>CM076246.1:9005986-9290986 GCA_038380765.1 Odontothrips loti
AGCGTGTTCCGGAGAAGAGCCGAAGCGGAAGAGGAAGCTAAAGAAATATCAGGAAGGTGAATCCAGTATAAGAGGAACCGCAGCAGAGCGTAACTCCCGGCTACGTGCCAACTCTAACATGCTTGAGATGATGATGATGATGATGTGTCATATTACCAAACCGTGCGCTGGACGACCCTACCAAATGGTCATGACACATCATCAGCGAGAGCTAAGCCTCCAGAAATTTCGATATTACTCGCGGTCGACGCCGTCTGTGCTGCGGTTCTCCCCCATACTGTTTTCGCTTTTCTTCTTGTTCGGCGACTCCTGCGCTTTCGGTCTGAGCTTCTCGGAAATACCCTACCCCGGAAGTATTCTTCTCCTTCTTCCTCGACTTCTGCTTCTGACCCTGACCGGGCCACGCCTGCTGCCAGGCCACGAGGCGTACCTGGCCGCGCACTACGCCCGCCGCCCCGCCGGCCTCGGCCTGTCGCTGTACAAGCGAGGCCTCCGGCCGCCGCTGGTGGTCGCCGCCAACGCCGCCAACGACAAGAAGGACAACAACGTGGCTGTCCTCGTGCGGGCCATCTCCTTCGGGGAGGAGGACAAGAAGTACGCGTGGGTCGACTGAGGCCAAGGTCCGATGGCCGTAGTTGTACCGGCCGGTCGAGTAAAGCTTCCGCAGAATCATTAATTTTTTTTAAATGTATATTTTTAAAATTTTAAAGGAGCTGTTTGCTAAATTGGACGTAAATAATTTTGTTCTTCCCGCCTCGCGGCGATGCTCCGCGCGCTCCGCGCCACGAGCGGCGAGGGGTATTGCCGCGGCGGTTCGTTGCCGCGTTTGGCCGAGAGATGGCGCCACGCTTCGGCAGCAGAGTACAGCGCAGCGAGCGGTGCGGCGCGCTCGGTCCGTAGGGAATTCCAAGGGAGCAGAGCAAAGCAGAAGCTTACAAGCGTGAGCGGTTATTACGAGCCGAGTCTGCGAATCAATCTGAGTTTCGGTCGTGCCGGCGGAATCCGGCTGTCGACAGAGGGTGAGGCCGTAAGTGCGAGAGCAGCCACTGTCAGGGGAGTATGAGAGGTCCCCGAAGAAACCGAATGGTACTCTCATGTTTGACGCAGTTCTCTGAATCCAGCATCCGTAGTAAGGCACTAAATTTCAGGTAACTGCATCAAAAATTCAAATTTCATTTATTTTAACTTTTAGAGTATATTATCAGTGCGGCCTTGAACAAACAGTCGGGACAGACCATACCAAACTTTCGTCTCGGAACCTGAGCGTTCGAATCCTCACGCCAAACTTACGACTTACGTGCCCTCGACTCCCCTCCCCCCTCTACACTTCGTTTTTATTTCGTCTTTCATGAAACGGTGTTTGCTGTGCGCCCAGCCCGGCCCAGCCCTGCGCAGCCCGCAGCCCGGTGCATGCACATACCTCGATCGTAAAATTCGAGCAGCGGCCGGCTGCGGACCGCGTCTGTCTGTCCTGCTCCCTCCAAAGCCCCCCGTCCCGGCTGGCAGACAGAGACGGAGGCTGCGGGCTGGAGCCTTGCTGGAGCCTTGCTGGAGCCTGCTGGAGTGCCTTGGAGGGCATATCCATGTATGAGGTCCGGGCGGAGGTGGATTATGTTTTATTTGGCTCATATATCGCCAGGTTTTGGCCGCGGCAAATCAGAGCCGGGTGTGCGGCACGGGGAGACCGCCGTACAAAACACAACATAGACGCGAGCACAAACCAGAGGCGGGGATTAAGAAGTCGCAACGAAGAACGCTGGTGTTTCCACTTTTTGGCTCTTGAGCAGAATGAGGTTCCAAACACATGACTTCTCATACTTCCCCTGCGTTCTTCCTTCCTCGTTACGACTTCCAACTTCCGTTTCGGGCTTCTCCGGAGTGCTCTTTAAACGCATTCGGACCGATTTTCTATCTTGTCATCGTGGTCCGAGTCTCCACGTTCCGTCGTCAGCCGTTTCTAAAAGTCTTGACAAAAACGGATGTGTATTCCCCCCGCTGGGCCTGCGGACGTCTATATCTCGGTGTGGCGGGGCGGGGGAGGCGCGGGGGCGGCGCGGGGGCGGCGCGGGGTAGTCAGGTGTTGCGACTAGGCCGACGGTGCCGGCGGCGGGCGCCGAGAGGTAAGGCCCTTAACTTTTACTACCGCGCGATCTGCTGCTGGCCCCCTTCCCCTCCCCGCCCCCGCCTGCCCCCGCCCGCCGCCCCGCGCGCGCGCACACACAGATTGGAATTCTGAGCTGATTTTGTGAGTTTAGGAGCGCGCTTGTTCTATTGCCCGGCCCGGACCCCCCAAGGGCAGGCAATCGTGGCGCGGCAAGCCTGGCGGGAAGCCGTCGGCAAGCCGCCGGCAGGGCTCGCCAGCCCAGGTCCTGGCCACCGCGGCCACCATTGCTCCGCCACCGCCCCGCCCTGTCGCGAATAAAACCAAACAATCCCATAGCTGGGGCCAGGCCGGGCCGGGAAGGGCAGGGCGGGGCGGGGCGCTATGCATTCTTTTGGAATGGTCCATACAAGCGGCAGCCGCGACCCCAACTCTGCTACTACCGCACTTACCGCCGCTGCCGCCACCGCCACCGCAAATACAGCCCCTATTAATGCACGCAGGGGGTATTGTTGCTCTAAAAACCAACAAGGAGTATACAGGCATTCCGGTCATGTGATTCATTCAGTTGAATAAACGTGCGAGGCATTTACTGAAGGTCGCAAAATATTTCGGGTCACATTTTTATTTAAAAAAAATATTTTTCGGGTTCTCTTGCCCTTGTCGCCGCTTCTGATTTCGGTTTGACGATCTGCTGACATCTGCAACTGTCCCCTCCGTGCCCCTCCGCATGCAGTATATGACCCAACGCTGCTCCCGGACACGACATGACCGCGTCGGGAATTCTTTCCCCATTTTCAGAGATGGTCTCACACACACACACACACACACACTTGCTGCTGCAGCTGGACAGTAGTGAGGTGCAACCCAAACATGCATAGCTACGGGGAGCTCAGAGAGAGGAGAGAGAGAGAGAGAGAGAGAGAGAGAGAGAGAGAGAGAGAGAGAGAGAGAGAGAGAGAGAGAGACGCACAGTGATAGAGAGAGCGAAAGAGGGCGGGGGAGAGAGGGAGTGAGAGAGACACACAGTGAGAGAGCGAGAAAGCGTTGTGGTTCATCGCGTAGAACAAGCCAAGCACGCGCGCCCGCACGCACACACACACACAGTAGCGACTCCTAACGCGATTTCGACCACACACACACACACACACACACACACTGAGTGGCGTCGTGGCGCCCAGGTCGCCGTTCGCCCCCGCGGCGCACACGGTGGCGGCCAGGCACACCGCTTTGGCACTTTGCACTTTGATTTATGGACAGGCGCGGCCCTTCCCGGCGTCCCCTGGTGTGTGTGTGTGTGTGTGTGTGTGTGTGTGTGTGTGTGTGTGTGTGTGTGTGTGTGTGTGTGTGTGTGTGTGTGTGTGTTTCTGCATCGCGAAAGGGATGAAATATTATTTCTGTTATTTCCATTCATCTCGAGTAGAGTATCCTTCTCCCCGCAGAACGGATCGGTCTCCGCCCTCCATGGCGACGCGTCTGGAACGCACCACCATCACCACCGCCACCAGCAACAACAACAACAGCAACAACTTGATCACGCGATTTGACTGCCCCACTTGACGACTGCTTTCACCCTCGGACGATTGTAAACAAATACTGTGAAATTATTCAAAATTCGACGACACGAGTTCATAGAGAGTAAACGTGTGGTGCGCGCGCGGTCGGCCCCAATTTCTTCTCCGGGAGCACGACTGCATTTATCGTCAAAGCCATGACAAATAACAACAACAAGGGCATCGAGGTCACATCGGGATATCTCTTTGCCGCTCACTGCGCAAAACTCGATATGTATGGATCAGGAAAATGAATGCTGTGCCAGAGAGCCATAACGGGATTAGGTAGTGTGGAATCCGCATTCGAGTGGGAGGAGGGGGTGAGAGAGAACATGGCGGGGGGTGGCGTGCAGGTGAAGGGGGAGGGGGATATGGGATATACAGGGGGGGGGGCTGCTCGCACGTCCGTACTATGTATCAATCCGCATTTTTAATATGATCTGTTCGCCACGTAAACAATGGGGCCGTGGAGGAAGGGGGAGGGGGGGGGGGATGCGGCCATGCCAGGGCGGCATGGAAACGGGAAACGGCGTGATCGCTACTGCCATCATTCCTCCGCTCTTTGGCCTCATTCGTTCTTTTTATTGCCATATTCCTGATGGATGCGATAACGCCAACGGGAGCGAGAGAGATGCGCGTGGGTATGTGTGTGTGTGTGTGTGTGCGTGTGTGTGCGTGCGTTTGTGTGTGTGCGTGCGGTTCGGCGAGTGGCCGCGGAGCTGTGCGGGGTGCTGCAAGGTGGTGGTTGGAGGAGCGCTGGTCTGCAAGGGCGGAGCGGAGCGCTGCAGAACCAGCGGCGGTTGTGTTGTCCGCTCAGTGCCCAGCGCCGCAACGGCACTTTGGGAAATATAACTTTGGGCCAAACTCCAGCCGGCGTTGACAAATACGATTCCGATGTAGAAGGCAATTATGGAGATATGCTAAGGCTCATGTAATAAAAGGGAGAAAGGCGCCGGCCGAGCTGGCGGAGAGGGAAAAGAAATCAATTTCGCTCCGCCGACCCGAATCCAACAAACTCATGAAAAACGGAGGTGACGCGCGCGCGCGCGGGGCCGCTCGCTCTTAATTTGCAAAAGTTGATGCCATTCGTTTTGTGAGTTTGACTTAAGAGACTGTTTCCCCCCGCTGAAATGAAAAGAGGAGAAGAGAGTCGGCATTGCCTGGCCCGGCCGGCGCGCTGCCTCGCGGGGGTTGGCAACGCGGCTGTTGTATGCGGCCTCGTGGCGGAGAGCAGGTCAGGTTGTTCGGGTGGTCGATGTATATTTCGATAGTTCGTTTATTCGAATACCAGCGTCACGAAAATGTAGTTATGATGAAGCATCTCGCTGCGCGCGAATGTCGAGAAAAGTGTCGGAAGGCGTGTCTGCGGGTGAGAGACAGGGAGAACGAAAACCATGACAAGCGCTGACTTTCCACCGCCGCCGCGGACTCTGTTTCTAGCGTCGCCTTGCAAGGAATCTGGAACGTGATGGCTGTCCGCGCCGCGTCGTGCCCGATGATGCATTAGTCTGCATCTTTTTTTTTTCCCGGGTAGCGGCGCGGCCCGCGGCCCGCTCCAAGCAAACCGCTGCCGGCTACGCCGTCGTGCTGCGCCACGCTATGCCCGGACCGCCGGCTATTTCTTTGTTTTCGTTTTGACAAATTGCGATACCAACCGCGCGGCGAGAACGTCACTTCCGAAAACGACTCTGCTCTCTCTCTCTCTCTCTCTCTCTCTCTCTCTCTCTCTCTCTCTCTCTCTCTCTCTCTCTCTCTCTCTCTCTCTCTCTCTCTCTCTCTCTCTCTCTCTCTCTCTCTCTCTCTCTCTCTCTCTCTCTCTACTATGCTGTTGTCCATTACCTAAGTTACATTTACGGAGGTGTTATTACGTCGCGTTACGTGGATTTGTGCACACCCCGGCCGCCTGGTTATTCGGCCCGACGTGTCCAGCAGCGGGGGCAGCAGCCGGAGCAGCGCAGCTCCAAGCAGATCGTGGGTCCGTTATAGAAAGCAGCGCCGCATAGCGGAGGCCGTGTTAACCAACCAGATGCAAAACACAGAAATTTCTCACCGAAAAGTTAGGAAATGAAAATGAAAAAAATTGGTATTCTTCACAGGTTTTGGTCCGTGTTTAACCGTACAAGAAAAATATTTATAATGGAAAAACTCAGAAAATGGATGTGACAGAAAATACCAACATCTTAGACGTTTGGACCAAAAGTTACGAATCGGCAGCGGAACCGCAAAATTAACGCCGCACGAAAAACCTGCGCTGAAAATTACGAATAGCCTTCCTTTGCTCGGCTCTCCGTGTTCCCGTCGGATCGCGCGAATCATATTTCGTCAAGATTTGCAAGCAGCGCTAAACTTGAAAGTTTCACAATCAGTCGCCCCTCCCCTCCCCCTCTCTCCACTTAACCGCGGAAGAGGGAAGTAGCACGAGTTAGAGCCTCTCTGTCCAGGTGCTTATTTGGGCCGCTTTGGGCTGGCGGTCGAAAAGCAGCGGCTGATTAAAACAGGTAATATCGGACCAAACGTGTGCCGGCCTGGGCCAAGGCCTGGGCGAGACCACCCGCAGCATCGACTGCATTATCGCCGCCGGAAGAGACACCGTTTCATCACTCGGGGAAGTAACGTGTAATCTACGATTTCTGAAAAAAATATTTCCTGAAAACAGCATTGCATCAAGAAATATTCCTATAATATTCAGGAATAAATGCGATTATAGATGAAAGAACATGCCTTTTCTATCCGGCCTTTAGATCTTGATTCGCGGTTGAAAAATGCCAAAAATAGATACCTGAGATGGAGAGAGCCGTACAGTCATCAGCCCTTACAGCGCTATCGGGCTATGTGCTCGGCTCACACGGGGGGGAAGGCGAACGGCCGTCGTGGTCGTAATTATAGTGCTGACGTCCGTGTGGGTGCGACAGAGACGGGGCGAGTGGAATGACCGCGGAGGTAAATAAACCCGCGCCGCCCCATGTATCACGATTCAGCACGTGAGTGCGAGAGAGAGAGAGAGAGAGAGAGAGAGAGAGAGAGAGAGAGAGAGAGAGAGAGAGAGAGAGAGAGAGAGAGAGAGAGAGAGAGAGAGAGAGAGAGAGAGAGAGCGGCATGTCGGAGCATTGATTGAGGTAATAGAAAACTGTGGACTGGACTGTGCGGCTTCCTCGGGTTCGTCACATAGCTTTTGCGCTGCTGTTCATTTCTCCCCGCGGTAAGTATATTGCCATTCCCCGGGCGGGTACGTCATGCACGCGTCGGGCTTGGACCGTGCCGAACGTGCTGGGAGCGCAGCTCGCCCCGCCGGCCCCGCCGGCCCCGCCAACCCCCGCCGGCCCCGCCGAAGCCCCGAGCTGCAGCGCGCGGGCTCAGACGACAAGCAAGGCGTTGCAGACCTTCAAGTAGTCCCGCGCGCCCGGCGGGCACCTCAGTCACGGTCCGAGCGGCATCCAATAAACGCACGCTAAATAGTCCCCCGCGAGTCCGCCGGCAGCATGCAGCCGACCACGGTAAGAGAGGTCATGTCCGTGCGGGTGTTATACTGGGAGGAGTTGTGCTGATGACACCCTGTCCGCAGGTGATCCTGGTGGTGCTGGTGCAGTCGCTGGTGATGGAGGCCTACGCCAAGGACCCCTGCAGCAAGGACTGGCTGCGCTTCATGCTGGTGCAGTCCTGCGGCATGGACAAGCGGCACCTGGAGCGTAAGAAGCCGGCCCTGGCACCCTCGGTGAGCACACGCGTGGACACACACAGGCCGTGCTGTGCTCTGTATCCCTCGCGGAGTTTTGAGAACGCTTCAATTGTGCGCGTTGCAGCTGAAGAAAATCCTGGGTGAACTGGACGAGGAGTTCGACAACTGGCAGATGGGGATCCCCAGTCCGTTCGACAGCGACGACAACTTCGCGGTCTCCACGGAGGCGACCGAAGACACCCTGGCTGACGTCCACGACAAGGAGCCCGAGGTCCTGGACAAGGCCCCGGCCGGGGACAAGGGGCCGGGAGTCTTCACGCGGCTGTTCGAGCACCCCAGTAAGTGTGGTCTTCCCTCAAGATGTCAATGTTCCGAAATATGTAAAATTCGACTGAAAATTTTAGTGAAATTTTTCAATTTTTAGTGAAATCTTTCCCGTACAACCAAACAAAACCGACAATACCTGGGAATTTTTATTCTACTTTTTTTTTAAATTTTCAATAAAATATTTCACTTTTAATTTGCATCTCTAGTCTGCAGTGAGGCATGTGTTAGCGTTGGACTCACGGCTTGACTCCGCAGTGCAACTCCTGTCCGAGGCGTGGATGGGGCTGGTGGTGTCGGAGCCCAAGATGATGCCGCGGCGCCGGGCCATCCAGAACGCCATCAGCCGCTGCTGCTCCGAGTCCTGCGACGAGGAGGCCTTCGCGGACGTCTGTTGACCCCAAACACAGCCAGGAGGGCCTCCCTTACCGCCCAGCAGTCTGTGTTTGAAGCATATCTGCCAATTTCCTCCCGATTATCGGGCCCATGTGAGGTGCGCCTAGGCTCCGGTGCGTGCTGAGGCCGATGCCTGCCTACCCTCCAGGCGCCGATGGTCGTACCAGTTAGCGAAATGTAGGTATGTTACGAAAAGTAAATAGCAAGTGCAATGATACTGATAGATGTAAGTTATTTATTTATTTTCTGCCTGGCCATTTTTATACAATAAATTTATAAGAAAAATGAATCCTGCGTAAACCTACGACTTAAATATCCGAAGTTGCGATTGTACACGTGCACGCACAGATAACGGACGGCACACGGGACGATGTGACGCGGGGTGACGGGCAAAGCGCTCTGGGACTGGCAAGCCCCTCACGGCGGTCATCTCAAGGGTCATTCTCCCAGCCCTGTCCGAGGGAACAAGAAAAAGGAACAAGGATGCGAGGAGAGAGGAATATGTTAATAACAGGACCCTTGCGGCCCTCCGGGTCCTCCGGGTCCTCCGGGTCCTCCGGTCCCCGGATAGCAGGTGCAGCCCGATATGGCCACGGACGCAGCAAGGGTTGGCCGGGCCGGGCCGGGCACTGCCTGGGCTCTGCCACATGGCAGCCACTATCATATCACATGCAATATGTGCGGCCGGAGCCGCCCAGATCGCGCCACTCTCGATCTCGATTCCATGTTCGAGAGCACGCTGCGGCCGAGACGGGGGCAGGGCGGGGAGGGGGGCGGTGCCGGCGGGGCGAGAGGATTCCCCGCCCCCGAGCCGCGCGCCGCCGCCCTGGCCCGGAGGAATTGTGAGGTGATGGCTGGAGAATTGAATATCATTGTTGGAGGTTCGTCCCGCACCATGTGCGCAGCTGGAGCTGGAGGGGAGCGTGTGCCGCGTGCCTCCAGCGGACGCCTCCAGCGGACGCCTCCAGCGGACGCCGCCGGCCACCGGCCGGACACACGAGATGAGAAACTCGTGCGGGGCCTGCGAATGCTGCATAAGAGCACACAGCAGCGACGCACTGCCGCCGACTCACGTACCGCGACAAAATGCAACAGGGAAGCTGAAAAAAAGGGAAAAAAGTGACAGCACATTTTTGATATGCTTGCCTCTGCCAAATGTGCAACACCTCTCAGAGTGTGCAATCACAAACACACACACACACACACACACACACACACACTCATGCTCGGACTCACACACACACGCACACAAACAACACATGGCTGGTTGTGTGTCGTCCAGCGATGCAATCGCCACCGCAAACTACACGGTGTCACGTGACTAACCTAACCAGCGCCAGCCCTATCCATCACCCGGCCGTCAGCGCCACCACGACGGCCACACCCCCCGGTGGTGGCGGCAAGGGAATGGGATTCAGATTTTCACACTATGGGGCGAAAAGGGGCGGAGGCGGGATGACCACCGAGGAGGAAACACGCGACGCGTGCGACGCGAGAAAAGAGGGAGAAAGTTCTACGTGATTTGCCGTCAAAAACGTTATTCTGGTGCCAGGGCGAGAAGAGGAAGGGGATGAAGCATAACCCAAGTGATTTTTCCCCTATATGTAATTTATATATAATCCATATATAATCTATATACAGTTATGTATGGCTATATATAGAGTTATATATGGTTTACATATAGCTATACATAACTCTATATAAAGTTACATATGACTCTATACAGAGTTATATATAGTCTATATATAATTATATATGGAACATATATAATTACATATAGACAAAATATAACCGAAATCACTGGGGAAGGACAATAGCAGATTACAACGCGTGAATTTCCGATGGTTGCACGTGCGTGTGTGTTGGGGGCGTGCGTGGGTAGGCGGGGAGGTGCTAACAGTGGGGGCTGGGTCGGGGGCAGCCGGGGGCAGCCGGGGGCGGCCGGGGGCGGCAGGGGGGCCAGCATGGCATGACGCATGTGCATCCAGGTCACAGGTGACAGTCGTGGGTGGGGCGGCGACCCCACCGGGGTACGCCGTCGCTGCCCCCCCCCCCCCCCCCCCCTAGTCATGCAGTCGTCAGCCGTCAGCCCCGCACGCCGTACGATACGCGGGTTCGAGTCCCACCGGAGGCGGCATCATTTCCCTATTCCGGCTGCCAACTCTCCGGTGGTCCGGTCGGGTGTGATGCGATGACGCTATGCGAGGGCTGCGTGCGAATCGCGTGGCCCGCTGAGCCGCGCAGCAGCGGGCTGGCCGGACCGCGCTGCTGCGCTTTCGGACGCGCTCCGGCCGCTCGGGGGCTGACCGGAGGACCGGAGGATCGGAGGCGAGGGGTCCGCCTACATGCACAACTTGCCAACTTATATTGCTTACATTTGCAGCTGAAGGAGGGGAGCCGGATGGGGCAGTGGCAGTGGCGGTGGTGGCGGTGGTGGTGGTGGTGGTGGCGAGGCGTCGCCGGAACGGCCAACGGGGATACAACCCGGAGGAGACGAGCCGCTGCCGGAAACACCCGAAGGCATCGGTAGCGCGGGTTCGAAGACGTCCCTCGCATATCAGCGAGTTTTACAAGACTGCCAACAGTATAGCTCTCTCTCTCTCTCTCTCTCTCTTTGGGAGGGGGCCGCAGGGAGAGTGGGAGGGAGAAGGCACGACTAAAAGAGCGCGGGGTATCGGCGCCCGCCACGCTTGGACACGCTCCGTTACGCCGGGCCCGCGCCGCGCCGCACCCCAACCCCGACCCTCTTTCTCCCTCCGTCTCTGTCGCTCTCGCTGGCCGCGGCCTGGGAGGGAGCGGGACGGATACAGAATGGTCCCCTAGGGAGTACTCGGTGACGGCAGAACAGGCTGGCGAAATTAAATAATAGCGATTCAATTGAATCTTCGATCGTGTGTTTATCCCCCGGCTGGCCGCCCACCCCCACCGCTTACCGACCGCTCTCCACTGTGCTCTTCACGGCTCCCCCCTGCTCTTCCTCCTGCTCTCTCCTGCTCTTCCTCCTGCTCTTCCGCAGCTCCGTCTGCCCTATGCCTCCACTCTTGTACTCATCCTCGGGAAAGGAGAAGTAAGCGAGCGCAGAGATATAAAAGCGTTTCATCTCATCTCATTAATCAAATTATGAATGAGGCGAAAGGGTCAAACAGCCGCGTCCAGGCCGCGGCGCGGGGTGGGCCACCCTCATGATGTTCTCTCTCTGTCCCCCCCGCTGCCGCCCCCCCCCCCCCCCGCACGTTGATGTAGAAAATTAAAGTGAAATTTAAGCGAGGCGCACTAAGTATGTGTTGTGAAAACATTGCGTCAGAGAAATTAATTTGCCACCCCCTACTACTTTTACGAGATGACGACGGACCAGAGAGTCACTCACCTCACCGAGTCAGCAGCAGTTTTTCATCGCTCTCCGAGCTGCAGTCCGATTGATCCAACCCCTTCCCGGCATTGGTGACGGCTCATAGAGATCGGAAACCAAACATGTTCGCCCGCGCTGCGGGCAGCCGTCCTCGGCCGGCCCCGGCCTAGCGCGCTGGCTCACCCCTTTCAACCCCTTCATTCTGTTCGCCACTCGAGGAAAGTTTATCGCTTTCCGGCGTCGAGATAAGAGTCGCGACAACCGCAGGAAACGAGATGAGAAACGCAATCTTTGTTTTGTTGTTTTTTCCCCTGTCTCGTTGAAAAAAAAGGACAATCACGAGCTGTGTCTAAACGTCCATAAACAACGCCTAGGTACGAAACAACAACATTTTGCGTTTAGACTATGCAAGTGTTTTTGTTTGTTAAAAAGAGGGTGAAAATAACTGAGAAGCAGGGATGCTTCAATTTTATTATTAATTCACCAATGGTCTCTGCACCTGTTACTTAAATAATTACCTCCCCCCCCAAAAAAAGCGCCTTATCAGTAGCGAGTGAGAAATCAGAGCTCTGGGTCAGATGCAAAAAAAGCGATGAAAAAAAAACTCGATATAAAAAGCGCGAAAGCCACCCCCAAAGAAAACGCACTGTTTATGTGCCGGGCGCACATTGTTTTAGACTTATAAATTACAATCGAAGATTACACTCTGTGTTATTAATATCTCCCACCCTCTCTTTCCCTCTGTCGGGGCGTGACACACACACACCCTCCTCTCTCTCTCTCTCTCTCTCTCTCTCTCTCTCTCTCTCTCTCTCTCTCTCTCTCTCTCTCTCTCTCTCAGTCTCTCCGTCTCGCCCCGCTGTTCTTTGCGTAAGAGGGAGAGAGACGAATGAGCCTCCAAGCCCGTTTGCGAATGCAGTCAGCTTGCCGCAGCAGAGGGGCCCGCACCTACCCAGAGGCCTCGCCCGTGGGGGTGGCATTCTGTTTTTTTTTTGTTTTGCTTCTTGTTTTTACGATTTCCCCCACTTAGCCATTTTTTACCGTCCTTATTCGCTCCTCTCACCGTGCGCCTGCCTTTTCATTTGTGCGCCAATCCTCCTTCTTAACATGTCTGCACCAAGTGGTGTGATTCGGTGATTATTCATCGGGAGAGAGAGAGAGAGAGAGAGAGAGAGAGAGAGAGAGAGAGAGAGAGAGAGAGAGAGAGAGAGAGAGAGAGAGAGAGAGAGAGAGAGAGAGAGAAAGAGAGAGAAAGAGAGACCTGCAGCAGACGCAATAAAGCGAAAAAATTGAAGCAGCAAATCGGAGACAGGAGGACGACAGTGAAAAATATTGCAGACTGATTGTGGATGTGGAAGGCCCAGGGCGCAGGGCAGGGCGCAGGGCAGGGCGCAGGGTGCAATGAAACGGGCTTGATGGCGGGCTCGCATACGCACAGAAATGATTATTATTCACAAAAAAATAGACATTGAAAAATACCAAGTAAGTAAATGTGTTGAGTGATGGCTGCACATGCATAACGTGAAAATAAAATTAAAAAAAAAACACGCACAGGTCGGGCTAGAACTTCCAAGGCCACAAAACTGTTTCGGAATAAACCATTTTCTTTTTGAGCCTGTCTTCGCTGCTGGCTGCGTCTGTGTGGCCGCCGTCTCGCGCCGGGGTCACGAAGGGTGAGCGCTGTCTGCTGGAATCTTACACCACAGCGGCATGAATGGAATGCGGCTATAAATTTCGACTTCGGCCTTCGCTGAGCGGCAAGGTAATGACATCTCCTGGGGCGACGCACGGTTGTGTCGGCCTCATTCTAACGGCAGCGCGGGGATGAACCCCCAAGGAGGGTTGCTTCATTACCATAAGAAACACCGCGGTCCGTGGTACGGAGTCAATGCCAACAGTCGATCGCCTTTATCAATAAATAACATTCAATTGGGTCAATAAAGGGAGGAAGGTTGTTCTGTCCCGACCGCGGTGGTAGAGTCCAGTCCGCCAGGCCACGCAGGGTGGTGCGTTCACCAAATTTTTTGATCGTCGCGGCACTCTTCTTCGCGGTCCCCGCGCAACTGATTCATCGTAAATGCCGATTTTCTTACAACGTTGCAGCAGCCGTGTCAGCGCTGTCGCCACGGTCCGCTGCCTCCCGCTCCGTCCTCGCTCCTTGTCGCACTCCCTCGGACACCGGCAATGATCTAAATAAGCGTCAACACGATTTTAATGGACTGCTAAAGTCAGTGGGTCGTGACGCCGCTGACGCCCAGCCGATGGACCTTTGGTCCCTCTTTGCCGCGGGTTCTGAGTCTGGAAACAATGTCTGGAGCTCTGACCGTCTCAGCCCTGCGATACTCAGCCTTCTCACACAATAAAATCAAGCCTTGGGTCGTGGCTGTGGTCCATGTTGTGCACGATGTCAGTAACTCGAGCTGATGTCGCCATCCACCGAAACAGAGCCACAAAAACGAGAATGGAGCTGCGGGGGCCGAATCGCGGCAGATGCATGCGCTCAAGGTGGATGCGATAGGTTATCAGACATGGTTCGCAGCCGCGAGCGCGGTGCTTACCAACACGTGGGGGTCCTCGGCAGCCCCGGAACGGCCCCGGCAACATCGGGGAGGAGGCGCGTATTCCACTGGGACCGTGGACAAACACACAAGCTCATTCCACTCTTCAATACAGGTATGCCGTAAAATATAAAATTCGACTGAAAATTTTAGTGACATTTTTGAATTTTCCGTAAAATCTTACACGTACAGCAATTTTTCTATGAAACTTTTTTGAAACTCTTTTTTCAATTTTTCTGTTAAAAATTTCCTCACTCGCATCTCTAGTGTGCATTGGGCCAGTTTCAGTTTGCTCTTCAGCCCTCCTTCAGCTCAACTCTTCAACTCGGCATTAGCTCAACTTCAGCCTTTAGCCTGGCTGCAGCCGTCAGCCCAGCTTCGGGCTACCCTCACCCCCAGCCTTCAGCTTCAGCACTGCTTCAGCTCAACTCTTCAACTCGGCATTAGCTCAACTTCAGCCTTTAGCCTGGCTGCAGCCGTCAGCCCAGCTTCGGGCTACCCTCACCCCCAGCCTTCAGCTTCAGCCCTCCTTCAGCTCAACTCTTCAACTCGGCATTAGCTCAACTTCAGCCTTTAGCCTGGCTGCAGCCGTCAGCCCAGCTTCGGGCTACCCTCACCCCCAGCCTTCAGCTTCAGCCCTCCTTCAGCTCAACTCTTCAACTCGGCATTAGCTCAACTTCAGCCTTTAGCCTGGCTGCAGCCGTCAGCCCAGCTTCGGGCTACCCTCACCCCCAGCCTTCAGCTTCAGCCCTCCTTCAGCTCAACTCTTTAACTCGGCATTAGCTCAACTTCAGCCTTAGCCTGGCTGCAGCCGTCAGCCCAGCTTCGGGCTACCCTCACCCCCAGCCTTCAGCTTCAGCCCTCCTTCAGGTCAACTCTTCAACTCGGCATTAGCTCAACTTCAGCCTTTAGCCTGGCTGCAGCCGTCAGCCCAGCTTCGGGCTACCCTCACCCCCAGCCTTCAGCTTCAGCACTGCTTCAGCTCTGAAGCCTGTGCCATCCCACATAACTACGCAACAGCCACCGCCACTGCACACGGCTGCGCCGTGCTCTTTGCATATCAAACGTGGCCTGGAAGCAGTTTATACGCAGATGGCGACGATTCGATACAGGCTGGCTACGCCTGGATTCGCCGTTTGCTGCCTCGGTCGGTCGGCGATTTCATATCGGCAATCCCCGCAGCGATAGCCCGGGGCGGAGGTTCATATGATTTTGAATATCTCCCAGGGAGAACCCAAGTCTGCACTGCTCGAGGAGGCCTTAAAAGACGTCACATGGCCATCCCTAACGTGAGGGTCTCATTCGTCGTGTGGGCGAAAAACAAAGTGGCGTCGAGGCGCGCGTCCGCTAATGAAATAGAACTCGGGGCCCTGCTGTACTACTACTACTACTAATCTCCAGCGGAGAGGCGGGAAAGAAAAAGTGTCCCTCCGCTCTTTGATTTATGGAAAACAAAGGACGGCCCCGCTTTGCCTTCATGCGAAACGCCGCTCTTGCTAGTAAAAGCCACTTATTCGCGTGTCCCCTGACTTTAAATTACGGATATGGGGGCAAACCTCTTGGCGCGCGGGAGCCCACACCCCCCGACCAGCCACTCACACACACACACACACACACATGATACATGCAGGGAGACACAACCCGCTCAGCCATCCAGCGCCATTCGCAGAGTGCTAACAACCGCGATATCAGTAATAACAACGGGGCATAATGGGATAGTGCGCGCGCACCCGCAGGCCCCGCCTAGTCCATTTGCAGATTAAAAGGTGTATGCCCATCATACGTCATGGCAAACTACACCACAGCCGACGCGCTCGCCGCACCACACACCACTAGCGCTGCATTTATACTTCGTCAACAGCGAATTCGAAATGCACATCACAGGCACATAAATCGTTGTGGTGCGCGCGCATGGCGCAGAAGACGAGCAGAAGAACCGGAGGGGGAAGGGGGTGAAAGAGATAGGAGCGGTCCGAGAGTGGAGAAAGACCAGAGGCAGAGGGGATGATCTTTCGCGGAGGTATATAGCGGCTCGGGGTTGAAATAGATATGGCAGTGTGTGGTGTTATGGCCGCCCCCACTCCCGGGGACTAACGGCGGCAAAGAGTTTGCAAACTGTGTGTTGTGGCCGCGCTGCGCTGGCCGCCGGGGAGAAAGCTTTACGAGGAGAGCGTGCGGATGCAAAAGTCACAGCCTTCTCTTTCACCGCCTTGTCCTTTTGTCTCTTCTGTCCTTATCTGCGGATACGTCAAAAATCTATAACACCAGTCATCCTTCGCTCAGCCCCTACGTATACTTCGTTGCCGGTGAATATACCCCTCTTCTTTACGCTTTGCGGTCCGAATATCCACTGCTCGCACTTTCTCTGCCATTTAAATGCATGAAAAATGTTGCTAAGACGAAACTGAATTTGCCGACACGGGTCCGTGTTTTCGATGCCTGATTCGACAAAAGTGTTTCCAGTTGTTTCAGGCGCCTTGCTCGCGATGGCCGATAACAGATATGCCAGCCACCCCGGTGCAGAGCCTTTCACTCAATCGCCGTGAAACTTTTAAAGTGTTGTTCGTTCTTTTTCACGGGCTTAATTGAATTTCAACGGCGCCTATAAATTCATAAAAATCGAAAGGGCGCCGAGCCGGACTCGGCTCTTTCTTGCACTCCTTCTGGCCTGTACCATTCACTTCCCGACTGCCTGACTGCCTCTGTAGATGGAATTGAGAAAATCGTAAATTACAAACTTATTGGCTCTCGCCCCGCCTGCAAGAGAGGTGCAAAAACTGGACAACTCCGGCGTTCCGAGAGAGGTCTAATTTATCGGAACCCTCATTTCGTTTTTCTGGAGACAGTTTTATGCAGGAAAACCACCGTTCATTTCGAGGCACGAAAAAGAACTCGGACACTGGAGGGGTAAAATTCTAATGTGTCCCCTCCATTAGGACTCGGAGCCGTCGGAGCGTTTCGTGCAAACTTTTAAAACTTATCTCATTCAATCTTCAAGGGTGATATTGGCAGAATAATGGGCGTTGCCCTTCCAGATAGAAAAAGTTTCTAATTTCTCGGAGGTGATTTAATGAATTTTTACGCAAGTCAAACGAGCCTGTTAGGTGCTGTGTTGGATTGTAGTATGGAGTGTAATCCTTTGCAGACTATCATAGAATGAACGAACGAATGAATGAATGAATGAATGAATGAATGAATGAATGAATTTGGCGCAGGTGATTTCCGTTCAATTCAGGGTATGTGTACGCCCAGAATTGACTCGGATTTCCCCTCCGTGAAGGCTTATTAGCCTAGGGGTGCTGAGAGGCTCGAATCAAACAGAATGTCGTGTCCCACTAATAATCACTGTGTGCCACATAGCGATCGCACACGATTAATCGCCCGCCCTCCCCCCTCTCTACCCCTCTCCCACCACCAATCTCTAGCCTCTTGCATTACCACCCCTCTACTACCACCCTTGACGGCTGGGGCCATTTCATGATGACGACCCATGAAGCGACCCAGTGGCACGCCATGGACTGTGTCCGCAAGTGCAGCCCATCCTATCCACTTCTCCCTCTCTCTCTCTCTCTCTCTCTCTCTCTCTCTCTCTCTCTCTCTCTCTCTCTCTCTCTCTCTCTTTCTCTCTCTCCGTCATAATGCACTATTGTCTCTCGGGCTCAGTCCCTCGAACGCGGCCCAGCAGCCTCGACCGGACGACAACTCAACTCGGACCAAATAGGGGGAGATATACACCTTAATTAAGGACCCAAGCTGTCTGTCCCTGTCGCACTCCCCGGCCCCTACGCAGTGGGTGCGACAGAGACAGAAGGCGGCGTGTAACAAGCAGCCGTCAACATTGGTCTGTCGCCACTGGCTGTGTAATGCCTAGCGACACCTGCTGTGACCCCCACCCCTCAGCATTGCCAGAACTCTTGCCAAAATACAACAATTGTTCGAAAAGAAATATGAAAACAGTTAGGTATGTGCTCAGGAGCTTTCCAGAAAGCTTCCACCTTAGCTTTTGTTTTTTCTTGTCGAATGCTATAGACGGTAGGCGGAGAGAGGGAGAGAGAGAGAGAGAGAGAGAGAGAGAGAGAGAGAGAGAGAGAGAGAGAGAGAGAGAGAGAGAGAGAGGTCGTGAAGGGGGAGGAGGGAGAAAGTGGTGGCATCGCCGTCCCCGTTTACACAGACTCAAGAAGATCACAAAAGACGGCCATTAATTTGTTGGCTAGTTTGTCAAGCGTTGATACGATTGTCCCCCCCCCCCCCTCTCTCTCTCTCTCTCTCTCTCTCTCTCTCTCTCTCTCTCTCTCTCTCTCTCTCTCTTGCTCTCTCTCCCTGTGCTGGCGGCCCACTGGCGACATTTTGCTTGATGAACTTTTCGTTCTATAACCCCGTTTGTGTCTCGCTCGCACACCCTTCCGCTCCGCTGTTGCTGTGTCACTCCAACAGTCCTATAGTCGTTAGCCCGCTGCCGGCAGGGGGTGCTGCCGTGCCGTGCCGAGCCGAACCGAGCCGAGCCGATTCTCTCGCGCACGTCAAGGGTGTTCACTACCGGATGCCAATGAGGGACGCCCGAAACAATCTAAACCGGCGATGAGCTGACCTTGACGTGACCTTGACGAGTCCGAGCAGTCGTCAAGATGCGAAGGTGTTCGGTACACCGAGAGTGATTTGTGCAGCGGTGCTGTGCCGTGCCCCCACAACTGTTGAATGCCGCGCTTGGGCCGGCTGCGTGGGGACAGAGCGTCCTCCATAAATAACGTACCACACCTCTGAACACCGACAACCTCAGAGAGTTTGTGGACGGTCCCTCCGGTGCGCGCATCAATCCGTAAATAACGCTCTCAATGAAGCCAATAAGTCAGGGCAGCGCTTTGTGCCGGTGAATGCTCGCGTCGCCCCCCGGCCCGCGGCCCCCGGCTGCCCCCCGCTGCCCCCGCCCCGCCCCGCTCCTGCTGGCCCCAGATGTTCGCCGGCCTCGCCGCCGCCGTCGCTGCCGCCGCCGCCGCCGCCCACCTTTTCTGGCGATCCGTCAATAAGAGGTGTGCCGCTGGCCGCCCATTCAATCTGTCTCTTCCGGTTCCTCCCCGAGAGCGTCATGATGCCGACCGGGTCTCTCTACGAGCACCGGGCTGACCGCGCGAGCCACCGCCGTGGCCTCGGAGCCCAGCAGCAGCCCTGCGGCAGCCCTGCGGCAGCCCTGCAGCAGCCCTGCGGCAGCCCTGCGGCAGCCCTGCGGCAGCCCTGCGGCAGCCCTGCGGCAGCCCTGCAGCAGCCCTGCGGCAGCCCTGCGGCAGCCCTGCGGCAGCCCTGCGGCAGCCCTGCAGCAGCCCTGCGGCAGCCCTGCGGCAGCCCTGCGGCAGCCCTGCGGCAGCCCTGCGGCAGCCCTGCGGCAGCCCTGCGGCAGCCCTGCAGCAGCCCTGCGGCAGCCGGCCAGGCCAGGACACGGCGGAGGCTACAAACTAACAGACCCACACTCATCCAATGGCTCGTTTTACGGTCGCAAACCCCCTGGAACAGTGCGTGTCCACAAACAGCAAACTTGCGACTTCGGAGAAATTTTCGGACTCGCACCAGTGTTCAAAGGTTCAAAAATGTTAAAAAAAGAAAGAATTAACTTACCTTCTCGAAATCGACACTGCAGTACGAACCCTGACTCATTATAAAATTGACTTCAGGAAGATTACACGACCAACGGAAGTTTGGTGAATTACCAATCCCTGAGCTGCAACTTCTCTTTCAACATCGCAAAGGTGTGTGCTCATTCGCAGTGCTGACGCCGGGCGAGAACATATGAGTCACATTACGGAGCAGAATTTAGTTAGACCTAATGCATCGCCCCAGCAGCGCGCACTCCTGCTGCAGCAGTAAACACTATCACAACACCATCGCCCTAATGGGGAGGATGCGCGCGAAAATTCAATTTGGAGCATCATGGAGTCAAGTGGATGGCCATTGAAAAATGTGCGCGGCTCTGTAAAGGGTGGCTGCAAGGGTCCGGGCCGGCCGCCCCATTGCCTGTGGCGCGAAAGCGGAGGATGGAGCGGTTGTACAGTCCGGGCCAACAGCATCTGCGAGCTCATCTAGACCGTTCTTTCTGTCTCTTTCATATTTTTTCCCTTATTTGAGGCATTCAAAATGAGTTGCGCGTACAGGCGAAATGTGTTGGGAAAGACTGGCGAAATCAGAGAGGAGTATCCCGCGGGCTGACAGCTGGTGGCACTGTGAGAGCAGCGCAAAAATCTGGAAGAGTGAATGGTTTGGGAAGGACGAAAAATGACAGCTGCCTTCATTACTTCCATAACAAAGTGGACCCCCCCCCCCCACCCCTCCTTCTCTTTCACCCAGATGAAATGATATTAAAAAGCGCTCGGAAAAATTACTGAATCATAATACTGTATGAATTAAGTAGAACGAAAAGAGCCCCGGAGTTAGACCGTCTTATTGATCGCTTTTTGATGTCGTGAGTCGTGACTACACCGTGCGGCCTGGAGTCTGTCAACTCCCAGGAGGAGAGAGAGAGAGAGAGAGAGAGAGAGAGAAAGAGAGAGAGGTCGTGAAGGGGGAGGAGGGAGAAAGTGGTGGCATCGCCGTCCCCGTTTACACAGACTCAAGAAGATCACAAAAGACGGCCATTAATTTGTTGGCTAGTTTGTCAAGCGTTGATACGATTGTCCCCCCCCTCTCTCTCTCTCTCTCTCTCTCTCTCTCTCTCTCTCTCTCTCTCTCTCTCTCTCTCTCTCTCTCTTGCTCCTCTCCCAGCTGGCGGCCGCACCCCCTTGTGTCTCGCTCGCACACCCTTCCGCTCCGCTGTTGCTGTGTCACTCCAACAGTCCTATAGTCGTTAGCCCGCTGCCGGCAGGGGGTGCTGCCGTGCCGTGCCGAGCCGAACCGAGCCGAGCCGATTCTCTCGCGCACGTCAAGGGTGTTCACTACCGGATGCCAATGAGGGACGCCCGAAACAATCTAAACCGGCGATGAGCTGACCTTGACGTGACCTTGACGAGTCCGAGCAGTCGTCAAGATGCGAAGGTGTTCGGTACACCGAGAGTGATTTGTGCAGCGGTGCTGTGCCGTGCCCCCACAACTGTTGAATGCCGCGCTTGGGCCGGCTGCGTGGGGACAGAGCGTCCTCCATAAATAACGTACCACACCTCTGAACACCGACAACCTCAGAGAGTTTGTGGACGGTCCCTCCGGTGCGCGCATCAATCCGTAAATAACGCTCTCAATGAAGCCAATAAGTCAGGGCAGCGCTTTGTGCCGGTGAATGCTCGCGTCGCCCCCCGGCCCGCGGCCCCCGGCTGCCCCCCGCTGCCCCCGCCCCGCCCCGCTCCTGCTGGCCCCAGATGTTCGCCGGCCTCGCCGCCGCCGTCGCTGCCGCCGCCGCCGCCGCCCACCTTTTCTGGCGATCCGTCAATAAGAGGTGTGCCGCTGGCCGCCCATTCAATCTGTCTCTTCCGGTTCCTCCCCGAGAGCGTCATGATGCCGACCGGGTCTCTCTACGAGCACCGGGCTGACCGCGCGAGCCACCGCCGTGGCCTCGGAGCCCAGCAGCAGCCCTGCGGCAGCCCTGCGGCAGCCCTGCAGCAGCCCTGCGGCAGCCCTGCGGCAGCCCTGCGGCAGCCCTGCGGCAGCCCTGCGGCAGCCCTGCAGCAGCCCTGCGGCAGCCCTGCGGCAGCCCTGCGGCAGCCCTGCGGCAGCCCTGGAGCAGCCCTGCGGCAGCCCTGCGGCAGCCCTGCGGCAGCCCTGCGGCAGCCCTGCGGCAGCCCTGCGGCAGCCCTGCGGCAGCCCTGCAGCAGCCCTGCGGCAGCCCTGCAGCAGCCCTGCGGCAGCCGGCCAGGCCAGGACACGGCGGAGGCTACAAACTAACAGACCCACACTCATCCAATGGCTCGTTTTACGGTCGCAAACCCCCTGGAACAGTGCGTGTCCACAAACAGCAAACTTGCGACTTCGGAGAAATTTTCGGACTCGCACCAGTGTTCAAAGGTTCAAAAATGTTAAAAAAAGAAAGAATTAACTTACCTTCTCGAAATCGACACTGCAGTACGAACCCTGACTCATTATAAAATTGACTTCAGGAAGATTACACGACCAACGGAAGTTTGGTGAATTACCAATCCCTGAGCTGCAACTTCTCTTTCAACATCGCAAAGGTGTGTGCTCATTCGCAGTGCTGACGCCGGGCGAGAACATATGAGTCACATTACGGAGCAGAATTTAGTTAGACCTAATGCATCGCCCCAGCAGCGCGCACTCCTGCTGCAGCAGTAAACACTATCACAACACCATCGCCCTAATGGGGAGGATGCGCGCGAAAATTCAATTTGGAGCATCATGGAGTCAAGTGGATGGCCATTGAAAAATGTGCGCGGCTCTGTAAAGGGTGGCTGCAAGGGTCCGGGCCGGCCGCCCCATTGCCTGTGGCGCGAAAGCGGAGGATGGAGCGGTTGTACAGTCCGGGCCAACAGCATCTGCGAGCTCATCTAGACCGTTCTTTCTGTCTCTTTCATATTTTTTCCCTTATTTGAGGCATTCAAAATGAGTTGCGCGTACAGGCGAAATGTGTTGGGAAAGACTGGCGAAATCAGAGAGGAGTATCCCGCGGGCTGACAGCTGGTGGCACTGTGAGAGCAGCGCAAAAATCTGGAAGAGTGAATGGTTTGGGAAGGACGAAAAATGACAGCTGCCTTCATTACTTCCATAACAAAGTGGATCCACCCCACCCCTCCTTCTCTTTCACCCAGATGAAATGATATTAAAAAGCGCTCGGAAAAATTACTGAATCATAATACTGTATGAATTAAGTAGAACGAAAAGAGCCCCGGAGTTAGACCGTCTTATTGATCGCTTTTTGATGTCGTGAGTCGTGACTACACCGTGCGGCCTGGAGTCTGTCAACTCCCAGGAGAAGAAGGCAGGATTAGCTTTAGCCACACACGTTACCAACCAACACGAACCCGTTTGCAACTTGACTCTTAGCGGGTGTAAGTGTACGGTTGTCTCCCTCTTTTCCCCTGGCTGGAGGTGCCTGGAGAAAACATTGTTTCATGCCCATTCTTCCACTAACCTTTTAGAATTTTTTTTCTGTAAGATATAAAAATCTAAATTTCACTGATTTTTTTTTTTTTGGGGGGGGGTATTTCTTTGCCATTTTGGAATGTTTTATGTGCACTAGGAGCCGTTTCCTGCACTATATTTAGAAGTGACTGCATTGCTCCTGACGGCGGCTGGTATACCGACAGCTATCCCGTGGGCTCCCGTGGGCTCCCGTGGGCTCCCGTGGGCTCCCGTGGGCTCCCGTGGGCTACCGGCCCCACGTCACATCGCATGCATTGAATGGATGAAATGAAAGGGAGCGGAGAGTGTCAGGAGCTTGACTGCCTCCGGACAGATTGGCTTCCGATGGAGACGGATGGGAGAGAGAGAGAGAGAGAGAGAGAGAGGGACAGGGGCCGGCCGGCGTGAGCGAGAGAGTGTGAGAGAGAAGGATGGAGGCCGGCCGGCATAGGCACGGAGAGAGACGGACAGACGGCGGCTGCGTGGGCCTCGGAAGAGTGAGCGAGACAGACAGAGGTGGCACGGGCACGTTCCTCCCGGCCACACGTTTACCGCGTGTGGCGAAATTCTTCATCCCCTCCTTTTGTTCCCATAGCATCTGATGGTCTTCTGCGAATGGAATTTTGATGGCCTGTTCATCCTTAGGGAGAGGTCATGAGTAGGGGCTCCTGCGGGCTCCTGTGGGCTCCTGCGGGCTCCTGTGGGCTCCTGTGGGCTCCTGTGGGCTCCTGCGGGCTCCTGCGGGCTCCTGCGGGCTCCTGCGGGCTCCTGTGGGCTCCTGCGGGCTCCTGCGGGCTCCTGTGGGCTCCTGTGGGCTCCTGCGGGCTCCTGTGGGCTCCTGTGGGCTCCTGCGGGCTCCTGCGGGCTCCTGTGGGCTCCTGCGGGCTCCTGTGGGCTCCTGCGGGCTCCGGCTTCCTTCTTCCTCCCTGATCACCGTTAGGGCCCGCTGTAAGGGGGGCTTAGGGACGAGTAACGTGACTCAACAGTAACGGCACACTGCGTCATGCTACATGAGGAACAGGCGAATCTCGCGATTAAACCAAATAAATGACCCGACTGGTGCAGCGTCTCTGCCTCAGCAAGGGAAACGGGAAAGATACTGGCCTTGCTTGTCGGGATCTGATTCGTTCGCAGAGATCCCGAGACGACGGACATTATTAACTTTAAAAATATTTCAAGTTTTTATTCGGTCCAAAACAATCATTTCCTTCCCCTTGCTGTGATTGTCCCCAGACATGTGGACCTCTTCGGGCCGTGTTCGCCATTTACTCAATCACAGCCATCGACGCTCCATGCACTGCAGCGCCAACCGCGTGCGCGGCCGCAGAGATAAGTTGCTGAGCGAGCGAGCGAGAAAGTGGGGCAGATGCAGTGCGTCAGAGAGGGAGAGAGAAGGGTTGCGTGGGTGCGAGGGGGGGGGGGAGGGGGACGGGCCCAAGGAGGGCTGCCACTGCCGCCGCTGCTGCCGCTTCCGCCGCTGCTGCCGCTTCCGCCGCTTCCGCCGCTGCCGCCGCTGCCGCCGCTTCCGCCGCTTCCGCCGCTTCCGCCGCTGCCGCCGCTGCCGCCGCTGCCGCCGCTGCCGCCGGCTCCCGCTCACGCCCAGCACAAGGTCGGTCGAGGAGAAAGAAAATCCTGCGGCTGTGGGCGGAAAGAGAGGCAAGATGAGCGCTGGTGCTCGCTGGCGCTGTTATGACGGCGGGTGGGGGGGAGGGGAGGAGGGGGCGTGCCCCCGCGGCAGCCGCGCGGCCAATGGCGGCGCAGGGCGGGAAATGCGCCGGCCAATGGGAGCGCGGCTCGCCACGGCCCGGCCGGGACCCAATCAAAAGCACATCAATCTTCTCGCTCTCGCCGGGCTCCCCGCGCGAGGAAGGGATGCGGTGGGGGAGGGGAGGGGTGCGGGAGGGAGAGGGAAGGACGGTAGGGGAGGAAGGGAGAGAGACCCAGAGAGAGAGAGAGAGAGAGAGAGAGAGCTGAGGCTCCGGAGCACAGCAAACCGGAGCGGGGCAGCACCTCACAAGGAGCAGCAGCCACCGGTCTTCCAGGATTATAAACACAATCAAGGCGGCATTATTGAGGCCGGGATAGCCGTGGCTGCAGTCCTTTATCGCAGGAGTGTTCGCGGCGGGGCCACGGCGAGGCCCTGCTGGCCCTGCGGCACCACACCAGCCCTGCGGCTTATCACTGCACGTCGCATATGTTTTCCCATCGTGTGTAAAGAGCGGGACACGCAGGAGACCACGCGTTCGTGTGTGTCACTAATCACACTCAGGTATCACGTGACCGGGGGGGGGGGGGGGGGTGATAAGGGTGCGGGGAGCGGCTTGTCGTCTGCCGCGTCGCGGTGATTTAGACAGCGAACCGGGCCGGAAAGATTGCGGCACGCTTTGTTGAGCAGGTTGCCTACCGCGCAGGGTCATGAATAAGGAGCGGCAAATGGAGCGGACTCGAGTGAGAGGGAGTGAGAGGGAAGGGGGCGGGGCTGTGGTGTGGGAAGTGCGCGCGCGCGCGCGCTGCTTCCAGGAAGAGGGAGAGAGACGGAAGATGGAAAGACAGGGAACGGCAGCTGGAAGCGGAAAGAGATAGCGTGGGGGGGTCGGAAATAAAGAGGAATGAAGCCGGAGGGGAAGACGAATACGAGGGAGTCGCAAGTGCGAAGAGGGAGCAGACCGCAGCAACGCATAACCCTTTCATGGGACCGGCTCAAGACGGCGCTTCTTTTAATTGGAGTCGCAGCGGAATGAAACCGCATGGCTGGGGCTGAACTGAGCGTGTTGACTCTGTAGCTTCTGCGAGGTGTCGGTAGCTGGGGTAGATGGGGTAACTGAGGTAACTTGGGTAGCTAAGGTAGCTGGGGTGGCCGGCGGTAGCTGAGGTAGATGGGGTAACTGAGGTAACTGGGGTAGCTGAGGTAGCTGGGGTGGCCGGCGGTAGCTGAGGTAGATGGGGTAACTGAGGTAACTGGGGTAGCTGAGGTAGCTGGGGTGGCCGGCGGTAGCTGGGGTGGTTGGGGTAGCCGGAGCTGGCCGGGCTGATAGGTGTGCGCCTAGGACGGATAATAGACTCTGGTCGCTGGAAATGATGGCGGAAACGCAGTGGGCCGATTATGTGAACAAAAGACCGAATGAATCCCGGCTCAAGACGGCGGGGGCGCCGGGCGCCGGTGGGGGCCCGGGGGGCGCAGAGCGGGGGGCGGCGGGGGCGCGGGGCGGAGCCAGCCGCTTGTTAACGATTGTAAGACCCATCCCCGAACACGCTGCTGCCGCCTGCCGCCTGCCGCGCCGCCGGGAGGGGGGAGCCGGGAGCGGCGGCCGGGCGGGCGGACGGGCGGACGGAAGGACGAACAGGCAGACGGCGCGACGACGCCGCGGCCTGGCCGAAGCCGAACCGGAGGAGGCAGCGGAGCGGAGCTAGCGGAGCGGCTGCCCGCCGAGCCGAGCCGAGCCGAGCCGAGCCGGGCCGAGCCGAGCCGGGCCGAGGGCGCTGGTCCTGGTCCGTCCCGCCGCCCGTCAGCTCCCGGTCCTGCGTGAATCGTTGCCTTGCAGCCGAGCCGAGCGGACGTGCGGCGTGTCGTGTCCTCGTCGCCACCACCGAACACGTGACCACGTGTGCGCGATCGCGAGTGTGTTGTTGTTGTGCACGAAGAGAACTCCACCACTGGCCCTGCAGCAGGATCGCCCTGGATTAGATCCCCCTATGCTGCATGCTGCCCGCCGCTGAGGACCGCTCCGTGCACTCCGTGCTGGCGTCGCCGCTGGCGTCCGCGCACGGCACGGTGGCGGCCTTCGACGCCCTCCCCTTGCCGCGGCAGGCGGGCCAGTGCCAGTCCCTGGGCCAGGCCCTGGGGCAGGCCGGCCAGGCCGTGTCCGGGGACGACAACAGCTCGCGGTCGTCGCTGTGCAGTGAGAGCCCGCCGCTGTCCCGGCACGCCATGCTGGACCTGTCGCCCAACCCGACCTCGATGTTGTCGCTGCTGAACGCGGGCGCGGGCGGCGGCCTGGGCGGCGGCTTCCTGCTCGGCAACCCGCCGCTGGCCGCGCTGCACTCCATGACGGAGATGAAGTCCGGCCCGCTGTTCCCCGTCAACCACCTGAGCCCCAACTCGGGTAAGGTGAGCCCCAACGGCTCCACCTCGTCGGGGGGCGGCGGCAGCCTCACCTCCTCCACGGGCATCACCTCGTCCAACCCCCACGGCATCGACCACATCCTCAGCAGGCCCGCCGCCGTCACCGTCCCCGGAGCGTCGCCGCAGAGCAGAGGTGCGTCGCCGTCCTCGGCACCTCCCCGACGGACGCTTGTCACGCGCGCGTCGCTCTCCTCCAGTTGTCCAGATCGCCATCCGTATTGTCGCAACGGCAAACTTAATTTGGCCGGGCCGAGCGCCTGTCGGGTAGGCAGCCCCGCCGTGTGCACGCACGAGTGTCGTGCGGGCTGGCCTACCCGGCACTGGCAGGCGCTGGATACGCTTTCATGCCGCGTGAAGCGAGCTGATAACGCAACGTTGATAAACGTTATGCCATTGGTGGTGAACAGCCTCTGTGATCGCTGTCAGGTGAACAAAGCCCTTCACCTTACAACACTTGAAGGGAACTGGGTGTTCCGGAGCCCGCGTCAGTGACTCCAGGGTAATGTTACCCGCCCCGCCGGCGCTCTGCTGTCCATTCAGCGGCGGCGGCGGACGATCGAAGAATTGACTTTAGTATCGGTTTGGCGCAATGCGTAACAGCTGTCGCTAATTATGGGCTCCGGAGGGGAGGGCGGCGGGGAGGCCGGCAGGCAGAGGGGCGAGTCCCGGCCGTAATCCAGATAGCGTTGGCGCGCCCGTCACAATGCAGCCCGCCAGATTGATCGCGCGACATTTAACATATTTAATCCGCCGCGGCCATTAGGAGGCTGCGCGGTGCTCTTCTACTAGTACACGGGGAAGCCTTGTGAAAACAGTGCGCACTTTCAGACGACGAGAGGAACCTCTCCTCTGCTCGGCTTTGATGCGGGCCGCGCGCTGCAGCGCAACGAGGACCGCCAATGTTTAGTGCTGACTCTCCTAATTCGCGATATTTTTCATAAACCCGTGTGCACTAAAATTTATCAATCATAACTGCAGAGTTTGTTGTGCCGCGCTCCTTTGTTTGTACACAAATTATAATTTTTTTTTTGTTATCCCGCTTACGTTTCGCAAGGCAATCCGGACCCCACTCCGTATATTTGTCGCAACTAGCCACGCCCAGGCAATCGTCATGATGTGCTGGCCGCATCAATGGGCGAGGGTTGTTCGTTCGGCGGGAAGGTTCTTAGGAGCGCGCGACTGCGGCGCTACCCCTCTGTCTATTATCATGTGCAATTAACTTACCGCACCCTCCCCCATCCCCCTCCCCCGGGCTGATAACGGGATGTGTGATAACCGATATCCCACCTGTGGACACGTGTGTGTGTGTGTGTGTGAGTGTGTGCATGTGTGTGTGAGTGTGCGTGTGTGTTTGTGTGTGTGCAGCGTGAGAGCAGGCCGTATTTGATTGGATACCGAGGATACCGAAGTGTGTGATTATACTGATTGGCAGTGCGATTCGGAAGATCCAATTTGTACGTCAGGGTCGGTGATTGTGACGCTGATAAAAATGTGCCAACTGTATACCCGAGGAGAGATTGCTTCATATTGGCGGAATCCAAAGAGTTGCAAACAGATTGGTAAACTAATCTTTTATGTAAGCTCCGCGATTGTGATTGGTTGTTCGCGGACATATCGTCATAGCAACCTGGGCTTCTCTCCCTATGGTGCTAGGCTTTTGCACCGGGCGAATCAGAAATGCATGTTTTTGAAATAGGTCTGTTTACCCAGCCCCCTTCCTGCCGGCCTAGTGCGGGGCCCCGGGCCCCCGGCCCCTCCCCGTCCTCGGCGCCGCCGCGCTCCTACCACGACATGCCTCCCGTTTAGGTCTCTGACGGCCGCCTCCTTTTGCAGGGTCACTTCCTCGCGGCTTCAGCGTTTCAGCCGGCATGGCCGCCGCCAACATGGCGGTCAACATGGCGGCCGCCAACTACTTCCAGCAGCACCAGCAGCACCAGCAGCAGCAGCACCAAGCGGCCGCGGCCGCCGCCGCCGCCGCAGCCGCTGCCGCCGGCAAGCACCCCGGCGGCGCCCACCACCACGGCCACCCCGGCGGCCACCCGGGCCACCCCGGCCACCACCCCCACCAGCACCCGCTGTCCGACCTCACCTCGAGAACCGGCATCTACTGGCCCGGCCTGCAGGGCCTCGTCAGCAACCCGCTCGTCTGGAGGGACAAGCTCAGCAACAGTAAGTACCCACCAACTTTGTCAAAGCCTTTCCGTTGCGCACATCGTGCACTTGGATGGCTCGTGTCGTTTCAAAAGATGGCGCCCCTCCCCCGTTTGGTCGGTCCGGTCGTTGGGACCTGTTCTGCTCGCCAGTTTAGCCAGCGTTCTCATCAGGATCGCGCGTCCCCTGAAAAAAAGGATCTCTCTCTCTCTCGCTCTCTCTCTCTCTCTCTCTCTCTCTCTCTCTCTCTCTCTCTCTCTCTCTCTCTCTCTCTCTCTCTCTCTCTCTCTCTCTCTCTCTCCCGCGTCGCGTGCATGTGTTAGAGAGAGAGAACGGTGGTGCTGTATCGTTTCGAGCTCCGCCGCGCGGCCATGCAGCCAAGTTTGGCCGTTTCCGTGGGGCCCTGCACGGCAGTGGCGCGCATGCATAACATACACCTGTCTCTCTCGCTCCCGTTACGGGCATGGGCAGCGCGGCGGTCGTTCTCGGAAGCAGCCCGCGCGGTAAACGGCAATGGTCGCCGTGCGCATATCGCTGAAAGGGGTTCATATCCAGGCGCAGCGAAAAGAGACCTGGTCCAGATTACCGGGTCCGAGTTCTGACCTCCCCATTTTTTATTTTTTTCATTTTGAATTTTCGCGCGAATGTGTGCCCGTGTCTGTTTTCGGGGAACCGCAGCCCGCCGACAGGGTGGGATCACGCGGAAAGAGAGATCCCCCCCCCCCCCCGAAAACCATTACGCACGACGCGTTTGCAGGATTTCTCATCCGCGACGACACAAAAATATGTGGGCAAAATGAATGATTTTTATGCCGGCCGGGGAAACCAGAGGGGCGATGTGGGCGGAGTTGTCGGGGGCGCGGGCGGGCCGTGACCGAATCGGACAGCCCCCACGAGCGATGCGACTTAAACCTCCTATTTACACGGCGATTATAAAGCAGTTATGAAGTCACCACGGATCACCGGAACGATTCTCTCTCTCACTTGCTCTCGCTGAGCTCGCGCTGGGCAATTTATTCTCTCTCTCTCTTTTTATGGCATTCCGCGTGCCCCCTTTTTTTATGCCTTTCATCCGGTCGCAGAGCTTAATTATAATAAAATACCACGTGACGGAGCGCAGTGCTGCAGCCGCTGCTGGGAGGGGAAGGGAGGCCGCCACCACATTTGGCCGTGAAATCCGCGGCGATCGGCGGCTAGCATCCTCTGACACCCTCGCAAAAAACAACAACCAAAAAAAAAACTACAAAAATCAACTTCTTGATCTAGATGGATATCGCACGTAGTTCCTGAGCGCCAGAACTGTAATCTGCTGCTGCTGCTGCTGCCGTAGCTGCTGCTGCTGCTGCTGCTGCTGCTGCTGTGCGGGGCCGGCAGTCTGAGAGACATTCAGGGGGGCTCGCAGGCTTCATTAGTATGCCGTATCACGTCGGGGCTGCCGTGTGTTCACACCTATGGCTGCTATCAAACCCTGACAGCCGTGCAGCCGTACAGCTGCCCGTCAGGCGTGGGACTTGATCTTCCCGACACCATTCAGGGATCATCCTTGAATAGGCGTGCGTCCGTTGGCAGTGCCGTCCGCACGTGGCGCCGGGCGGGTAGGCAACCCCGGCAGCTGCGTGCACGCGTGCCGTGCGGGCTGGCCTACCCTAGCGTTCGCAGGCGCCACACCGAAAAAAAATATTATTCTGAAATTAAGATCATCGGGGAGAAAATTGGGACGCCCCACAATATAGGTATATCTTGATCGACCAGTCACCGAGTCCAGATAATTGTTCAAGTCACAATAGCCTAAAATATTTTTATTTTATTTTTGTGCTTGTCCGGTGTGCTCTCATTATCACACCTGCATGGCCAGCACGACAGACCGGACGCGCGTCGACGAAATACGGAAACGGCTCGGCGACGAGGGATGATGCGGACGGAGGGGAGGGGAGGGGAGGGGAGGGGAGGGGAGGGTCGTTGGTAACATGCTGAGGCCCTCCTCCGTGCGGCGGCGGGGTGGCTGCGTCCTGAGCGCCGTCAGTCACCGCCCCCTAAACATCCTTGCGTTTTGCACCCCATCACACTCCTCTCTCTATCTCTCTCTTGCTCCCTCCTCCTGCGGCTTCTCTCTCTCTCTCTCTCTCTCTCTCTCTCTCTCTCTCTCTCTCTCTCTCTCTCTCTCTCTCTCTCTCTCTCTCTCTCTCTCTCTCTCTCTCTCTCTCTCTCTCTCTCTCTCTCCCTCTCTCTCCCTCTCTCTCCCTCTCTCTCTCCCTCTCTCTCTCTCTCTCTCTCTCTCTCTCTCTCTCTCTCTCTCTCTCTCTCTCTCTCTCTCTCTCTCTCTCTCTCTCTCTCTCTCTCTCTCTGCAATGATTCAATTGATTGTAATCCCTGTGTCCGCCCCCCGGGCCGGCACATGTGCTCCTGTTTTGGCGCCCACCCCAGCGGGCCCAGCAGGGGTGCATTTCCAAGGCGGCTGGCTGGCTGCTGGCTGGCTGCTCCGCTGGCTGCCTTGCTGGCTGCCCCGCCCGGCCCTCGGTACGGCTAACGCCGCGGTTTGCCCCGCTTTGTTGCTGCGGATTAAACGATTCGCTCAAGCGGGTCACCGGCTGCTTAGCGACGAGGCTTTAGAGTCGGGCGGTGCTCGCCGCAAAAAGGGGGAGCGAGAGAGAGAGAGAGCAGTGCTTGTGGGCGGCGGCAAGTGTTTGAACCCGCGACCACTACGGCTAAAACCCAGAAAAATGTTTTCATCAATCGTCTAGTCTGGCCTTTAAATATTTTTTTTCGACTTTTAGAAATTCTTTAATCAATTCTGCTACTATCAGAAAGATCAAGTCCAAGTCGAGTTCTTATTTCTTCTTCATTCATACTGGGTGAACTGACCGCTGTCGTTGGGAAACGCAGGGAGATATGATCGGCCGGCTGGCCGCGTAAGAGCAAACTGTGAACAGTTACGATCAGATGACGACCGCAAATACCGAAGTCGCGTCGTGGGCTGTGAGGGGAGGGAGGCTCTTGCTTCTCTGGCGAACGGCCTTAAAACCATGGAATAACTTGGCGGACGCCAACTTTATCCTGCTAAAAGGACGATAGCGGCCACACACACATTTATTAGATAAAGCAGAAAGAAACTGTGGCCAACACTTTCTTTCGGGTCTCCTCTCTCTCTCTCTCTCTCTCTCTCTCTCTCTCTCTCTCTCTCTCTCTCTCTCTCTCTCTCTCTCTCTCTCTCTCTCTCTCTCTCTCTCTCTCTCTCTCTCTCTCTCTCTCTCTCTCTCTCTCTTTCTCTTTTTCTTCTGTCGAGGCCCTCCCTTTGCGGAATCGTGGTTTCGTGTGTGTTTGGCAGAGGAAGGCAGCTACACACACATACTCACATCCCCGCCCCCCTCCCATTTTTTCCCCTTTTACCCCCGCCCATATCTTGTGATGGACGAAATAAAATCCTGCCGCCCGAGGCGAGTCGGATGAAACTGTTTTGATTTTGTGGGAAACACATGCGATATAGCAAGACGCATAGCGGCATCCCCTCCTCCGCCATTCCCGACGGAACGCGCGTGTCTTTCTCCGCTCGTTGCCAAGTTGGTCCACACACACACACACACACGCGCGCGCGCGCTCACACACATCGCGTCTTTCTCTCTGAAACCAACGCGAGTCGTGAGGTGTGAGACGTCATTTTACGCGCAAATCTCAAACCTTGGATACAATTTCGCAAGCAGTTGGTCCTCTCGCGACGTCGTTTGAACTCCATTTTTTCCCCTCCCGGCGCGCGGCGAGGAGTTCGGTCATGCCTTTCCACGTCTTGCGGCGGCCGGTCCACTTTTTTTCTTCTTCTTTCTTCATCTTCTAACCGCCCTCTTGGCTTCTCTTCTCCGCGTCAAAACAGAGAGAAAGGAATAGAAAAAGGAGAGGGAAAATCGGGGCGAGAAGGGTGGGAAGGGAGGGAGAGGGGGTTGGAGAGAGATTAGATATAGAGGGGCGAAACCACAGCGGCGGCGGCGGCAAGCCAACCCCCATCACCAAATTGATTTAACATTTTTTCCTCCGCTTCCGCCCCAAACTTTTGATATCGTCGATGTGTGCGCGGCACGATGTGCGGTCTTGTAATCGAGTTACGCGACGCCGACTTGTGCTCTCTTCTTGCCGTCTGAGATATTGCCGTCCGCTCGGCTCCGCTCGGCTCCGCTCGGCTCCGCTCGGCTCCCTCCGGCCGGGGACGAGGCGGGACCGGCGGCCACGGCGTAAAACAAATATAAGATCGACCCAGATGGTTTTGTGTCGCGGCAGCAGCGGCAGCAGCGGCAGCAGCGGCAGCAGCGGCAGCTAGTAAGCGCGGGGAAAGTCGGAAAGCGAGAGAGTAAAGTAATCCTCGGAGAAAGCGCTGCGCTGCGTCCGAGCGGTCTCTGCTTATCAATTACGAAATCATGCGGAGTCGGGCAGAGATGTGTGTCGCGGCGCGTCCACCATTATTCGCTCTATACCGAGGCGATCGTTCGCGACAGGCCCGGAGGAACCGGGCGGAGAGAAGAGGGGTGGGGAGAGAGAGGGGGGGAGAGAGAGAGAGAGAGAGAGAGAGAGAGAGAGAGAGAGAGAGAGAGAGAGAGAGAGAGAGAGAGAGAGAGAGAGAGAGAGAGAGAGAGAGAGAGAGAGAGAGAGAGAGGAAAGGGAAGTATAGTGATAGGGTGGCGTGTAACTTTGTTCCGTCCACAAATGATCAGTTCGGCTCGCCCACGACGACAGGGCATGATTGCTGAGTCCTGATTGATTGTCTCAAAGTGTTCCCTCCCCTCCCTCCTCCTCTCCCTCCTCCCCCTCCCTCCGTCCTTCTCTCTCCCCTCCCTTCCCTTCTCTGTCAACACAACTACATCCGCGTTCCGTCTGATCATGTCCACGCCGCCCTAGTTCATGACGCTATGTCTTCCTTGTCGGTTAGTGACGATGCTGTCGGCCACAGATTTCGGCCAACCACACGGCCAAGCAGTTTGCGACCCAAAACACTTACTATTTTTATTTTATTTGTAAATCGGCATATAGGACATCTGTTGGTTGAAAAAAAATGGTATCACTTTGAAGTTTTTTCGCTAGTAATTTTGTCTCAGTGATTGTATTATCTATTTTTATTTTTTTGTTTAGTTGAAATTGGCGGGAGGAAAAACGCGATGTTTGTGTCCGACCAGCAACCACACATATCAAACCGCACACGAGCGCGCCGTGGCGGCCGCGGCGTTTGGATTAATGGAAATAGTCCTGGCGCATAATTAGTGTCATCGAGGGCCTTGTTATACGTGGCCCGAATACATCGGCGGGCCCCGCGGCCATCAGACACGCATCCGGCCCCATCAATGGGCTTATCTGAACGCCCCCTCACTAGGAACTAACATGGGGTTATCAACACACCGCCCGCCATCGATGCATTAATTATACAGCAGCAGGGGTGGGGGGTAGGTTTGGGTGCAATGGTGCGTCGTAGTCTTTATTTTTTGGGGGGCGTAGGCTATGGTTTCACTGCAGGTGCACAGGACTGAACATATTTTTTTTCAAATCGTGCCGCACAACAAAACGTCTGAGGGATATCGTCCGTTACGAATGTCCACTGTGCAAGGCTGGGGGCGCAGAGGATGGCGCCTTGCTGGGTAGGCAAACCCAGCTTCTTGCACGCACGCGTGTCGTGCGGGCTGGCCTACCCTGGCGCTCGCAGGCGCTCGGCGGCGGCGGGGAGAAATTCGGACCTACTTGGTGCCTTTATCAGCGCTTATCAGTGCCGATAGGGGCGCGGCCTTATCATCCGACTTGTGACGATCGATTTAATTTGTAAAGCTCACCGCCGCTCATCTCTGCGGTAAGTAGGGCGGCGTCACCTCCTTATGACGCTCAGATATGTGTGTGTGTGTGTGTGTGTGTGTGTGTGTCGTGACCTCACGCCGGGATAGAAATTAGTAGCAGAGCATTGCAGAGGAGGGGGGGGGGAGGCAATCCAGTGTGGGGGTGAGCAGGCTAAGCGGTCGGGGAGAGAGATATTAATTACGGGGACACGCGTTCGAAACCACACTGTTGCTCCGTCTTTGTCGCCCCCGTTAGCCCGCCCTTTGCGTGCGAGCGGGACGGAGAGAAAGAGAGAGAGAGAACCGCGTCTGGCCTCCGCCACCCCTCCGGCCTCGGCTGGTTGCAGGCGGAGGCCTCGGCCGGGACAGACTCCCCTGAGGTCGCCGTCGGCTTCCCCCACGGCCTCGGGGGCTCGTCGGCGATATGCAACCTGGGCTTTATTTTATACAGTGCAGCAGACGACGTCGTGCCATTGATTTTATTTCAATATGAAGAACGGTAATAGCACTGTTGAACAAAGTTCGCCCGTTGAACACGGAGGCGTCGAGGTAGAACAGGAGAGCAGCACGCGAGTGACGGATTCATCTATTATTTCCCGCAAATAATGGCCATAAACGCCGTAATCATGGGGTGGGGGGTGGGGGGGGGAGTAACGCCATTCATTACACAGCAGCAGCAGATGGTGAAATCAGAGTGACACGATACCACCCCGCCCAACCCCCGGACGCCCCCGGCCGCCCCCGGCCGCCCCCGGCCTCTGTGTGTGGCTAGGCACACTGTCACCGCCAACACACCCACCCACCCGGCCAGCCACGCTCGCCTATATACACCTTCAGCTCAAACCTGTGCGGTTCCAGCAGGAAATTCGATTCCGGTCAAACCGACGCACAAAGCTTGAGTGTCAGTTTTTTACTGCATTGCCATTTTACTGCGGAGGAAAACAAAATAAAAACGGTGCATAAATTCCATCCAAATTCGAATGACTCCCACAAACAGAACGCCTTTTGCCAGCCGGCGGCGTGGCACTATTCGCAGGCTGGGGCGGTATTCGCCGCGGAATAGTGCAGATGGAGAGGAGCCCGACGGACGATGCCTTTTGCGTATGTACAACATTTTGATACCCTCCATAACGATTCAGGCCCGGCGAGAAATTAATATTCAACACGCCATTATGCGAACCGGACCTCCAACTTGCGCCCCCAGCTGAGAGGCGCGGCCCAGAGACCCCCCCCCCTCCCTCCCAGCCCCTCCCCTTCCCTTTTATCCCCGGCACAGCCTGCGTGCCGCCTTACCCCACCGGCCCTAGGCGTCTTGTGCACCACCCACTGCCCGCCCGCCCACCGGCCCGCCCACCCGCCCACCCGCCCGCTCACCCACTCCGCCAGCACGCGCCCACTCATGCTCTGAGATCGCATCAACATTTTATAAACGATGTAATTTTCTGCGCAAATAATGTCCTCTATAGACCAATATATAAGTAATTCGCCAGGTGCGCCTGATAGTGGTCCCCGGGCCGGTGATAAATAGTCACGCTTCTGGAGGCTGTGCGCACGCACGAGGGGGGGGGGGGGGGGGGGGGCAGCCGCCCGCCCGCTGTCCGACCACGAGAACCCCTGTTTTGTATTTCCGCTGGGAACGAAAGAACAAGCCTCTTCAAGAGCCCCACACATCGGCCCAAATTGGTCGGTATGATTTCATTCTCAGTACGGTTCCCTCTCAGTACACTACCTTCTCAGTACGCTACCCTCTCAGTACGCTACCCTCTCAGTACACTACCCTCTCAGTACGCTACCCTCTCAGTACGCTACCCTCTCAGTACACTACCCTCTCAGTACGCTACCCTCTCAGTACACTACCCTCTCAGTACGCTACCCTCTCAGTACGCTACCCTCTCAGTACGCTACCCTCTCAGTACACTACCCTCTCAGTCTCAGTACAGTACTACTACCTTCTCAGTACGCTACCCTCTCAGTACGCTACCCTCTCAGTACACTACCCTCTCAGTACGCTACCCTCTCAGTACGCTACCCTCTCAGTACACTACCCTCTCAGTACACTACCCTCTCAGTACGCTACCCTCTCAGTACGCTACCCTCTCAGTACACTACCCTCTCAGTACGCTACCCTCACAGCCGTCCGGCCCCGTGATATACACGCGTACCGCCGCCGCTTTTATTCCCCGGACGGACAGGCTGGTACCGCACCGCTGCCGTGCTCGCGGATACATCCTTCGCTGCTGCCGCGTTGAATTTCGCGCCGTCGCTTCGTCGAAATCGTAAAGCTTATGGGCCGGGGGGGCTGCTGCTGAGGCCGGGGCCCGTGCTGCCGAGGTAATGAACATATGTCGACCCCAGCGCAGTCCGACAAAGTTGCAGCAGCGCGCGACACATAAGTGCTGCTGCGCCCACCGGCCTGCCCCCGACCTGCCCCTGGCCTGCCCCCGGCCTGCCCCCGGCCTCCCCCGGTCTGCCCCGGCCTGCCCCCGGCCTGCCCCCGGCCTGCCCCCGGCCTGCCCCCGGCCTGCCCCCGGCCCCGGCCCCCGGCCCCCGGCAGCCGCAGTGGCCTCGCGGAAACGCCTGCGAGGCGCTCTCGGCCCCGATGCTTTACTGGCGGTATAAATCCACGCCTCGCTACCGTGCAGAACGGGATGCGCGCCGTGTAATGGTCACTTGTAAAACGGGGGAGAGCGGGAGGAGGTGGGGGCAGCAGGGTGTTTAGTGACTCGGTGTGGTGCTCCTAGGAAAGCTCGACTACTACACACTAGCGGTGTTTTACGGAATCAAAATTCAATCGACCCTGCTCTGTCTGTTCGCGGACGGCTTGACTGCCGGACGTCGAGGTGCGTCGCTCAGGGCGTCCTGGCCGGGGTCAGTCGGTATGTGGGCTGCATAGCAGGGCCTCCAGGGCCTCCAGGGCCTCCAGGGCCTCCTCCGGCGCGCCGCGGCCCCTCCGGGTATTTACGACACCAGTCAGTCACTCAGTCCGTGACAGTTAGGACGGCCGGCCCCCGCTCGGCTCGGCTTGGCCATCAAATCGCTCGACACCCGGCGACGCGCTTCTGTTTGTTTTTCGGGTCTGTGCGGCAGCAGCAGACAGGATAGGGTGTCCAGGACTCTGCGGACGGCCGCATAGAGGTCACCGCCGTCGCTGAAACCGCGGCTGCCCGCTGCCGGTGGAAGAGGCGCAGTGTGAGCGCCAGCCAGTCCTAGATTCTGCTGCAAGGTCGAGGCCACAGAGGCCCTGCTGCAGGCCCGAGTCACCGTGCCCCCAGCCGTCACTCAGGTTTGGTGTATACGGCCGTGCTCCACCGCAGCCAGTCTGTCGCCTTTAATACCGCAATTCAATTTTAACAGCGGCCCCGCGCTGTAAAGAGATAATTTTCTCGGCCGCCGCTCCCTTCTACGAACAGACAAATATATATATATATCCGGCAGCCCGCTTTGCACCTCACTTTTGAAAGGTAAAGTTTCCCGGCGCGCGCCTGCGATCCGACCGCGCTGTAAAACACGCCCAGCGCCGCCAACTTTGATGACTTTATCATCAAACGGGCATTATTAATGCTGCGGGCCCAACTTATCAAACGTCCCCCCCGCAAGTGCGCCGATTATTTCTGAAACTCCGGCCAGTGAGTCAACGAGGCCGGCGACAGGCAGTGCGTCTCTCTCGCCCCCCGCGGTTACCTGCACGGTTACCTGTACGGTTCCCCGAACGGAAGCCCACCCGCGCGACGCGACGTAGTCCGTCCCGACGGATGAATGACCCACGTCACGGCGAGACGCTGATGCTGCTGCTGCTGCTGCTGCTGCTGCTGCTGCTGCTGCTGCTTCATAAAACCGACGGCGTGACAACCAAACCCAAGGCAAACACTCAGCCACCAGCGTCGAATCGTACCGCGCTATGCAGAGCAAGTGAATATGTTTTCCCAGAATAATGTCCTTAGAAGAATGACCTATTCTAGTCCTGAAACTTTTCAAACTGCATTGAGCTTCTTGCAATGCATTTGCCTTGAATGTCAAAACTGGAAAGTGCAGGGCTACGACTACGTTGTCCTGGGTGCTCGGTTGTGGCGATGCGTTTATGAAGAGCAGAAATGGACTGAAAGGATAGAAGCAGGGGAGAGGGCTGGGTAATGTAAGGATGTGGTAGAAGGGGTAGGGTTATTAACGGTGGAAGGTAGGAGAGGGTAGCAGAATGCGGCGAGGATAAAAGTGGTGGGACAGAGGTGAGAGAATGGTGTGGGCGGGCGAGGAGTATGGCGGGCCGGTCCGGGCCCCTGCCGCGGCCGATGTGGCGTCGGTCCGGCGCTGGGCTGGAGCAGGCTGGAGCCAATAATTTGGTAAACAACACACTTTCCTTGCTTTGTTCGTCGGCACTTCCAGCTTCCTCCACCTCCCCCTCCCTCTCTCTCTCTATCCCCCTCTCTCCTCTGTGTTATTCGCCGCTCTCTCCGTTTCTCTCCTCTCCTCATAATATCGCACGAGTCTCGCAAAGTTTGCTCAGCCTGTTTTCCATGCTGGTATTTCCTCCACGCTTCACTTTGCCGGTGAATGCCCCCTCCTTCCGCCCTCCTTCCCCCCTCCTTCCCCCCCTCCTGACTCTACAATATGTACTTTGCGTGAAAAATTGGAATTTCAATAGTTTTAAGTATCAGTTTTTCTATTTCACCGCAAAAGAGCATCGCCGCCCCGCCATCCTCCCCGCCCCGGCAGTGTATGCAGCATTGCAGCATCCCAGCGCACCGGTTGAGGTTCATGTCATATATTTCGCATTACTTGAGTGTCGCCTGGACATGTGTAAAAACGCTTGTAATATTGGCTCCTTGCCTTCCGGAACACATGCTGCACCGGGGGCAGGGCGGGCCGGGGGTGGGCCAGGGGTGGGCCGGGGGTGGGCCGGGGGCGGGCCGGGGGCGGGCGACATACATATGGAGACCTTTCGCCGCCCTTCCCCTCTCGCCGACCACGGAAAGACGAAAAGGGAAAAGGCGGAGTCTACAAGGCGAGAAGGTCTCATTGCCTCTTTAGCGAACATTGGAAAGCCGATATCTGAAGGATGTTTCGCTGCGTGCGGCGGCAGAGGACACAATACTACAACGACTTGGTTTTGGGGGCGTTTGACACTTGCAAAACTTCTGTGGACGAATGGAGTGGACACCGCAAGTCACAATTTTTGGGGGATTTTTTTTTTTTTTGCGTATGTATGTGTGTGTGTGTGTGTGTGTGTGTGTGTGTGTGTGTGTGTGTGTGTGTGTGTGTGTGTGTGTGTGTGTGTGTGCCGTCTGGGAGAGGACTGTGGCCACGTCTGCATATTTTTCGGGCGGATGGCACAGCCATGGCACAGCCATGGCACAGCGGCCGCAGGTCATGGGCGAATGAAATACGGCGTCCACAAGCTCAATATCCCGTCAAGGACCCGGGCGGCAACGGCCGGCGGTGGCGGCAGCCGTCTGTGCAGACCGCGCAGGACGCATGTGGGGGCTCATAAAAATACGGAACGTATACGTAATACCGACCAACCCCTCTGAAGGGTCTCAATGTTGTACAAAGTGGGCGCGCGTGGCGGCGGGGAGGGAGGGAGGGAGGGAGGGTGCGCTGGACAGAGGGCTGGGGTGCGCGCCGGCCACAGGCCATGATTGTTTCCATGCTCTTCCACGGCTTTTCCATCTTCCTGCTCCTCCTGCCGTCCGTACTCCCGGCATCTTGTAACGTCGTCACATCGTCCTTGTCTCCTTCTTGAAGGGGAAGGAAACCTCCGTTTTCGAGTGGTTGAACGGGAAAAATCGGAATTCGAACTTATTCACGACAAAATTTAAAAAACAAAATTTACACCATTAAAAAAAGGTTACCAAAGGCCGAAGGGTGTAAACCACATACACTCCTGGACCGTTTCTGCAATATTTGCGACAGTGTTCTACTTCCGCGATTTTTCCTACACTCGGCGGCTCCTCCCAGCCAGCTCCTCCCTATCCCTTTCCATCACACCGTCGCCCTCCGCCCGCCTCGCGGCATAAATGTTTCTGTTATAGGTGGGAAAACACTTTTATGCCTACATTGTTATGGGCGCGTTGTCTGACAGCGAGTTATGAAAATAAAGTAGCGCCCCCCCTTTTATTTAGCACTCTCTGCGCGCCCGGCCGCCCGGCCCAGCGGGGCCACTTTTGTTTTTATTTCGACGTCGTCGTCGTGATGCGTTTTACTGTCGTTTGTAACACTTGATCGGACATAGATGCCGCGGCCCTGCGGGCGTAAAAGGAAGACATTGCCTCGGCACTGCTTGTGTCGTGTGTGTGTGTCGGTCCTGCTGTGCTCCAATTTTAGATTTTTGTAAGTGCATTTTATCCGCAGTGGAGTCATGAAGTAGTCCATGTAATTTTTGCGGAAACTTACCGGGTGTAGTGTCTCCCCAAGGAGGAAATCATTATTCGACAATCAGGGAAAATTTAGAGGCAGTATAGCGGAGCCGGCAAGTTTCGTGCTACAACCATTCCCGTAGCCGACTATCGCCTGCTGTGTGCCTTCCAGCCTTCCAGCCTTCCAGCCTTCCAGCCTCACGGCAACAAGGCTTACGAGGTACTTAGGCTACATACGGTGCCTGCACCGCCTTGTCCGTAATCGGCGTAATTGTTTTAAAGAGGTCTTGTAATGCGCGCTCTATCTCTGCAACAACATCACATACACACACACACACACACACACACACACACACACACACACACACACACACACACACACTCACACACGCACACGAACTCCAACTATAGGGCCTCTTGCTCGAGGTGCCATAGCGACTTTGCTAATGACAATTTGAAGCAGACCGCCCCCGGTTTTCCACGGCCGTGGCGTCGGCCCACACCTAAAAGTAAAGGGTGCTTGAAACTAGCGCACTTTTTTTTTAGAGCGCAGCTAAGGCGAGACCCCACCGAGTGCAATTCATTCATTCATTCATTCATTTTCCCATTTTGTTCATTCCCTCACACACATTCCCAGCAGGTGTAAGCTCGTATACGACCTGTGGGAATCATGCGCAATTGTTTTTTCTTTTTATTGTAAGTGTTAGGCTCCTGCCGAAAGGCTTGCTAACTCAAGTGTCCTATGTGTACCCGTTCGGTGAAAACGTTTGTTGCCTTCCCACTCGTTCGCACGTGCAGGAGCTCTCCGGATAGGATGCGGTGACGAAAGTGCCCCACTAACTGCTCACACCGCGCGCCTCCCCACCAAACTTGGGGGAGGGGGAGGGGGGCGAAAGTGTGCGGAATATGTAAATTCTAATTAGCCCTCTGTCTCTCTCGGCGACCCTTACTACAATAACAGCCTCCCGCGCCGGGCCGCGCGCAGAGGTCCAAACAGCCATCTACCCCTCCGGGTCAGCCGCCCCCGCTCCCCCTCCCCTCCCCCTCTTAATGCCCGGGACAAGTAAGAGAGGACACAGACGCAAAGGCATGGCACTTAATGAGGGAGGAATTCGTGCGCATCTAAAGCTAATTACACTTAATCTGGTATGACCAGCACTTACTAATGCGCGCCCACAAACAACGTCGCCAGCGACAAGAGGGACCCGCGGTGGGGGCGGAGCGACGGCGCAAGGCCGCGGCCGGGGCCGGCGGTCCACTACACAAGCCAGTTCAATTATTTGTGTCAAAACCTCGGCCTCGCGGGAAAATGAAAAATAAACATTTCGCGCGGCGTAGATGACAAGAGTTTAGAGGTTAGGTCGGCCGCCGGCCTTCGCACAGCCTTCATCATTCCACTATCAGGCAGTCAGCAAGGCGCTGACGACACTGCTGCCAACTGCTGCCCGTTGCGCACTCGCCCCGGACGGCTATGCGCTCCTTTTGTAGCGGCAGGATTTGGAGGCCGCCGCTGCAGGACCACGGGATAGTAGGGCGCGGCACGGATTTCGCAGCCGCGGTGTGGTTGGCCAATATATAACTGCCTGGAAGGCCCTTCGCTGTCTTGGACACACTGCCCAAGTGGTGTGCGATCTGCGGTGTTCACTTAGACGGGGGGAATAAAACTACTTGATGCGGTCTTCGGAGAGTTTTGACAAAGTGCTGTAAACAAAATGGCCGAAATGGGAAATGAAACAAAAAAAAATTGAGTATTTCCCCCAACGTGGGTCACGCTGCGGTATATAGGCAACCCCTGAGGCTGCCGTGGCTCCTGTGGGCTTATCGATCTGTCCGATCTTATACCGACACCGGCCAAGTGTGGGAGCGAAAGAGACAGAGAGGGAGAGAGAGACAGAGAGAGAGAGAGAGAGAGAGAGAGAGAGAGAGAGAGAGAGAGAGAGAGAGAGAGAGAGAGAGAGAGAGAGAGAGAGAGAGTGGGGGGGGGGAGAGAGGGGGCGCTCACGCCAGCAATATAAACTCCTCCTTTAACATGCCAAAAACTAAGGGTCTTTATCGTCTTAAATGGCTCCGCGCATTAAACCGACATTCTGGGTGGCGTGGCGGGGCGTGGAGGGGTGGGGCCGCTTGGCGCGCTCACCGCGGAGGGGGAGAAGGGGGGGGGCGGCAGCCGAGGCAGCAGCGGCTAATATGGTCTCGACAATGGGGGGCACATTTTGCAGATGATGTTGGTACTAAGGCAGGCTGCTGCTGCCGCGCCCGATACCGCCGCCGCAACCCGTGCCAGCAGGGCGTTGCGGCTGCCGCACGGCCCCCTCCCCCTATCCCCTTCTCCCCCCCCCCCCTCTCTCTCTCTCTCTCTCCCCTCTCGTTCTTGCTCATGGTTGGTTCTACAGCACTTCGCGGTACTTATACTGGGGTTTCAGGGGAGAGGGAGAAGGGACCTGCTCGCTTCGGTCCCGCTCCCCCCTTCCCCCCTCTGGGCACCGCTTTATATATGGCAGGAGGGGGGGGGGGGGTAAATGGAGCGTTCTTATGCGGGGGCGGTGCGTGGCGACATATTCTGCAGAATGCGGGGCATCCCTGTTGATGACGCGATTACCTAAAAAGGTGTTTAACCAGAGAGTTTGTGCTGACTGGCAGAGTTTATTCAGCGCTCCGTACGAGTGGACCCCGCGACCACGGATGATAAGCTGTTTGGGTTTGTAAACAAGGCTCCGTTACATCGGGGCTCCGAAATCCTAGCAGATACCCGCCAGTGTGCGATCAAAATTTGTAAATATCCCAGCGTCATTTTTGATTTAAAAGAAAAACTACGGAAATTTACTAATAATTTTCCTGAAGTTTACTTTAAAAATTCTTCTGAAATCGGGAAGAACTTTCTATTGTGATCGACACTTTTGGAGGCAGGGTATATACATATATATATATATACATGACATCCGATTCTGTAGCAAAGCGACTATCCGGGGCCCAAGGTCGGGGCCGGGCCACCTGGCTGCTGGAACCATTTCAAATAACTCCGGCCGGCGGAGCGCGATGCCAAACCACACGCAGGCCCCACCAGGCCGCCACAGGCCGCCACAGGACCGGCGCCAGCCATCACGCGGCTAAACGTTTCGCACCGGATTTTTCTTCTCTCCCCTTCCTCTGAACTTGCCCATGATTTGCAGTGCGGCCATGATTGACCAATATGGGCTTTTGATGACTTCTGCCACCGTCCAATCGAATCGATGGCATAACTGTTAATCCCGCCCTCCGTCCGGTATTTGAACCCTCGACCCACTCCGCCGCCGCCGCTACCTCCACCACCACCCCGCGCGCCGTACAAGGCATTCGCTCTTCATTACTCTATCGGGGCCGGGAATTGTGCGAGGGGCTTAACATAGCGCTGATGATGTCTACCCGTCTCTCTCGCACCCCCATCGACAGCCGAGCCCTCCCCTCCGCCCTCCCTCTCTCTCGCACTCCCACCACCCCCCACTGGGGCAGCAGCAGCCCCCGGCGGCACTCGTCTCTCTCTCTCTCTCTCTCTCTCTCTCTCTCTCTCTCTCTCTCTCTCTCTCTCTCTCTCTCTCTCTCTCTCTCTCTCTCTCTCTCTCTCTCTCTCTCTCTCTCTCTCACCCTGTCCCTCTGTCGCTTTCTCTCTCTCTCGCACGCCACGAGAATGAAAGAGGTGGTGGCGCCGCCGCGTCTTAGAGCATGCGCGACGCCAGCCAATCAGTGACGGCCATTCCGGCCCGGCGGTGGCAGCGGCAGCGGCGGTGGCGGCTGCTGCGGCGGCAGCAGTTGCGGCGGCTGCCATCGCCATGATTATACGTCTGCTTTATCAAATTATACACAACGATGGGAGTTCACCCTCTCGTCTCTCGCTTCCATCCCCATTCATCTCCCATCCTTCTCTCTCTCTCTCTCTCTCTCTCTCTCTCTCTCTCTCTCTCTCGCCGTGTTCTCTTCTTCTCTCCTTTACTCTTTGTTTGCTCACTCGTCGCGCCGCTCCCTTTTGACTTTTTCCAGGCCAATCGCGAGATGAAGGAGAAAGATATGCGTGCGATAAAGCCGAACGGCTTCCGGCTGATTTCCGTGTTCCGTCCCGCGAGGCGCGTCGCGTATCCACAGAAAGAAAGAGGCATAAATCAGAGCAGGAGGAGACAGGCGCAATCGTGCGTGAGGGGGAGAGAGAGAGAGAGAGAGAGAGAGAGAGAGAGAGAGAGAGAGAGAGAGAGAGAGAGAGAGAGCGCAAAAGGTGCAGGGGAAGAAAAGAGGGGGGGGGGGGCAAAACTGGTGCTGTGTGTCTTTTCTCGCCCTCCCTTGCGATGTGTCTCCCATATAAGAACACACCGAGATATCATCGCGTGTGTTTCCTAACAACAATTCGAAAACAAAAGTCGCCGTCCAAACGACGTTTTCCCCTGATTGCTCGGCTCGGGTTTGGCTCCCGACTTGTTACTCTGTGGAGGGCAGCAGCATTGGTGTAAAGTGTTCGGAAATGTTTCAGTGGGCGGCGGCAGTGTTGGTGGTGTGGACAAGGATGGCAAGAAGAAGCACACGCGACCCACCTTCTCCGGACAGCAGATATTCGCGCTCGAGAAGACGTTCGAGCAGACCAAGTACCTGGCGGGGCCCGAGAGGGCCAAGCTGGCCTACGCCTTGGGCATGACCGAGTCACAAGTCAAGGTAAGGACCCAGTTTTACTTCCCAAAAAAAAAGGGCAAAAAAAGGCTTATTTATTAGTACTAGATGTGAAATTTAAAACGGCCCTGTGGAGAATCATGTATCATGATGAACACTGGAACTAAAATCATGCGTTGCTTTTTACAAATATGTATTTTTCACGGTGTACGTGGCTGAGATGTTTTTTAGGGTTATCGTTAGTTAACCCTTTAACTGCAGGTACCTGCTGGATACAAGTTGCTAGTTCTTCTCTTGTCTTCTATACTAGTATATACTAGGGCGGTCTGGTTCGTGGACGTGCCCGTGCCGTTTTTGTGCGTTCGTAGTTATCCAGCAAGCATAACATTGAGGAGGTCGCCACGGCCAAAGGAACACATGAGTACTCGCGCGCCTCGCGGCCGGGCGGCGGCAAGGAGGGGGAGAGAGAAGGAGCGGAAGGCCTTCCCCCTTCTCTCCGCCGGCGGTCGGGCGGCGGCAAGGAGGGGGAGAGAGAAGGAGCGGAAGGCGAGGGGCGAATCACTAGCGTAATCATGTGTACAAAATTCTAGAAAGTTTTAAAAAGAAATTGATATAAATTGCGAATTTAAAGTTGGACTTGGACTTCATGACGAAAAATAGCACCTACATAGGCTGAAATAGACAGAAAAGCAATAAAATTCTAAAATTAACGAAAACCACGGGCTGTAATCCGACGAAATCCTGAAATCTGTGTACACATTTTTACTGAGTGGTTGCCCCCTCGGCGGAAGGCCTTCCCCCTTTTCTCCGCCGCGCCTCTCTCGCTTACGCGGGGGCTAAGGCAGCGGGAAAGAGATAGAAAAACAAATCGTCACTCATCGCCGCCCGGCCGCAGGGCCATGAGTGCATAGACAAGGGCCTACTAACAACAGCCGGCCAAGGCACACGAACTCTTGCCTCAGCTTAATGCGCCGCCACTACTTATGCACACACGAGTACTCGCGCGCTTCGCGGCCGGGCCGCAGCAACGAGGGGGCGGGAGGCCCTCAGCTTCGTGGTGCCTCACCACGCCTCTCTCGCCTACGCGGGTCAATGAGCGAGAGGCTGGCGCGCGAATTGGGAAGAAAGGTGGACAGCCCGAGTCGCATATCCAACTCTAGCAGGCCTGCGGACGGCAGAGACGCGCGGTTCTCGGCGAGCGGCGCGCACGGCCGGAGATGCCTGAGCTAACACACTGCTCAGCATGGCCAAAGCAAAAAATATTCAAAAGGTTCTAAGGGTTCAAACTTGTTCATAGTGTATCAGATTGGACGATAACCCTGTGAAGCGCTCGCTGAGCGTTTTTTTTTTTTTTTTTAATGTGTACGAGGCATCATGGCCGCTATGTCATTTGCATAGGCAGCGCGCGCACCGCTTCCTTTGATTGACATGTGAATAAGTCCGCGTAAAGGAGGGGGGGGGGAGGGGAGGGGGGGGAGGGGGGAGACGAGTGGGACATGATTGGCGTGCCGAGCACCCATAGCATGGCGGCCTATGGCAGGCCTCACAGGCCGCGTATGTGAACGCCTTTTGTGGAGATTTAAATGCAGGGCGCATTCAGATAGCCGTCATCAAAAGCAAATATAGCATGTCATTTTTGTTGCGAATGGGAGAAAATTCGGACAGTGGTGTGTACTTACACATCTGCACTGGAATCGTTTCGCTGAAGAGTCTGAATTATTCGGAGAACGCTTTCTGTGCTGCTCTTCATCCCGAAGACGAATGGTGGCATAGCACAACAAGAAGTCTTCGAGGGTGAACGTTGCGAAGAGAGCAGACTCTTCACCTTCCGAAGCAGCGCGCCCGCTCTAGCGGCGCGACCAGCCCGCTGTTTAATCAAATAAAACGCTCCACTAAACGCTCAATTAGCATACTGAACCGGATACACCAGGCCGCGTCCCTCCCCTCGGCCCCGCCTCTTTAATAATGATAAAAACGACAATAATCATAATAGTGACTGAATGTTGCTGCATCACACAGCAGCGGCGGCGGAACCAACCCTCACCCTCCCCTTTCGCCCTCCCCCCTCTCTCTCTCTCTCTCTCTCTCTCTCTCTCTCTCTCTCTCTCTCTCTCTCTTTCTCTCCACTGTGACAAAAGCAGGACGAGGCCTCATTTCCCAGACGCTGCCGCGGTTGTTGTTCTTATTATTAGTTTTCACTGGGCGCCCACAAACGTTCGCGCGCCATTATTCAAATTCGATCTGTGCGCACCGCACCACGTTTTGGAGGGTCAGTGACGCGAACACACACGCTCCGGGGGTGACATCTGACTGACGAGACTCTGACGTTTTCTCACGTGTCGCCTGGCTATGTCAGCAGCAGCAGCAGCAACATGACATCCTGTTCGAAATCTTACAAACAAAGCAGGGGATGCGGAAAAATCGGAGCGTCATCCCCAAAAATGAATGTGGAATGTAGGCGTGGAGTAGAACGGCGACGGCGGCAGAGACATGCGTGGAAATATCGTGAATGGCAAAGGCGTAGAACAAGCGGGAAATACAAGAGAGAATAGAAGGAAGGGGGGGGGGGGTATAGAAGAAACAAGAAGAGGGCGGTAGGTAAACGTGTGGGGGGAGAGAGAGAGAGAGAGAGAGAGAGAGAGAGAGAGAGGCAAAGCATAGCAGCCCGAGAAGATATTGACAAATAGAGTTATCGAAAACACGCGCGTGCATAAGATCAGCATATGGGATGAAGGCAGCGGCACGCACGGCGTGGCAACGGCACAGCACGGCGCGCAGACGGGATCTGGCCGACGTGGGCCACCGAAATACTTGGCGCGAAATCTACAGTATACACACAGCGTATCGTCGTGCGAAAAACTTTACTTTCGAATGGACACACGAAATGTAAGGTACTGTGAGAGCGAGAAGAGCGATACCATGGTCGCCGTCGGTGTGAAAATTCTTTGGTTTCTTCTATTCGTCCGGCTCGTAGTGTTTTCCAAAAGCGGCCGCCGCTCGCCTCTCCCACGCCCGTTACGGGCGCCAATCGTCCCGAATTTCTTTCCCTCCCTGGCAGCCGACCGCGGCGTGGCGCGGGGCGCGCGAAGGCAAACGTGCCTGTCGGAGAGCAGAGGGGTCCGGGGCTGCTAGCGGCTGCTAGCGGCTGCTTGCCACACATTCGCATGCAGCCAGGCCTTCCGCGGACTGTTCACACATTCGGCCCCCAGCGCCAACGTCAATGTCACTATTTTTCCCTCTCTCTCCCTTTCCGATCTCCGCCCACCCTGTGTTTCTCTCGGCATCTCTCTCTCTCCCTCTCTCTCTCTCTCTCTCTCTCTCTCTCTCTCTCTCTCTCTCTCTCTCTCTCTCTCTCTCTCTCTCTCTCTCTCTCTCTCTCTCTCTCTTTGCTCCCTTCCGCTCTCGGCTTTGCGGACACGTCAATAGCACCGTAGCGGCCGCGTCGTGTGCTAACAGTCGTAAACCTCTAACGCTAGCAACAGCTTCTTTAGGGAACGTGACTTTGTGCATCCCAGGGTATCCCCCCCCCCTCCCAGGGGCGGATACAGACCCCCCCCCCCCCCCCGCTCCTATCTAAACCCTCAGCCAAGTGTCGCCAACATTGTAGCACACAGAGACATGGAGGGTCATGACCTGCAGTATACTGGACAGCCTGTTCTGATGCATCTGCCCTCGTCTGCGTCTGTGTGTGTGTGTGCGTGTGTGCGTGCACTCGTCTCTTTTTATTCCGTACTTTCAGTTCTGGTGTTTGAACCCGCGGGTCCACAAAGCCAAACACGCGCCCAGGCTACGATCTCGGCACGAACAAGACTGCCAACCTTTGGTCGACTTTCACGCGGATGCACCACGGATTTTGAGGTTAGGTTTTGTCGCGTAAAGTTGTCATACACATACATCAGTGCTGCGCGGCCAGGTCTTCGGGTGGTGGCTTTAACGACACAATCGGCAGACAACGGACGGGACGATACGAGACGGGACGTTTGCTACTGGTCATCGGCGAGGCGAACGGTAGCAGGGCGGACGGACAGCGGCGGTCGTAAAACGATCGGAGCGCCGCCGGCATGGCGGCGGCGGCATCAGGTACTATTGCTGCTGCTGCTGCTGCTGCACCCCGCCGCCGCTGCGGCACGGAATGGGCCTAACAAAGTGTTGCTGTTGCGTTATTGTTGCGCGTAAAATGGATCTCATATATATCTGCATGATAAGGCTCTCGGCATGCAGGCCGGCAGCGCCCGGCAGCGCCCGGCAGCGCCCGTGTCGGCGTGCTTTACGGGCCTACAAAGTGATGCTCGGCGCCACGGAAATGTTTATTGGCCGAAATGTCGCGGAGATAATGGATATATGTATCCACGGCTGGAGGGAGGGAGAGAGAGAGAGAAGAGAGAGAGAGAGAGAGAGAGAGAGAGAGAGAGAGAGAGAGGGGGGAGGCGCATACGTTTTCATCGGTCTTCGCCTGTTCGCCTATCCTGCTGTCGTCACCTCATGTATCCAAAGATTCAATTACGTCTTTAGTAATGGACATGCCTCCTACCGATTTGAATTTTTTTTTTAAATTTTACTTTGCTTGTATATTGAGCCGTATTTTTGCGCAGTAAATTCGATGACTGTTTATCACGCGGACACATACAGCAAAACGTCCGCTTTTGTACCAGCATCGCGCATCATCAGCCACGGGCCAAGCTGTGTGTGTGTGTGTGTGTGTCTGTGTGTGTGCATGCGTGTGTGTGTGTGTGTGTGTGCAGCACCATTGACGGATGATGATACCTTGTTGTTTGGCCACATAAAAACAGCTGGAGCCCCGCTCGGTGACGTGGTCTGTACGTGTGTATGTTGTAGAACAGGAGGGGGGCTTTTCCATCTCGCCACGCCCCGCCACGCCCCGCCACGCCCCCGGAGAGAGGAGGCGTGATGATGCAGAAACCACCTCGTAAGCCCCCGGAGGGGGGGGGGGGGCACATCGTCGTGTGCAACGGGGTGAGACGCTCTGTGGGGGGGGGGGGGGGGGAAGGGGGGGGAGTAGGATAAAGATGAAGCCGTGTGGACCCATCAAACCGCGGGTGTGCGGCGGCGTGTGCGCACTGCTTTCATGGCGCCCCCTTTTTGTTGTTGTTGTTTTTCTGGCGCATCCATATATGTACACACACACACACACTCGAGCCCCTTGACGCGGCGTGTTCGTGGGGCGGCGTGTATACGGGAGCCAACCGCATAGCCTCGATGGCCGCCGTAGCAACAACAGTGAGCAGCAGCAGCAGCAGCAGCGGCGGCAGCGGTGGCGGGGGCCATAGCCGTCGCAGAAAGCTAAAATATTGAAATATTGTCCGAAGCGGCAAATAAATCACGGCGTGACGGCGGACAGCGGCAGTCGTCGGCGCCGGACATTGTTTTATTGCCTGTCGATTTTTTCCAGGGTTGGCCGCGTGCGTCGGGGCGGGGCGGGGCGGAAAAAAGGGTTTCGCTGGACAAATCGAACTGTTTGTTGTATTTGCATGGCGGCCCCCGCCGCGTCACGGCACCGCAGGTATGACAGATTCGCGCCCGCGGAGGGAATATTTATTGACAGAGATACGTCAATACCGTCTTTTTACCCACAGATAAAAAAAAGAAGAAAAAGTACGTAATCGGAAAATATTTACTCGATTGGTTTGGAAAAGTGTCGCGGGATGTAGGGTATGAAAGTTTCATCGCCGGCTTTGGCCAGGAACGGCTCGCCCTGTCCGCCCCAGTCCCCCCGCCGCCGTTTCTCGGCGCACTTTTTCAAACTCTCGTCCCCTTCTTTATCATTCCTCATTTCCCTGCCTCGGCCCCCGAGCGCGCCGGTCCCGGGTTCGCGCCCCGATCGCCGCCCTGTATTTTTCTCCTATAAAGCAGCGAGGTGCTGCGGGCCGGGCGCCGGCCGTGCGATTTGCATTTTTATTGAAACACGCTCTGTTCTTGAATCTGCGCAAAGCGCTCGTTTCGCGGCACCAAGTTTGTCCGCGTCACTCACGCCAGCGTGTCACCCGCAACTATCTCGACGAAGTATAATGAATATGTGATGCTCGTTCAGGGGATGCGCCCTCTAACTTAAAAAACAAAAACAAAACAAAAAAACTGCCTTGTTTCCATAACGCGCCTAGCGGGGCTAAAATCGCAAATTGTATTCGGAGACAGCGCCGGCGACAGGGCCGGACACGGCCGAGGGGTTAGAGGTAATCACAGATTCTTGTCAGGTGTCGCACGTTTAAGAAACACTTGTTTCGCCATCGTCCCCTCCATGTATTCACCTGCCCCTGTTCTCTTCATCCAATTTATCATCCCCCCCTCCCCCTCCCCCTGGCGATGATACTCCCCTGCCTCCCTGCCTTAGGCCCTCACGACAAGACACGTCGCTTCCCTTGAGCTTTTCCCCTTTTTTCCCCCCGCCACTCCCTCCCTCTCTCTCTCTTTCTCCCCTCTCTGTCTTTTATTCTTTTTCCCTTTCATCCCCTCCTGTCTACATGCCCTCACCCCGCGCATCCTTCTCTCTCGCTCGCGTATTTCCATTTTTATGGAATGCCTTGCTGTTGGGATTTACATGGACGCGTGTTTTACAGTTAGCTCAAGGTGCCTGGCTGCCGGCAACACCGCGCGGCCAGTGTATCTCAGTGAGAGACGTTTGGAGGAGCAGCTCGTTATTAATCAATTGAATGACGCATCGAAATTGTGTTATTCATTCGAGTACCTTCGTATTATTTGCCTCTATGTAGTAATATTAATTCAGTGTTCGTACGTACATTTCAAGCCCCAGATTTTATTCATTTATCCATTCACCATTCATTCATTCATTCATTCATTCATTCATTCATTCATTCATTCATTCATTCATTCATTCATTCATTCATTCATTCATTCATTCATTCATTCATTCATTCATGCGAGCTGTAACGCTGCGCTTTAACCAGGTCGCAATGGCCAACAAACTGGGCTTTGCTCAATTATCTGCCTAATCCTGCAATTATAAGGCGTCAGGGTCTCTCTGCGCTCGTCCTGCCGTCCCCGCAGCCCCCGCGCGCACCCCCACCCCTCCCGGCCGGGCGACAGATGGTGCAAGAACATGCCCGCTAACCTCACCCCCTCCGTCCCCGAGCCAGCCTCCCAAGCCGTCTTCTTAGCCTCATTCTCCGCCAAACCCCATCCTCTGCGGGTCATATACCCGTGCCCGTGGGCACCTACCTACAAAACGGACAGGCTTGTTTTACTTTATTTTTTCCACATCATAGGTATTTTATTTTTTTAAATTTATTTTGAGGAGCATCGCGAGCGTAAAAGTAGAGTGGTATAGAGTTGTTTTGTACTGGGTTAATCGCGTTTTAATACAAGCGAGGTGTAAACAGGCGTGCAGCGTCCGCAGGGGGTGGGGCGGACGAGGCGGAGTCGATGGCCGTTTACGCGGCTCGTTCGGGTCGGGAACCGCTGACGCGGTCGGGGAGGGGCCGACCCTCCCTAGCAATAGCCGGAGCCACGGGCCTCCGGAGCCCGCCGGAGCCCGCCGGAGCCCGCCGGAGCCCGGAGGGCCGCCGCTGGCCGGGATGCCTACCCACCCAGGCGGCTACAATCATTACTGGGGTATCGCGCAGCAAACTCACTTCTTCCTGTGGAATGAATAGGAGCACCTCTCTCTCTCTCTCTCTCTCTCTCTCTCTCTCTCTCTCTCTCTCTCTCTCTCTCTCTCTCTCTCTCTCTCTCCCCTCTCTCCTCTCTCTCTCTCTCTCTCTCTCTCTTTCTCACTCGCCCCTCGCTCTCTCACTCTCTCCCCCGGAAGGGCGGGCAGCAAAAGAGCACCGCGCCGGAGTACAACTGTATACATTCCATTCACGGCCACCGTCAATGAATGGGCAGAAGAATGAATGAGTGAATGAATGAAACGAAAGAGCGAGCCAGCGATACCTGCAGTCCTGCACCGCTGGAATGTCGGAGGCGGGCCAGGCGGGAGGGACAGGGCAGTCAAAGGCCTTGGGTGTTTGAAATGTTGTGATACGCGCACTCCCGAAATCCCGTTTCTAAATCCACGGTTCTAGTGCGAAAATGAGGAAATGGCGAGGATAGATGGTCCGAAGACGGGCGCCGACTGCGGAGGGCCGGCCGGGGGCCATTAGCCGTAGCAGCCTTCTGCTCATATCCTTACGGAGCGAATGCTGGTTCGGATGAGAACGTTTCTCGTAATTCCGTTTCGTATTTTTACCAAATCAGGGAGCGTATTTCATAATTAATAGCGCACATTACCCTGCTCGAGTACGTCGTGTGTGCGCTTAATGACTGGCCACACAAATTTGGGGCACGTTCAGCACACACACACACACACACGCACGCACACACACCTACTGAGGGCCGAAAGTGCATTTTAGTGAACCGTTTCGACCACCTGGTTCGCTGCCGGTCCGCAAGATGGTGATGACTACTGCCACCCCCCCGGCTCGGTCCGGTGTCCGCAAGCCCCCAGTATTCTCTCCATTAGTGCGCGCCCGCCACACCTCACTGCCCCCCGAGAGAGAGAGAGAGAGAGAGAGAGAGAGAGAGAGAGAGAGAGAGAGAGAGAGAGAGAGAGAGAGAGACGGGAAGCTGCCGGAGTCCGGTGAAATCAAGTTCGAATTAAGGCCTAAATACAATGCTGCTTATTCCATTACTCATCCCCAATCCGCGCCATGGCCGCTCCGCTGCTGCCGCGCGCTGCATGGCTGACAGCGATATGAAAAATGACGAGGAGCAGCGCGCGCTGCCTCCAAGTCATAGCGGTGCTCTCTCTGGCTGCCCCCGGCCCGCTCAAAGGAGATCGTGATGCTGCAAGTCTGGTGCGCGGCGCGGCGGTGCCGGGCCGGCGTCTCTCTGGAAGCGGAAGCAGTGCCGGTCCGATCACACGTTTCCCGAGGTATTCACTGCACTGGCCGGCACCGGCATCCGGCCCCCGCCGCCCCCCGCCGCCCCCCGTCTTACCTGTTACGATCACGGCGACGCGCGCGCGGTGAGCAGGGAGCTCAGCTCGTGATAAATTCTGTACTACGTAGTGGGGGCCGCGGCGGCGGCCCGGAACAAGACGGGGGAAAACGGGAGGAAGCGCGCGCCCCCTGAGTGGACTTGAACCCGCGCCAAACCCTCAAAAAGGGTGTGTCGCCGTTGTCGCGCAGAAAAACACACAAACGCTGTCCTCTCTGTCCTTGTGCGTGCTTTCAAAGTGGGCGCGCCCGCGGCGGGGCGGCGGGCGGCTTCTTGGTATGAAAAACTGTGGCCGCCACACGCACGCGCACCCTCGTCGTCTAAATCACAGGCCGCCGCCGCTTCCCGGTTTTTCATACGGGCCCGGCCGCGGCGGGGCTCGGGCCGCGCTAAAAGCATGCTCTCACCAACTGTCACTCCGCGGCAAGGAAGCGCTCCGCTCCCGTCCGCTCGACCGGCTCCCGGAGGCGCCGGGCCAGCCCGGGCCGGGCCGCAGGAGGATAACTTAATTTTCGCCTCATGCTTGACTTGAGCGCCGCACACGCACACACACACACACACACACACACACACACACACACGCCACTCCTACGATTGAGGGCGTTTAAGTGACCCGTGCACTGCACTCCCTGTCCCTCCGCACGCATCGTCGCGTCGTGCGAGAGAGAGAGAGAGAGAGAGAGAGAGAGAGAGAGAGAGAGAGAGAGAGAGAGAGAGAGACAGAGAGAGAGCCCGCTTTGGTGGAATGCTTCGCTCTGCTCTATGCTGCCAAGAGAGATGGGGCATTATTGGGAGTTGAACCCCGCCGCGGGTCTCCGCGCAGACCTCACTTTTGCTGCTTCTATCGAAAAGAAAAAGAAAAAAAATCCTGCGGTATCGATTGCAGAGGTAGCCTACGGGAAGGTCGTTTTGACAAATCAAATCATGACTTCCAAATCCAAAGCTTTTCCAACAGTCCGTCCGAGGCTGAGCCGGGGAGGCCGGAGCGGATGAATCGGAGCTCTGAGCTCTGGCCGGATGTGACATCCCGCTTCTTGCCTCCGGTCGTGCTATACACACACACACACACACACACACACACACACACACGCATACACACACACACACAGGCGCGCGCGCGCGCACGACGCATTCTCGGGGCAAAAGGAATCAATTGAGCACGAATCATGCCAAGTGAGACCTATAACGCGCTCTCTCCCTCCCCCGGCATTAGCTTGCCTCCCCCTCACTGGTCCCCGCCTAATCCTATTATGGCGCATAACTGTGATATCGGGGCACTTGTCCCGTTGGCTGCATGGCTGCCGCTACCGCCGCTACCGCCGCGGTGCCGAGAAGCGCGAGTCAAACGTCCACGGTCCACTGCACCCCCCGACAGACGGCCAGGAGCAGCAGGGCACCCACCCAGATCTTTCAAAATCAACTTCAAGTATGATTTGACAATAAAACAAACTAAAAAAAAAAAAATCAGTCGATTTCTGATCAAAAATCAAGATTGTTTTAATAAGAATTTTATCGAAAAAAAATCGGCTGCTGAATTTTAGCCCGACTTATTTTCTCGGTCAATTTCCCCGACAGTGCGTGGTAATGGAGGCCAACCTCAGCCGTGATTAGAACCGATAGGGTCGGTGTGTGCTGCCGACGCCACAAGGCGCTTTGTGTGTGGGGTCGGGGCCTAAGACACTCATAAGACGTGGATGTGGCCTTCTGTGTATGCATCTCAAACACGTTAGTGGTCGACTAATGTTTTATCGTGGTTTGGCATTGCGCACTTCGTGACTATCTGGAATCACAGAGAGTGTGTGTGTGAGAGAGAGAGAGAAAGAAGAGAGAGAGAGAGAGAGAGAGAGAGAGAGAGAGAGAGAGAGAGAGAGAGAGAGAGAGAGAGAGAGAGAGAGAGAGAGAGATGGGACGTGATATGCACTATACTGCAGTCACGATTGGCAGTGTAGGCCGGCCATGTTGGCGCCGCTCTGACGCTGATTGGACGCCCTGACGTCCCAACCGAATGGCCCAACGAAAACAACAAAACTCTTTTAATTTGATGAGATTTCCGATTGATTTGATTCGGCCGAACCCGGTCGTTGTTTATCTCTCTTCTCTCTGTGTCCCTCTCTCATCTCTCTTTCTCTCGCTCTCTCAGAGATATGGAACGCGATATGGTGTGGTTCAGCTCATGTTCGTGCGATGAAGCCGCTTTCGTTAGATTGGCCGATTTCACTTTGCCGTCTCTCTCGCCACTATGTTGGTATCATAAGCCAACTGCACCCTCTCTCTCTCCTCCCTTTTCCTCTTCCGCTTCCCCCCTTTTCCTCTCATCAAAAAACTTGAACGTAATATCAGACCTCTGCCTGCCTCCATGCCAAATAAATAATAAGGAGAAGGCGCGGGAGAATATGAGAAAAGTCTTGGCGCGGCGGATTCGTGTAAAACAGCGACTCGTTTGAGAAGGAGCAAGTGCGAGAGAGGGAGAGGAACGGCAGGGAAAGAGGAAGAGAGATGGAGTCTGCAGACGAAACTCGCGGCATAACTACACTGACTTTCATTGGTGTTGGGGCTGGCGGGTGGACGGGTGGGAGGTAGGAGGGTTGCATGGTGGATAAAGAAGCAAAAAGTTATGAAGTCGAGCCTAAATAATAGTTCCACGGTTTGGCTGGCAAATGTATTAAGCCGACCAGGAGTTGTGCATACAATGCCGGCTGTTACCTTGAAGAGGAGCTGCGCGGGAAATTTAAAAGAAAAAGAAAAGAGGAAGAAAAGAGGGGGCTCTGCTTTCCCGGGTCCGCGTCGTCTGCTTGAGGCGATAACGTGGATAACCATGACTAATGAGGAGGATTCGAACCCGCGGCGCCGCCCTTCCCCTCCCTCCATGTCTCTCGCTCTCTCACTCCCTTCGGACCATTACGACGCGGTTTTACACAGACTCGCTCCCACTTGATACTAAACGGCCGGCGGAGGAGCGACGACCACCACCCACCCCTATCCAACCCCTCACTGCGGCAGGCCGGAATAGTGACGCTGACTTTGTGGACGTTTCAAATAAATACTATCAGGGAGAAGCAACCACGTGCGAGGGCCTGGTTCCATGCGGTAGCGCTCTAATATATTCAAATTATTTGCGAAACTAATGATCCGATTCGCTCCGGGTTGGTTTCATTCGATAGAGGAGTACGTTTCACATTCGGTAGGATACTGATATATCTGTTTAACTCATATTTACTGCGTAAAATGGTCGATACTTCGTGCCAAATGACAAATCTCTGTGAAAATGCAGAATCGTAGACAAGATTTGCGACCCTTATAACTCAAAAAAGACAAGTGAAAATTCATATATCGATGCATATTAGCAACCTTCAAAGCATCACCTGTGCTAATATCTAAATTGTAGGTCTAAAGCACAGCTGGCCTCATTGTTATAACACGAACTATTTGCGTAAAATTTCAGCTCGCTACCGCATGGAACCAGGCGCTTTGACGCTGTTGCCAACCCCTGATACTATTGCCCGCGAGAGAGAGAGAGAGAGAGAGAGAGAGAGAGAGAGAGAGAGAGAGAGAGAGAGAGAGAGAGAGACAGACAGAGAGACAGAGAGAGAGACAGAGAGACAGAGAGACAGAGAGACAGAGAGAGAGAGACAGAGAGAGAGTAGTACATAGTCCAAACGTCGGGTGTGGTCGTGACATCAGTCCCCCTTACCTCTCTACTCTGTGTGTGTATGTGTGTGTGTGGGTGTGTGTGTGTTCTGTGGATTTGTTTTATCAAAATCGAAATAACGACTGCGAGCGCCAAGCTCCACGCACACGGTATAGATATGGGTAGAAAAAAGTGTGTCTGTCTGTCAGATGTCGGTCTCTCTCTCTCTCTCTCTCTCTCTCTCTCTCTCTCTCTCTCTCTCTCTCTCTCTCTCTCTCTCTCTCTCTCTCTCTCTCCTCTCTCTCCCTCTCTCTCTCGCGGGCAATTCATCAACGGCTTGATCCCCGAGGATTCGATTGATCGTGTCAAAGCTCCGCGACTCGGCGCGGTCCGCGGCCAGGCCACACGGCAGGGCCACGATAGAGTCCTGGATGGGGAGAGAACGGCGAATGGCGTCCAAGCTTTTGTGCGCGCAGTTTTTCATAGAGCGGATTTCGTTGCGTGAAGTTTTTCATAAGCCGCCATTTTGGTCATGGTTTGTCGGCTGTCGGCTGCCCTGCTAGGCTGCTCCGGCGGAACCAGCCTTGTCTTCTCGAGTCTTCTCCAGTCTACACACGCTGATTCTACGTTTTGTCATCCTGCTAGTCAAGTCCAGTTAGTCAGTTTAGTTTATTTTAGTATTATCGATGGCAAACGACACTGTACCGACGCTATCCGTGGCCTAGCCTGCACAGCCCCACAGCCTAGCCGAGCAGTAGAGAGCAGCCGACACCAGCCGCCATATTGGTCATGGTATGGGAAATCGCGCGGGCGTTTTTGGACGATATGAAAAATTCAGCAGTATTTTTTTCCCATTCGCCGTTCTCTCCCCATCCAGGACTCTAGGCCACGACAGGGCCACGCCCCCTTGTAGCGATTAGTCTGTCAGTGTGCATAGCACTTTTATTTACAAATCGAGCCCCTCTTTCTGTCCCTCTCTAACGCACACGCATTCGCGCGCATTCTGTCTCGCCCCCTCTGATTTTTTTTTTATATTTCCACTTTTACACAAATATATTCTGGGTGGTTCAGTGTTTGGACAGCATTGCCTGTCAGTCTGTCTAGGATCGCGGCCCTCGAGAGGGATTTATGGAGAATTTGATGCCGCTGATGATGTGTGGAACTTTGTCCCCCCGAACGAAAAATTGTGTCCAGGTTTCGTAAGAAAAACGGAAATTAAATTTCCGACCCAAACGACGAAGTTATACCGTCCGCAATTTTTATTTTCTTTCTTTTTCGCCGTCGACGTTTTACATCTGGCGATGGCAGCGTAAAGTTATAGCGCGAAGGAAAAGAATAGTATGGGACTTGCAGCAGCAGCAGGAGCAGTAGAGGGGCGCCCAGGGAGGCCATCTTGGCTGCATCAAAACTTTAGCAAAAGGTCAATTTATTGATATTAAAAGAGTGGTAGGAATAAGAGGAGCTGGCGCGCGCCAAGTGGGTGGTAAGGGGTGTATCATAACAGCCCGAACACGTGACCCCAAACTTGGGAACGCCCCCCCCCCCTCCCCCCTGTACATAACGGATGCGATGAGCCGCGCTGGGGGGGGGGCAGAACTCATCCGCACAGAGTTGGGCCCTTCAACGCGGGGGGGGGGGGGGGGGGGGGAGGTGGGGGGTAAAATGCCTCCATGCGCAGAGAAGAGCTAGCCCGCGCTGCCAACCGCACGCACGCGGCCGGGGAAGGAGTTCTGCTGAGTAGCCGAGAGCCGTGCCGGGCCGTGATGTGTCCAGAGCCGCCACTGCTGGTACATTTAAATACTAAAAGGATGGAATTTATGAATAAAAATAATCCAAGGCGCACATCTTCTCCTTTGCAAACAGTCTCGGCAGGACTGCGCATGCGCAGAGCCGCGTGGCTCCCGCTCACCCTTCCCCCGCCCCCGCCTCCCCCGCAAATCTGTTTACCGCGGTTCGTGTTTTCGTTCGCCGCACGCGCACACCAACGGTTGTTATTTCGACTTCGTCACCTCCACGCCCACCCATATCACGCCGCGGCGCGTGGCGCGGGCGTGTCGGGCGCGTGGCGGTCGCGTGCCGGTCGCGTGCGGATAAGGGCCGCCCGCCGACACGGTGCACTCAATGCGCCCTTCCTGTCTCTCTCTTTCTCTCTCCCTCTTCGCCCCATCCTCTCTCTCTCTCTCTCTCTCTCTCTCTCTCTCTCTCTCTCTCTCTCTCTCTCTCTCTCTCTCTCTCTCTCTCTCTCTCTCTCTCTCTCTCTCTCTCTCTCTCTCTCTCTCTCTCTCTCTCTCTCTCTCTCTCTCTCTCTCTCTCTCTCTCTCTTTCTGCCTTCTCCCCCCCCCGCCCCGGACGGCGACGCCAAATCAAGATATGATTGCGTCCTCGCTCTCTTTGTTTATTCCGGTGTGGGAAAGGATAATGTGATCAGGAAGGACATGATCGGTAATGGCCAGAGGTCCGTGTGATGCCGGCGAACGGGGTCCGAGGGCACTTAATCACCCTCGGCCAGATTTTCTTCTTCTTTTTCGATCAGGTGTAGTGACCTTAAAAATTCTATACTAGATCATTCTCAAAGTCCGTAGTTCTGAACCCGAGCTAAAATTGGACCTACTCTAAGAAAATTGTCTTCTATCAAGTCTGATAGTCTCGGAAAGATCAAGTGTAAGTGTACGTTTCCCTCCTCGCGCGGCCTCGCCCGGCCTCGCCACCACCGCTGTGCCTTCTATAACGTACTTATCTTTCGTTATTTTCAACTCGCACGGTCTCCATATTTCCAACTGAATCATTGGGAGTGAATCATCGTCGGCTGGTGTCCCCACGGGCTCCCCCGGGTCAGTCCTCCCCGTGGCCGTGAGGGCGCGCGCCCCCCTGCGGCGACCCCAGCAAACATATCGGCATGAGAGAGAGGATCGGGGTGGAGTCGCAGCCCACCCACCGAGTAGCGCTCTGCTGCCAAACCGGACTATGATACGCGTTTGGAATCTCTAAAAATGCCCTATCAATGCGTTACAATCGAAATGGCTGCATTTTTTTTAAACATGCAATGTTCGGAATTTCAACCCATATCTCCGATACGCTGGGCATGTGTATGCGTGTGGGAGACAGAGAGAAAGAAGCTCCGCTGTGCCGCTCGGAGACAATCAAACCTTATCTCGTTAGAATATTTATGAGAGGTTTTTGTAATCAGATCCTCTCTCTCTCTCTCTCTCTCTCTCTCTCTCTCTCTCTCTCTCTCTCTCTCTCTCTCTCTCTCTCTCTCTCTCTCTCTCTCTCTCTCTCTCTCTCTCTCTCTCTCTCTCTCTCTCTCTCTCTCTCTCTCTCTCTCTCTCTCTCTCTCTCTCTCTCTCTCTCTCTCTCTCTCTCTCGCGGTGTGCGGCCCGCCGCCGGGGGGTGCGCGCGGGCGGGCGGGTTGTTGGTGGGAGCGGGCGGGAGCGGGCGGGAGCGTGCGAGCAGCATTAGGCTCGAATTGATCGCGGCGTTTTAAAGCGACACCCCCAGTGTTGTTCACACTATGCTAATGCCCGCGTAATAAAGCTGGCGCCCGGCCTTATCTGATAACACAACGCCCTCTCTCTCTCTCTCTCTCTCTCTCCCCGTATCGAAGTCGCTTAAAATTTTTAGAATGTTTTGCGGTGGGGTCGGGTCGGGGTGGTCGGAGCGGGGCGGAGCGCGGTATTTTGTCGCCATCAAAGTGACGACCGGCGTGTTTCGTATCGATGGGAAAGTTTCGACGTTCCGTTTTTTCTTTTTATCGTTGTTTGATATCCCTGATAACCGCTGCGGCGCTGGTGGTTTGCGGTGGTGCCGCCAGGGGGCGCTGCGGCACCGGAAAGGGTTCCTGGTTCCAGTTTCTGCGCTTCCGGCCCTAATTTCCCCGATTTGGACTACACTGAATCGGCGCTGCCAACCCCCTCACCGCGGTGTGCGCTGACGCCATTTTTGACCTGCCAAATAATGTTTTTTAATTAGCGAAACGGCCGCGCGGGGGGGTCGAGCACCCTAAACAGCGCCGTCTCACTCCCTCCCGGGGCGCGCGGGCGGCGCGACAGAGATGCAAACATAGCGGCTGCGGCTGCCGCGCGCGCGGGGGGCCCGCGGGAGCGGACGGGGCAGGAGAGAGGGGAGGGGAAAAGAGCGGCAGAATAAAAAGGGAATGAAACGAGATAGTCGTTAAAGCGCGCTCTCTGATGAAGCGAGCAGAAAATGCTCATAAATGGAGAGAAAGGGTGATGGCGGAGAGTCCGTAGCGCTCGCAGTCAACATTCACTTCGCCGGACCGAATCACAGGAGACAGCGGAGCAGCAAGCAGCACGGCGGAGCCCGCTGGCTATCATGGCTAATCATGGCGACATCTCTCGGCGCTCGTCTTGTCTTATTACACTCAGACTTTCATCTTATTCGTGCGAAAAAGTCACGCGCTCAGAGATAGAAAACAAATGTTTAAAAAAAATTAAAATTCAAACCCAGATGATTGTTTTGGGACAATTGACCTCCGAAACGGTGTCCCCTCCCCGTCCTCCTCGCCCCTGCCCCTTGTTGTGGTGGAGAGGGCACTCCACACGCCCCCTCTCAGTCCCGTGGGAGGCCTTACACCAAAGCGAGCGAAAATAATATTAATAACAATAATAGTAAAAAAAAGGGGGGGGGGAGTGAGATTTTTTTTTTGCGAGCTGCTGCTATTTTCCGCGTGTCCCCAGAGAGTCGCCGCACGAGTAGCTGCCCCCCCGCGCCAGCCTCATTCGGGGGCATTAAAATTCTGCGGACACTGTATGAAAATAGGACGGGGACTGCTGTGTTCGGTTTCAGTTTTGCCTCGTCTGCTTTCATCATCTTCGATGTCCTTCCGTTGGCTAAGCTGCGCTGAAATGCTCTGAAACATCGGGCTGAAATGGCACCGCGCCGCTCTTATGAATAATGAAAGTGTATGAAATATGTGAAAATGAATAATGAAAGCGCACACGTCGCGCGGACTGGCCGAGATCAGACTCCGTCGTCACTAATTAATTATTTAAAGAGCGAATGTGTGCCGCGCTGTAACGCCTCCATAACGGCCTCGTCTCGGCTTTATTAAGACGGCCGCGGTGGTTGTTTGGCCATTTCTGTTTAATTAAAGGAATTAATGTGGAATAAACGCGCGCGCGACCCGACGCGCTTTCTTTTTATTTCCCTCTCTCTCCTGTTTTGTTTCCCTCGTCTCTTGTGTAACTTTCTTCTGCCCTTTCCTCGCTTGTTCTCGTTGCGCCAAAGTAAGTAGTTTTGCCCGCAAGTACAGACAATTACACGCGCACTTAAGACGCTCCGTAAGTCTGGTCCTCGCTGGGCTGGGGGTGCCATTCAGCGAGATTCGATGAAGAAAATGATAGTTTATTAAGAGCTGGCGTCATGCTGCCCTTGGCAGCGCGGGGCTACTGGCTGCGCGGGGTGAAGAAAAGGGAACCTTTCGCCAAGTTGCCATGCCGCAAACACAAATATCGGCGAGGGCTGAACGCGGCAGTGGTACCAACACAGCGGCAAGAGACAAGGGCATAAAGGAACGGGGGGAGAAGGAGCAGGTCTGATTCTGTGGCCGCTTGTAGCGCAATAGCAATAGCAATCCGATACCGGGGAGAGGAGGAGGGGGGCAGGGCTGCCAACAGTCAACGTGAACGGAAACGGAATAAAAGAAAATCAATAAAGAGGGGGGGATGGGGCACGAATATATATCGCCGAGAGTGTTTTCCCGCGGAGAGGAATGGGCGCGGCTCTCCTACCGAAGGGGGAGAAACACAAGATGAATTTCATTGGAGCAAGAGTCTTGCTGATCCGGCAGAGCTGACAAACTTTGGCCCATTGATCCAGCGTGTGACTGCATTTTGGGCGGTGCGGCGCGGGCGCTGGCCTCGCCCTCGAGACTGTCCGCAACGGAGGAAATGAAAGTTTTTCTAAACCGGGCTCCCCGCCCTTGTGGTATTATCTTTCTTTTCGTTTTTTTCGGGTACAGTTTTTGTTTCCATTATAATCCAGACCTGATTCGGCTGGAATTGCTTTTCATGGCATTGCTATGCGTTTGAAGCAAATTGGAATCAATCGCGCTTCCCAAATACCTCAGTTCGAATCATAATGTAAGTTGGGATGCGCGGCTGTAGTGGATGAAAATATGATATGCAACGATGCATACAAAGTGAGGGATTAGCTCCATACTCACACACACACACACACACACACACACACACACACACACACACACACACACACACACACACACGGCCATTCGCCAAAACACGAACGCGCGTAAAACAAAAGCATTTCTATTTCCATATTTATAAGACAGAGGCGGCGCCATTTTTGCGAGTCCATCCTCGCTGCCCCACCCCTTTCCCCTCTCTCTCGTACCACAGGGGGAGGGGGGGGGGGCACGTGTCCGAATCAGCAAATGATGCCAGTGGGCGTGTCCCAATCAGAAAATAATGCCACGGTAACGAATTAATCCCAATTTAGGCGGCGCCCCGGAAAAATAACAAAATGCCCTGCTTCATCGATTTCCTATCCCGGGGACATGGGTCCCATGGGCTGCGCGGTCAGCTCCGGACTCAGTATGGCTCAGCGGTGTGGCCGCGCCACTTCGATAGTTTTGTCGTGAAATGTTGTCCGACTGACGTGTTTCAATGCCGGCGCTTGTGTTTTTAATTTTTGTGTGACGTTTTCATTCCCCCCGGTGATTGGTATAATGCGCTGCTGTTGACCGTCCGTGTGTGTGTCCATAGAAGTGAAGGCTGATTGCCACAGGTCAGATGGAACATGCAGTGGCTCGATGATAAATACGTACAAAACTGAATGAACACGCATCAACTTTGATTTGCACATTAAGAACGCCTTCTCCGACTGCAATGGCGAAAATATTCATGGTCGGCGTGCCTCGAGGCATCTCCGTATGATTAGTTGAAAGACATGAAAACTCGCCAAGGCCATCACGGACGCTCATATTTTGTCATTCACGTTTCTTTTTATGTTCCCCGTTCCTTTTTTTTTCGGTCCCTCCCCCCTCTTCCTCCCCCCCGGCGCCGTCGCCGGTGACGCCAGCGAAGGAATCGTTGCTGACGCCGTAGCGAACGCCTCTCCACTCCAGTAGTGATGGTGGGGTGACTAGGCGTGTCAGTGGCCAAGGCGCGGCATACAGCCAAGGCCCCACAGACGCCATTTAACGAGTGGGGTCGGCTGGGAGGCGGGGGCGGGGGGGGGGGGGGGGGGTGCTGTCGGGTGGGGGCCCGGCCGTGCGGGGCGAGCGGGCGGGCGGGCGCCGGGCAGGGGCCGGGCAGGGGCCGCCAGTGCGGGCATATCACGGGCGGCCCACTCTCCGGCCTCCATCTTATTCGGGGCCTGTCATCAAAACGGTCTTTCTCTGCTTCTCCGTGCCTCCTTCCCCCCCCCCCCTCTCCCCCCTCTCTCTCTCTCTCTCTCTCTCTCTCTCTCTCTCTCTCTCTCTCTCTCTCTCTCTCTCTCTCTCTCTCTCTCTCTCGCTCTCTCTCTCTCTCTCTCTCTCTCTCACTGTGCGGACTATGGACTTTATTCCCCCGATATGTGTGTTGTACCGCCATACCGATTCTCCCTCCCTCTTTACTCTTTCTCTCTCCTTGCTTCTCGATTGTCCGAGCAGGCCATACATATCTCCGCCCCCTTTATACGCAACAATCCGCTCTCCTCACCCCTCTCGCTCCCTCCTCACGGGAATCTCGTGCGTCTCTTTCTCTCCCTCTCCGCCAGTGTTGTGCAAACTTCACCATGCCAGGGTTCCCTTGTCCGACATCACCACCACGTCTCTCTCTCTCTCTCTCCTCTCTCTCCTCGCCTTTTGTTTTGTAATTCACTGCTCGGCCATAAATCTTGGTGGTATGAAGTTACGCCATAATAATGGTAAACACGGAATGCCTAGGCAGGACAAAAGGGGTCGAGCTAATTAGCTTTCTCTATCAGAGAGAGAGAGAGAGAGAGAGAGAGAGAGAGAGAGAGAGAGAGAGAGAGAGAGAGAGAGAGAGAGAGAGAGAGAGAGAGAGAGAGAGAGAGAGAGAGAGAGAGAGAGAGAGAGAGAAAGAGAGGAGTGCGCGAGAACAGGCTCTACCTACCTCCGTATAAGGATCACCACACGCATGCAGTCTGTCGCGTCCCCTATCTTGTCTCACTTAGAGCTCGGAAAGTTTGGCGGGCGTTTTAATGCTCATCAGCCTACCTGGGCAAGCATTAAGGACACAGCCCGCCGAGCGAGGAAAAATTAGAGGAACAAATTTCGCTCTGTGCGTCAGCGTATAGTGTTCAAAAACCTGAAAAACATTTATGTGATGCTGTGTTTCGTGTTTCGTGTTTCGGCCAAACTGTGGAAGCGCGAAAACTACCATTCATTTATGAACCAAACGCAGTGCTGCTCTGCCCGGCTCTGCCACACTCAAGCCCCTCTAATAATTAATTTAGCGCCAGTGCTCCCCCACCCCCGGCAGAGCGGGCGGCAGAGGCACTTCGCCCCGTTTATTCCTCTGGCCGCAACAAGCCCCGGTACGAATTCATTGCAATAATTAGTTCTCGTGTTTTATTTCCTACTTTCCCCGCATCATTAAGACTTATAATTTTACGAATTCCCAGCGAACATGCCCTGAATATAAAACATATTTCTTTGCTGCGGAGCGGCGCTTCTCTACTTTTCTTTTGGTTATTAGGAGTCCGGGGAGCGGGGGCGCGTTATTTCGACGTTGCCTTTTTTTCCGATTTCGCGATGTTTTGCGCCGGCAAGAAAATTCGACGAGAAAACCTTTGAGACGTTTTGCTGATCGAATCTGTTTGTGGTGTGTTCGCAGGTGTGGTTCCAGAACAGGCGGACCAAGTGGCGGAAGAAGCACGCGGCCGAGATGGCGACCGCCAAGCGTAAGCACGAGGAGCAGGAGGTGGACGGGGATGCCGGCGACGAGTCTGACGGTGAGGGGGACGGCGACGGCGACCGCAACACCCAGGCCAGGAAGCTGCGGCGCGAGCTGGCGCGCCAGGCCGAGGAGCTGCACGGCCACTAAGCCCTCAACACTAAAGTCTGAAGATGAAACTCTTTTCTGTTTTGTTTTTCCAGGCACCCAAGTGGCCTGTTTTTGTTGTTGTTGTTGTGTTTGGTGACCTCTCTGGTTATTGCAGAGTTCGCCACAGTGTGTGTGTGCTCTCTCTATATGGTGTTAAAATCACGCATCGCAAGCCTCCACTCTTGTACTTCCTAGTCAATAATGCAGACGACACTATGTCTCAAATTTATTTTCTGTATGATGTGAAAAAATTTGTAATGGAAATCATGGTACTGTATTCTCTATTTCGACGAGAAAGAGTCTCAGTTTCTCCTAATTTTCTACACTGCGCAGTGTGCAGAGCGGGGTTTCAATCATTTGCAGTGCAACAGAGAAAAATCGATGCGTCCATCGAACCGTGTGCAACACAACGCGGAAGTTCTGTGTGGTCGGTCTCACAGACTGGACTGGTATAGCGACACATGATATCCGCAGCTGATAGCCGTTTAACGGCTGTTGTACGAATGTCACCAGCTCGCTATCCGAAAAAGTTACCAAATTATGTCTGTGCATTGCTCCGAAAATCGGAATGTGATGAGCGTGCAGTTGTTATATCGTTTATTGACTAGTCAATCTGACATGGCATTAGATTTGCCGTCTGAAACATCCACGACTTGATAAATTTTGGTTCAGAAAATCTCAGTTAAAATTAATTTTTTTTCTCGTCAACGAAAAACGAAGAGATATGCACACGTTACTGTATTTAAGCCACTGTGATACCAGATCAAATTTCCGGGGGACATAGCGGCTTCTCTCATGCGTGTCTTTCCGTGAAGCTCAAGACCGCGTTACTGTGATCGCGAACATGATTTAGGAGAAATTTCATTTTTCAGAAGCAAACAATGTACAATACAGGTACAAGACCCTTATGGTCTTACCAAATTAGATGAACAAAGTTCAGTTCCTTTCATTGCTTACGGTGTAAAACAATAGGATCTGATGTTTCAGATTGTTAAACATAGGTATTACGCGATATTGTTGAGTTTACTTATTTTAGTCCTTTTTTTGTGTGTTTTGACCGTGATCTTAGTTTTATTTAAACTCGCGACCTCAATAATTCGTTATGTTCCGACGGGACTGGGTAGTAGTTATTGTGAAGTGTAGGGAACTCTCGCCAAAGAATATTTCATTAAGTTACGTTTAAAAATAAGATTATGTACATTTTTAACAAGTTGTATTTCTGTGAATAAAAGCTCTGTATATAGTATATAAATTATGCACTACAGCTATATATGTACAAGTGAGAACTAATATAAAATGTTAAAGCTGATAATAATTAATCTTGTGTAACAGTCGCTCTATGTCCCAGAGCTCTTTACGCATTTCCTCTGTTGTAGTTTGGTTCCGCGGAAACATCCGAGCGCGGCTACTTTTGTAAAATAACGGTGAATAAAATATTTCATTGCTGACCTAACCCGGACTGTCATTTGCAACGGGGGCCGCCCCCTTCCCATCATTCACTGCGTCCAATGAAAAGGACGTCGTGTGCGGGTTATACGACACGACATGAGCCCGGCCAGAGGAATCACTCAATGACATTCGCGCGTTTTGATTTACACTTGTCCCGTAATGAAGAACACGCGCCGTAAATCAGAATACCACGGCCACAATGGCCGCCAAGGGCACGAGTGAACTCGAACGGCCGCGGGGCTGTGGAGCCGCCGGCCCTTTGTCGTCGGGGCATGCGTGCCAGCGTACACTGCCAAAGCTCTCCCGTTCGCCATTTTAGACGAAAGGGAGAGGCCATCTTGGGCCGCTAGGGCGTTTCTGCCCGGGGGAGAAGAGGAGAGAGGGGAGAGAGAGAGAGAGAGAGAGAGAGAGAGAGAGAGAGAGAGAGAGAGAGAGAGAGAGAGAGAGAGAGAGAGGCATTGAATTGGTATCTATGAAGTTGTTCCAGGCTGATGTTCCAGTTATTGAGTGTTACTGAAGGGGCGGGGGAAGGAGAAGACGGGCCGGACGTGACTGCGCACCACAACAGAAAAAGGAAAAGGAACATTTTCATCCAGCGCGGGGCCCCCGAAATAGGGGAGCGGAGGGCGAGAGAGGAGGGAGAAGGGGGGGGGGGGCGATACGGAATGATGAGGCAGCGGCGTAGCTGCCGGGGCTCTACCGCGGCACTCTTCGGGGTATAAAACCCCAGTTCCCTTTCGACAACCAGGAGCACTACACTAGCCGCCGCGCCCTGCCCGGCCTACGCCACCGGCCTACGGAGGGCGCACGGGGCCTGAGCCTCGCAGATTGCAGGACAAGATGGGGGATGAGCAGGATAATAAAGGAGGAAACATACACCGGGAGGGGAGGCCGCCCGGGATCCGCGCGGCGAACGATGGGCGAATGGGGGCGGCATGGTAACTGGGGGTCAGCCAGGGCCCCCCGGGGGCCTCGCGGGGTGTGGGGCGCCTCGGTACCCCGGCGGCGGGGGGCACAAACAGGAGATGAAAGGTGCGTCCCCAACTCCATCGGACGCCTGTAAGTTGTGAAGTCCCGCCTCACCCCGTCCTGGGCCCTTACCTCCTCCTCCTCTTCCTGCCCCTCCCTTCTCGGGTTGTCCTTGCCTCCGCTTTATCTCTCTCTCCCTCTCCCGGTCGGTGATAGCGCCGTCGTGGGAGGGGGGGGGGGGGGCGTGGCGCAGCGGGGTGGGTGGGGACGCCCCATTTCATTCGATTGCGACTTTAAAAGTGGAGAGCGTGCGAGAGGGACGGGGATACAATGGCTCTGTCGTGGCTCTATATATCAGCCCATTCCACACACCAACCACTCTTGATTTCGCCCCAAACGGGGGCGTATAGCCAAGGCGTATAGCCAAGGCGTACAGCCAAGGCGTGGCCGGGGCGAGGCAGTGCGGCAGCCGACAAACCCAAACTGCCCCCGCGCCATGTGAGGGCTGCACTTGTACTACTGCGCTGACATGAGCAGCTTGTGTGTTCTTGGAAAAATCGGTCAAAATAAGAGGTCTTACCGCAAGGTCTTAGTTTCTTCCGCCCACTTCAAGACGCAATCTGACACACACCGCCCGAAAAGGCAAAAAGAGGTTCTGAAGTGGGCGGGTGAAACGTCGTCGTTTGGGTGCTTGCTGTGAACGCGGATGCGTATGTGAATCTGTGCGTAAATGTGTGAGTGTGTGTGTGCGGCCACGACAAATGCAGGTTGTCTCTGCTTAATGGTGGCACTTTATTCTCAATGCCGCAAACGTCCCTTTCCGGGACAAGCCGTGCCCCTCGTTCCCTCTCTCTATCTTTCATGGTCTCCTCCCGTTCTTCGCCCGTTCTCCCTCTCTCTCCCCCACCTCCCGCTGTCGCGCCCGCAAACTCTCCGCAGCCCTTGACGCCCTCGCCGTTTGCCGCTGGCCTCGTCACCGGCGGGGTTTTTACGCCAAATTTTTCAGCAACGCCATTGGGGACCCTTCAGCAATTAGGATAGCTCTCTCCGCCACTCCGTCCGCCTGTCTGTTTCTCTCTCTAACTCATTTACAAGTTGATGCGGGCGACAAAGACAAGAATACTGCGAGCAGTAGTTGGAATGGAGTGTGTTGGGCCATTACAAGTTTCGGTTGCGCCACCTCCGCCACCAGCAGCGGCAGCAGCAGCGGCAGCAGCAGCGGCGAGAGCCGAGAGCATTAGGATGGAAGAGGATGCCATTCTCGTGTGGCGACAAACAGCGAGCGGGGTGATTGTGAGGGGGGGGGGGGGGCGACGGGGAAGGGGTGAAAAGTGGGCGAAATCGTCCCACTCATGGTTTTTAAGGTTTCGGATTCAAATGTAGGTTCAAGTAGCCATTCGCGTGTGTCGTTTCATTCCGCCAAAACGCGCATCGCAGAAATTTTAAGAGGTGAACCGGAAACTTATCTGTTGACGCCAACTCTGCCGTGGGCCGCCACTCGCCGACCTACCGCCACACGAGCTGCCATCAAAGAGTGACCTCTCCACTTTTTCCCCTGTCAGGCGGGCGGGAGGGGAGGGGGGGGGGGGGAGGAAAAGTTTGCGCAGTGATAGTTTTGGCCCACGATGTGGCCACCGCAGTGACCAGACCATTTGTCTCTATCGAACGTCCACCAATTGATGGCAAATGGACCTGGGAAAAGGATAGGGAAGGGACACATCCCCATGTCCCCCTGCCCTGTGGCGGTGACCACAAGGGAGTGAGTGAGAGGGGTTGACCGCTAAAGAGAGAGAGAGAGAACGCCGGTCCCAACCAAAAGCTTTCACCAGCGACTTTCATTGTTTTCAGCTTCGCTCTCCTCGCACTCACTGGCAAATAGCTTCTGGAGAGCATGCCGTCGAAAAACGACGTGGCCCTCTAAATGGTTCCACCAAAGTAAGTGTCATGAGTACGGAGTACTATCGAAGTGGACCGGGAAGTGGACCGAAGTGGACGACAACAGCAAAAGTAGATCGACTTTTGCATCCAAAGCCATTCGCGGCCTCACTCCAAAAAAAATGAATGTGCACCCTAAAAAAGACAGACAATAATCGGAAAAAGTCGGAAATAAATAAGAAAATTTTAGCAAAAATTGGAAAAATTAGAGAATAACAAGGAAAAATCAGAAATAAAATCAGTAAAGAGAATCAAAAAATCAAATTTCGATTTTAAATCATAGTACGCTTGCATCACGAGTGAGGGGCCCCTCGCATTCGCGCGTCCTTCGAAATTGAGTTCCACCCTTTCTGTGGGACGGGGGTGTCGGTATCCTTCAGGAGCTCTTCACACCTTGGCACAAAAGGGATTGACACCTTCCGGCTGGCCCCCAGTGGCCCCCGGTGGCCCCACGGACTGGACGCGTAGAATGACATTATGGTTGCAGCGGAAAGGTAATGAATGCCCCAACAGCCCGCCGGGACAGCCGCCAGCGCGCGATCAGGGGTGCGTGTTACTATACGGGGCCCGTCGGGTTCACGAATCAAACAGGCTAATGTCAGTAAGTCTGGAGGATTTATTTCAGCTTCCTTTACATTTAAACAGTTTATGTCTCGTTTTTTCGCTGACATGCATTTATAAAAATTCGTAAATGGAAAGGTACACCATGTCGCTGTTTTCAGCGACGTCAAGATCGGGGCACAATTAATTTATTTGTGCTAGAAAACCTGGAAAAGAAGATGCTTGAAAACTGGAAACGGTTTTCTTGCTCGACTCGAGAAGCGTTGCTCCGAGACGGCCCCCTCTGCAGGACGTCGCCAGACAGCGTGGCACCACCAGGACTCCTCCGTGTCTCCAGCCCGTCTACCTGGGCCGGGCGGGGCCGGGCGGGGCCGGGCGGGGCCGGCTGCCTACCTGGCAGTCATTGCCTGCCACTGGACACGCGGGATGCAGCCACGGACAATTCCTCCAGCAGCTAAAATGTTTTATTTCTCCGGTTTAACGACCACTGGAGCTGCGGCCTCTGCTGCAGGCTAACGCCGAGCGGACGTCTCTCGTTGAAGTTGAGCCGCAGCCAACTTATTCGTCAAATCGCTCGTCGCTGCCAACATTTTTCCGAAGGGTCGACGCATCAGCAGCGCTTCCGCTCCGCACGGAGAGAAAACATTGGTCACAGTGACCTGGGGACCAGAGCCAAGAAAGGTGAGTCAATCAGAGCTTCTATAAGCGTCCTCCTACCAGCAGGTCATCGTCTCTCTCTCTCTCTCTCTCTCTCTCTCTCTCTCTCTCTCTCTCTCTCTCTCTCTCTCTCTCTCTCTCTCTCTCTCTCTCTCTGACACACACTCTCTCTCTCTCTCTCGCACTCACCGTCCCCTCCCACGACCAGACCAATGTCAAAGGACAAGAAAAAGCACACCGCCGCTGCCATTCCGTCGACAATTGACTGCCTGATGAACACTATGCACAGGAAGGAGGAAGCCACACTACAGGTGTCAGGTGCATTCCGCGAAACACCGTGACGGGGCGGGTCTGCGCACAAAGCCTCAGTCCCGCAGGTGGGCACAGGCATCGGCGCAGACTCGGAATGAGGAGAAATTTCCGATTTCTCGATTCTAGCGGGCGGTTAGGATTGGCGGGCGGGGAAAAAAAAACGGGAGCGATCCCGCGGGCATCGGAAGAGGCAGCAGCCTCCCTGTCCCCCTTGTTATGTGTAGGACACGCAGCTGGTGCGCCGGGCCGGGACAGATGGACAGGGGTCAAGACATGCACGGCAGGAGACGAGAAACGGCGAGCGTCCTGGAAACGGTAATCCTCACGGCGCACCCCTGCGTAAGCGATACACAAATAACAGCGTGTTTGCTCCGGCAAATCTCATTCCCGATGGATGGCATGCCTTCCTTTTGCTGGCAGTCTTGAGACAGCGGTCAGCTGACGCACACACACACACACACACACACACACACACACAGACAATACTACTGCACACATACACACACTCACTGCATCCGCTCCAACGTGTTCCACCGCAGAGAAGACAGACGGGGACAACTTTCGATGCGACGCTGGTCGCTTACAGTCTTGTGCATTTTTGCAATCCCCACGGTATACTACTAGTGATATACCGACGGTGTAATGTATTCCCCTGTACCCCGAAGCCTTTTACAAGGTGCAAAAGCAGCAGCAGCAGCGGCGAGAGAGGAAAATGTAAAAAGAAGAAAAGAAAGGGAGACTCTCGAGACATATAAAGCCCGCCATAAGAAACAAGTCACACCTACCTCGCGGCCCGCATGGCTCGGCTCGTCGTCTGCGTGGTGCAACAATTCAATAGCAGTGAGGGCTCTCTGCGCACCGCCCTGCGCACTGCCCTGCGCACCGCCCTGCGCACCGCCCTGCGCACCGCCTTGCTCACGCAGCGCATGCGGCACTCGCATCGCCATTATCATTCTGCTTGTAATGGCGCAAGTGCAGCGCGGCGCTGCCGTGGCTGCCGTGCGCGGCTGCTAATCCCCATGATGGACAGACGGTGTCAGGACGAGGGCGCGGCCCCCGGCGGCCCCCGGCGGCCCCCGGCGGCCCCCGGACGGCGGCTCTCGCGGCGGCGCATTCAGGCGAAAGCCGATTAGTTTGGCACTGTGTGTTTGCTTGTTATTGCTATCATTGTAGCGACGGCCTTTTCTAGGGTTTTAAAAATACCGGTAATTTTCAATCTGGACGGTAAATTACCGTAAAATTGGTAATTTACCGTAAATTACGGTAAAAAAGGAGAATATTCGAAAATATCGTACTTTTTGTGAGTACATGCGAAAAACGCTGAAATAACGCTGAAATAAGTGACAGTGGTGTGAGGAAAGCTGAAATTATTGACAATTAGGACAAATAATGGTTCAGAAATGTTTGAAAAAATTATATATTTACATATATAAGGAGTGACAGTGCAGTCATAACAGATAAAATAGATATAAAAATAGATAAAATAGAAATTAACGACGAGCTTTGCGAGAAGAACAAGAACGCGTCTGTCTAGCCACACTGGTATTACTGCCACTGCTGGCTACCGTAACCGTAGGGGTAGGGGTAGGGGTCACAGTAGTGGTTGCAGGCGGTGAAGTTCTCAGCGTTGTTCTGCGTGGGCGTTGGCGTTCGTCCTCGTTATCTGAAGCAGTGAGTTGCACTTGCACTCCCTGTCCCTCTTCTTCGCCATCCGAATCATCAAAATCCACCTCCCATTCAGTATCACTATCTTCCGATTCTATGTCACTCTCCTCCTCGTCAACGTTGTCTGCTTCGGCGGCGGCCTCGTCGCCGTCGCTCTGCCCAGTTTGGCTTTGGCTACCGTCACCATCACCCCCGCCGCCGGACAAATATGTTTGGAAGTAGCGATGCATTTCCTCAGCAGATAATGGCTCAAGCTCCTTACTCTTATTCTGGTCAGCAATGAGAGTTGCCCTGATTGTCAAAAGTTTTGTCACCCTGGTATTAAGGAGACGGTTCCGAGCCTTGTCATGAATGAAGCCGTGGTCAGACCATCGTCTTTCACATTCCGCAGCAGTTGGAGGCATGGAGAGCAACGTCGCTGCAAGTCCTGCGATGGGTTGTGTAGAGCACACACCTCTCCACCACACAGCCGGGTGCAGGTTTCTGGACGCATCCATAATAGACTGAAGGCCAAAAAAACCCACCTTCGTGCGGAACTCGCCCAAATTAGCTATGGCTACTCCTTCGTCGATTCCCATGTGTCCAGCTAGTTTTGAGATAAATACAATGGCCTCAGCTGTGTCTTCATCTGTAAGTCCCTCACCCATAAATCTGGGATCCAGCATGTAGGCGGCCCTGTGAATGGAGGCCACAGTGAAATCCTTCCTTTCATTTAACATTTCCCTCACATTTCGTTTTTCATCAGAAGTGAGTCGCAGTTTCTTCAAATTTTCAGAGATGCAGTGATTGATTTTGGTGTGCAAATAGTACACATCAGAAAGGAGTGCTCTGTTGCCTTCAATAAGAGTAATTGATGCATGAATAGGGGTCAAAAGGTCAGAAACGGACTTGATTCTCTCCCAAAATTTGCTTTCCAGCACGCATTTTCGGACATTCCTATCGAGGTCCAGGCCTTCAGCAAGTACGGTTTCCTCCAGTGCAGACTTGTTCTTCAAGAGAGAGGTTAAAAGAATAACTGCCCCAGCCCACCTCGTTTTGCCTGGAAGTTTCAAAGTTACACAAGTTTTGCCATATTTCTCTCTTTGCTTAGTTTTGAAGACAGCCAGTGCATTAGAACTTTTTTTCACCTTCCTTACAACATTTCTAGAATTCTTATAGTATTTGTCAACTACAGAAATTAATTTAATGAGATCCTTAAATAAAAGGTCCCAACAGTGGGACGCGCAGCCCGTGGCAGTAATGTGAGGAAAAGCTTCTGTAACCAACCGCCACGCCACCTGCATGTTGGCGGCGTTGTCCGTGACAAGGAGCCAGAATTTGTCTGGACCTATTTCTCTTATTACATATAACAATTCATTGCCTACGTATACCCCTGTTTCCTTATTTTCACCTCTAAAAATCTGTTTATACAGTACAGGCGTAGGAGTTGTAACTAAAATATCAATGACACTTTCACCCCTCACATTCGTAAAAGAGTCTGTCATCATGCCAAGTGCGGTAGCCTGCTGCACTTTCTCCCGGTTAGCAGTAGTGCAAATGCTGTACTGAGCATCAAGCAGGGGCCCGCTCAAAAAGTACGGAGTCGGTGGCTTGTAGGAGGGGCGAAGCACCTTAAAAAAATTGCTCCAGTACATAGTATTGAACGCTGAGAAGGGCATCCCGGAGGCGTACATTGCCCGAGCGAAGGAGGCGTCGAGCATTCTCTTCTCTTCGTTGCTGGTGGAATCCACGAATCGGTCCATGGGAGCAGATGAAGGTGCCTTGCGCTTCGTACCAGCGCCACCGAGTTGACTTGGTGCTGATCCGGCTGATGAAGCGATCGACGATGTCGATGGTGTGGGACTAGATCTCCCGCTCCCGCCTGTATATTACAGAAAGCATTAAAAACACGTAGTTCAAATGCTCGCGCGCGCGCGCGCGTGCTTGATGGCCGCTTCCTGTGCCCCGCCGTCCCCCTTCGCCCCCTTCTCTGTCGCTTGCGCGCATGCGCGTGCTGACAAGGTATTCCCTTGCACTAGCTGCCCCCTCCCCTCCACCCCGCCCAGAGCCGGGCCAGCCGGCCAGGCCAACCCTAACCTAGACATTTTAAATAAATAAATTCACATACCTGGGTTGTCCACGTCCATCCCATGTAAAGTTGTCTGCGTCGGGCATCGAAAGTCAACATAGCAGGCCCTCTTCATAGCAGGAATTAACTTGCACTCGTCTTGAATATGTTTCTTCTGCCTAGTTGTGTTAGGAACGTATGACTTCCCACAATATTTGCAAGTGGCTTTTAATTTCTCACCACCAGGCTCTTTTGCGAGATGAAAGCAATCATGAATGTCCAGCTTTTCACGCGGCATGATGGTTGGACCTATAAGAAAGAGAGCAAATAGGAATTTAAACGTCTAAGAGACGCAAAACACGGAACCCGGCTAGCGGCACATACATTCCGTGGGCACGCTTTGTATCGTATTTGTTGATCGTCGTTCACAACGCCAACTAATTAATAAAACTTACCTCGTCGTCCCTTTTGCACGGAACCCCCGTACTTCGAGAAAATAATAAAGTCTGCTCTTGTCGTAAAAAGACAACACAATAACACACTGTACTCTGTACTGTACAGTACACTGCCACTGTCTGTTCGGAGCGAGCGCGCCCTCTGTGACGGACTGCGCTTCACACAGGCGACAAGGCGCAGGCTCTACGGGCAAAGGAAGGGGGCCGTGGGGCATGCGCGGGAACTTTGAATGAAGGAAATCTACTCAACTTCGCAACGGGAACGTTTCCGCTGCGAAAGAACTGCAGAATGTGTGTTTTTTTAGGCATAATTCGAATATTCTCGTTTTTTACCAATTTTACCGGGGTCCGGGTAATTTACCGTAATTTACCGGTAATTTACCCAATCTTACCGGTAATTTTACCACGCGTTAAATCCCTAGCCTTTTCACGAGGAATCCGTCAATGCAACAGCACTTGCGCGCCAAAGGATTATCGCAGTCAATCCGCTCCGCTCGGGCTCCGCTGCTGCCCGCGCGCTCCCCGCCCCTCCTGCTTCATGCTCACCCTCCAGCTCCATTTTTATTCGCCTTTCTTATTGCGTTACCTGATCATTTTTTATGTGTGTGTGTTGTTTTTTTTTTCGGGGGCTCTCGCTGCTGCCTGCGGTCCTCCAAGCCTGCTCACCTCTTTGAGATTATTCTCACCCTCACCTTACTCGCGCAATCAGATTACAACTCTTGCCCGTAGTTCATCATTGCGGTTGAAAAATTCACTTATCGCGCCGCGAGGTCAACATAACCTAACTTTTTGAAATCTGTAGAAAGTATACGTCTATGAGAAATTGGACGTCAGCGTCCAGTGCAGGTCAACATAACCCAACTTTTTGAGCTCTACGCCTTCAGAAGAAACTATACTATGAGAAATTTGACGAATCAGCGTTTGCAGTGCCAAGGCTTGTAAGGGCTGGACCTATGCAAGTTCAGTTGCAGCCTGCCTGAGGCCAGGCCCCAGGGCCCAGGTGTTGTGGAGGCAACAAGAAGCAGTCGGCTGTCCGGACACCCACTCTCCCGAAGGCACGCACAGCCAAAAAGCGACACAATAGAATAGAAATAAAGAAGTAAGTATATGGTCATTAGCCCAATAAAATGCCGGTTCATGGTTTTACGATCGTTAGGCGCGGGGGCCTGAATGAGGCCGGACGCCCTGGAATGAAGCGCGTCCATCCGCCGGATCCACGACGGTCTCAAAGCTGGCTCACAGAACCTCCGACGATTCTTTGAAAATGTTTGGAAAAGACGCATCCCACCTTGGAAATCTGGGCGCAACGCTGTCGCAGCACGTTTGAATAATGTGGCCGCGGCCGCTCACCAGCCTGCTGCCGCTCTGGTCCTCCTTGCCATGTGGTGACGGGCTCAGCATCCGATCTGTCTTTCTCCCGAATACATAGACAAATCCCGGCGGCTTACGAATGCAGCTGTAATCGTTGTCATCGACACACATGGGGCTTCGCGCATGATGAACGCATCGCGGATAAAGAGAAGGAAAAAAAAGAAAGAGAGGGAGGGAAAAAAATGGAGAGGCCGACACGCCCACCGCGGCGGCGCACGTGGCACCGCTGGGCACCGCCTTGTCGAAGAGGGCCGCAGAAGATTAAGGAGGCGACCGCAACAAAGGGTTGACATGATGCACCCGCCCCCAAGACCACATGTCGTCGGAAATGTTTTGTTAAATTCTTCGTGTTTGTCACGAGCTCCTGATGTCCGTATGAGAAATTAGTGATGCATGCATCACTAATTAGCAAACGAAGTGCTCGGTACGATTCGGTCGGCAAGCACTCCATGACAAGGCCGCGACGAGCCGGTCTGCTTGTGCCCCGCTTTTGGTTTGCCTTAGAGGGGCTTATAGCGCGCTGGGCACGCACGGTCAATAATATTTAGCATGATAGAGTATAAACAGGCTTCCCAAAAGGTCTGCTTCCCTCCTCTCCCTCTCTCTCCCTCTCTCTTTCTCTCTGTCCCTCTCTCCCCACCGGACGACGCTGCGCCCCCCGTAAATCAGCATCTTTTTAGCGCCGACTCACAGCAGTTTGAACAAGCTGCGCGGGATTTCGGGGAGGGATTAGGACAAATTTTATTGCCGTTGAGGAATTGGCGGGAGATTTATTGGTGCGGGAGACCAACGCTAATGTGATGCTCGTCGCCAGCACGTGCGAAAGCTGTACCTGTCGGCCCTCGCGCCCGCACTCGCGGCTCCGGGGTGGAAAGGGGCACTCGGGACGCGTCCGAAAACGGCGACACAGCGCCGGCCGGGCCGGAGAGGCAGCATGGCGGCTGCCGGACAAGACGCGAGTCAAATGGTCCACTCCGGCTCAGCTACCGCGGCTACCGCGGCTACAGCGGCTACCGCGGCTACCGCACCGCTGCCGTGCCGCTACCGCGGCTACCACGGCTACAGCGGCTACCGCAGCTACCGCACCGCTGCCGTGCCGCTACCGCGCGCGCGCCGGTACGCCCGTACAATGCCAAACCATTTCAATGCGTTCCCGGCGCATTCAGGCCGACGGCCTAGTACGTGGAATTATTTCTACTCGGGTTTTAATTTTCTTATGCTCGCAGAGCTCCCGTAATCTACAGTAGCACGTAGGGCTTTGCCAGCAAAAGTCAGGAACGTTGCGTGCGAAAGAGGAAATGGGCACAAAAAAAAAGGCGAGGGAGACCCAGAGAGAGCTCTGCGATTGGTCTTATATATAGTACGATCCAAAGACCCTTAAAAGTGGCCACTTGAATTCAGATCGCGGCACACTCGACTTGACTCGATTTCGTCTGAATGCCAAGCCCCCCCATGTATGCTTCCTTACACATCCGCTTAGAGACTTTTGCGAAAAAGCGACGGCCTTGACAGATACTTTTTGGGGGCGGCAGAAATACGGCGAAGGCATTGCGACCCAGGAACGCCCACGTCAGTTCGGGAGCTGGATTGAGTCGACGCTTTACACTGTCAGTTTTCTTTTTCCTGACACAAATAGGCACTCGTCATTCCTGAATTTCTAATAATTGGCCGATTTCATTTCAGCAAAAACATAGCGTGAAATATCGAGGAGAAACTTGAGAATTCATTCATCCGCTATTTCGTTCATTCATTCAATTATTCATTCGACTCGTGTGCTACTTTCATTCATTGGAGCCTTCTTCATTCACAAGAGCACAGCGAGACCCAGATTACTGCGCGCGCAGGTGTCACTCTTTGTGTCAGGTGCGCGCCCATTCAAGGTTGGTGATTGACTAACGTGCCCCCCCCCCCCTTCCTCAAATACACATACACTCACACACACGAAGTCACTGATGCTAGAGTCATTCTGGCACGAGCAGACAGGAGAAACAACAACAACATCGTAGCTCTTGTTCAAAAGCAGTTGCCACGAACCTGGTTCCGTTTTAATTTTTTTTCTTATATAAGCCCAGTTCCAAATTTGATTTGTACATTTCCAAATGTAAATATTTTTACACTGCGCTGATTTTTCAGGAGCGTAGCCGTGTCCGTCCGCTCGGCCGTACAGGTGTGACGACTACTGTCTACGGCTGCCGCTGCCGCTGCCGCTGCCGCTGCCGCTGCCGCTGCCGCTGCCGCTGCCGCTGCCGCTGCCGCTGCCGCTGCCGCTGCCGCTGCCGCTGCCGCTGCCGCTGCCGCTGCCGCTGCCGCTGCCGCTGCCGCCGCCGCCGCCGCTGCCGCCCCGAGCTCGCGCGCCGCGCAGCGCAGTAGCCCTGAGCCGGCAGTGAACATTTAGGCCCCCGACTGAATGGTGCGTCATTAGACGGATGCTGTTCGATATGATGTTGCCGCGCCACGCACCGGCCCGTGCAGTGTTCATTCATCACCGGTACAGCGTGCGCCGTGCTGTCTCTCTAGCGGTGCCAAATACTACTCACAACACCCGCTCTCTCTCTCTCTCTCTCTCTCTCTCTCTCTCTCTCTCTCTCTCTCTCTCTCTCTCACAGACACGTACAACGTTCACACAAGACAGCAATAGCATCCGTAATTACACCACAGGAGCCACGTCGGAATCGCGCACCCGCGTCAAAATAAATAGAACTCTACCAGGTGTATCATTGGCCCCGGGCAGTTTCGGTTTTAGGCAGTCCCGCAAAGCACAATCTCCGTCTCTTTCTGTCTCACGCGTCTGGCCGAGCCAGAAAGAGACGGAGATAGCGTGTTGCGGGACTGCCTGAAACCGAAACTGCCCGGGGCCAATGATACACCTGGTATAACGATGCAATGCCGTTAATAATTTACTCTGAGAATGATTTTGTTCTGTTTGAAACTTGGCAAGTTTTCGGTCAATTTGAACGGTGTGTTAGCTGTCAAACGCTAATGCCGCCTATGGAGAACTACTGCCCTGCTAACCGCACCTCACAGTAGCCCCCCGGAGCTGGGACTCCCACGCCCGTGGCCCCGTGGCGGGAGACGATTCGGCCGGATCCCAGCCGCCTGCGCCATTTGGACGCAGGCGTGAAACGGCGGGAAGGAAAGTCTCGCCGACCTCATGCGGGTGTGAGCAGTCGCAGCCCGTCCTCCACCCCCAGGGGCGTAGCCAGGGGGGAAGAAGGGGTCAACGCCTCCCTTCGAGATCGGTAACCGGGGCAGGCAACCCGCAAAACAAACGCCTGAATCTAGGCAAATTACCGGGACATATCCCCTTCCAAGATCTTCTGGCTACGCCCCTGCTCCGCACTCTACGCCCAGCATCCAAAATTGAATGTACCAGACGCCTCAAACGTGCTCATAAATGTCATGTTTTTCTGAACATTTGCATCTCTGCGGGATTAATGAAGGGCATCTGAGCCTCCCAGGACGTGGCTCTTTGTACACCGCGATGATTCAAGATTACGCGCCGAATCGACTGGAATGAGACGGTTTCCGGGTGTCCGGGGCGTCCGGGGCGGCGTCATCGTGGGTCCTGCCCTGTCAGTCATCCGGGCCTCCGAGCGCCGCGGGCTGCTCCCGGCGCCGAGCGGGAAATATTCGGTTGTAATGGAAGAAAATGTGTGTGCTTACGGCGGGTGATCAATGCGGGGTCGTCAGGCGGCACGGCTTCCATCTGCGGCCCGCCTGCCCCCGCCTGCCCCCGCCTGCCCCCGCCCGGCCCCGCCTGCCCAGCAGGGCCCGGGTGGTGTTCACCTGCATCTTATATTTTTCGTACGGTTCGACTATTAATTGCCCCAATTTTTCACTTGGCGTAAGTCTCATTACAAGGGGATGGCTGGCCCTGGCGGGCGCGCCGCTTACCTTGGGTGTCAGTAAGGCCGGCAGGATGGATAACGTGCAGCCCCGGGGGCGGGCCGGGGGCGGGCCGGGGGCGGGCCGGGGGCGGCCGGGGGCGGCGCGGAGCCCCGCATAAAACCAGAACCTGTTAGTATACGCCGACGTAAAACGGGGAGAATTATGCGGACCAAGTGGAGGAAATAAAGAAATAAAAAGATGAAAGAAAGATCTCGGACATTATCAAGTTTTCGCGCCTCCTCGCTGTGCGCACGGTGCCGCGCTGCTTTCGCGAAATCCTTGCCTCGTTTCGCCCTTCATTTTTCCCCCGCCATAGCAGAGCGCTCCTCAGCAGATGCCTTGCTGATGCCATTCTCCCGGAGGAACACGCCGATGAGATCTGCCGGGAGTTCTACTTCTCCTGCGAGTCACTGCCCTCTGGAAGGGTAACGAAAAACACAAAGCAACGCGCCGTCGTCAAATTCAGCACAGGCGTTTGAATGGCGAGAAGGTTTCCCGCGCGTGGAGAGCATTGGAATCGGACAGCCGCCGGTGCACGATGTGCTGATGTGCTCTTCCTGCTGCAGAAGGAAAGTGTCCCGGTAGCCATCCATTATCGGACCAATGAAGTAGCAAATCGCCGCCTTATGGACACCTGGAGGACAGGTGATACCGATCTGTCAGGGCGAGGCGTGTGTGGGCGGGGCCCGGGGCGGGGCCCACGGCACCACACCGTTTCATTCATGCGTCCGCACTGCATACACTCATTCATTCATTCTTTCATTCATTCCGGACTGCTTGCTCGTCCTCATCGACCCCGCACTGCGCCGCCGTGGGCAGCGTATAGTACTACTACCGCTTCGGGTGTGAATAGCTGGCTTCCGTTCCCGACGGCAGCGCGCGCGCGCGGACCGACACAGAGACGCACATAATGGCTCCGAATGTCGGGAAGCCTTGCGATATTTCTCATACCTGAATGAAATCGATTCCGATACGTAATCAATGAAATTCCTGCTTGTTCCGTGCGCGCGATTTGAGTATCCATTTCGTGGATTGCCACGACGCCCCCCCCTCTCTCTCTCTCTCTCTCTCTCTCTCTCTCTCTCTCTCTCTCTCTCTCTCTCTCTCTCTCTCTCTCTCTCTCTCTCTCTCTCTCTCTCTCTCTCTCTCTCTCTCTCCGACGCGTGACGTGTTGCCGTTGCCTCGCAAGCTCGATGGCTCTCGGATAGGATCCACACGACATGCCGCATCCCCTGGGGCCCCGCGGGGGGTCTGCGGCCCCTGGGGGGCGCTATGATACCCCATTAGCTGGCATCCTCAGCTCATCTCTCCGGTGATCCCGGCCGGTGATCCTTGGGGCCACATGGCTCAGACCCCGGGCTCAGCGTCTCCGAGAGTGCAGGGCAGCAACTGCACGCGCCGCCCTAATCCGAGAGAGAGAGAGAGAGAGAGAGAGAGAGAGAGAGAGAGAGAGAGAGAGAGAGAGAGAGAGAGAGAGAGAGAGAGAGAGAGAGAGAGAGAGAGAGAGAGTCATGAATTACGCGAGGACATTTCCGGCTATGAAACATCTGCAGAGACATTCCGCGGTCGGTACCCCGTGCTCGAGCTAGGGTTACTACCTGTACCTGCACCATCTTGAGCTGTGAATTTTTCATACCTGCCCTGCGCGTTTGGAGGTGAGGGGGTGGGGGGGGGGCTGAGGACGACGTGCGCCGCGTAGAAATTAATCAAGGGGAGGTGGGTGGATAGTAAAACGAGAGTGAGAGGGCTGCGGGGTGAGAGGGTCCTGAGAGTACTGAGGGGGTTGTCGGGCCGAGGCCACGACGGATTAGGATTTCAATTATTCTGCTAAGATGAGGCCCCGGCCGAGCCGGAGCAGGGCAGTGAGGACCGAGGGACCGGAGGACCGGAGGACGGAGGACGGGCAAAAATATGCCCGCCTTGCTGCACTCGCAAAAATAAGGTTTGATGCTGGCGAAGCAGGCCGGCGATGAGGGTGTTGTTTTGGGGCTTCTCTGCCCAGTTGTGACGCAGTGAGTTTGGAAGACCAGGATTCGCGCCACAACACAGAGGAAAAAGATTAGTTGTCCCAACTATAATTTTTGAGTTGATTGTCAGACAAACATTGAGCTAAATTTTTTTTGGGGGGGAATTAAATTTTAGTTGCTCTAACGCAGATGTTCGCTGTAGGAGCAAAAGGCAGAAAAAAATTGTTTAGTGTCCGGAACGAACCTCTTTGTTGGAGTTAGTTCCCCAACAAAATTTTAGTTCTCCGAACAAAAATTTACTTTGTTTGAAAATCAAATTAAAAATTAATTGCGACCACTAATACTTCTTCTCCGTGAACAGTCAGTCGTTTGCGATGGGAGTGTAGCTCCCCGCTTGTCCGGCAGGCTTACCATGTTCTGGGCGCAGAGCGGATGACAATCTGGGGCCTATGCCACAACGATATTGTAACGAAGGTCTGCCGTGCCTTTCCGGCCTCAGCGGGTCAATGTCCCTTCCGGAGAAGGAAGGCACTGTCAGAAAGGGACGACGTGGTGTCCGCGGATAGTATCAATAGCAGTCTAGATGCCCAGTGCTCTCTGCACCGGTGTAGAGAGGATCAACATTTTCGCATGGCTGCCACCCTACTGCAGTTTACTTCTAAAGTATCTAGCTCGCCCCAAAGTCGATCAACGTCAATTTCAACCGTTCTGACCCTCCGACCCGAACCTCCCTCACACAACACCAACAACATCGAGGCTTTCCCTGCTGTGAATGAAGGGGCGGGGCCCGCGAGGCCATCCGCACCCCATAAGGCATAGCAGGAATACGGCACCGGGCCCGATGAATGAACGAGAGAATGAATGAACGAGTGAATGAATGAATCAGTGAATGACTTACTGCCGGGGCTCAGCGGGGAGCTTGCGGCATTGTGGAGCACCCAGCGCAGCCCCCGGCCGTAGCGCCCTCTCTGTCTCACCTGTGGAGGGCCCGCACTGTAGAGAGAGACAGACAGACGGGGAAAGGCATGCAGGGACACGCGAGTCCTTTTGGCTCCGGACAGATGGCGGCTAATAAGGATGGGACGGCATCTCTTTGTCAGGTAACGCGTGTCCGAGGCCTTAATATCGGTCGCGTCACCCATCAGCCCCCTCCCCCTCCCTCCCCCCTCGCTCTCTCTCTCTCTCTCTCTCTCTCTCTCTCTCTCTCTCTCTCTCTCTCTCTCTCTCTCTCTCTCTCTCTCTCTCTCTCGCCGTACGCCCATAGCACGTGTTCGGGGCTGCAGATGACCCAAAACGGTGGGCGCAGCGACCCGTGTCATTGGGTAGGGTGTTACACACACTCTGTGTGTTCTTGTAAAGAAATCTTGACAAATTCCACACGCCAGTGCCTTTTGGCGTCCGTTTGCTTCTCGGGAGTGCCTCCAGGCTGCTGCTATCCGCGCTAATGTGACAGCAAAACGATCGGCGAAGCAACAAAGTCGCATCTGCCGTCCCCACGTCCGTCAGCCGCTCGGCGGCGCGTCAGTGTGTCCGGCAGGGCGACCATCCCTGTCCGTCCGTCCGTCCGTCTGTCTGTCAGTCTGTCTGTGTGTCTGCACGTCTGCCCGAATGACCATTCATCCTTGACTTAACCGGAAGGGCACCCTCTTGGGTCCGGTCTTAACTGAGTTCCTGGGATTACTACATACCGTGAGGGGAGGGGGGGGGGGGGGGGGGGGGGGGGGGGTCGATGGTTCATCCGCCACCATATCACGGCGGTCAGGACCAACTTCCTGTTAACAGCCCTGCGTCATAAACACAGCGGGAGGGGGGAGGGGAAAGGCGAGAGCCCCTTCCCTTTCTAGGTCGCTGCTTCTTCCTTTTGATCCCGTCCTCCCCGCTCCCTTCGCCCGCTGAGAAGACGAGGACGACGGCTTTTCGATGCCCGCAAGAATAACAAACAGGCGAACAGGGCGGCGGCGGCACTGGCAGCAAGCAGCAGCAGCAGCAGCAGCAGCGGCAGTGGCGGCGGCAGCGGCAAGCCGAAGAGTGGACAAATGATTCAGCAACATTATTCACCCCCAACGTAACAAAACACACCGGCGGCGTGTCACTTGCGCGGGCAATCGGGCGGAAAACGACGACACAAACGGACAAACGGAAACGGCGGCAGCCGAGTCATGAAGTCATGCGTAAGTGGAGCGCGGGACATCTGTCAGCTCCCCGGGGGTGATATCGGCGGCGAATCTGAATCTGTCACCAAACCGTGGTGAGAGTAGGATTCGCAGCAGACATTTGCTGAGCTCCACAAAGAGGCACGAACCGAGGTTGAATTGAAGTTTGTCCTACAATATTAGGCATAAATAGTGCCCTAGAAATTGACGTCCTCAGGTTCAAAATGTCACTTCAAGATAGATAAATCTTTGATTTTTCAGCCACTTGCACATTTGGTACTAATGCCAACTTGCCCCGGATGGCTCTCTGGAAGCGAAAAGATGAACGCGTACGTTTATTCATTCGCTGTATGTTACAAATGAAACATCATGGGAAACAGTTCCAAACTTCTTCTTCTTGTTTTTTTTTTTTCTTTTTTCGCACCCAACATTATTGGCTTCGTCCTGCATACGCTTGGGGGGGAACTACTCCCCGGATACCTGTTCCGCTATTTACCATTTTAAAACAGTCGGAGCACCCCTTCACCACTCCAATTTGGCCCCGCCATAAAGTGATTACCGCGTGCAGCCGAGCCGCGGGTGTTGATGGAGAGAAATGGAAAGAAAAAGAGCGTCGTAAGCGTCTTTTAATTCTCCGGCGCAGGGGGGGGGGGGGGGGGGGGTAACATATCCGGTCCGGCGACACCCCGCGCGGAATAGCTGCGAAATTTACAATACGTTACACAAAACGAATCATCGTAAAAGAGGAGGACGGCCGTACAAAAGGCAGCGCGGCCCGTGCGAGAGGAGGGAGAGAGACGGGGACAGAGAGAGAGAGGAAGGGGAGGGGGGATCTCTTTAGAACCACAAATCAGGTCGACACCCCTCCCGTTAGGCTGCTCTCTCGTCAACGATGTCAGCTCTGACAAAACGGTGCCGTTTAAAAAGATTGAAGGGTTCCCCTCTCCCCTCCCCTCTAGTGTTCTGCATGTGAGTGTGAGAGAGAGAGCCCGCGCGTGATACGGAGACAGCCGAGTGAGTGAATGAGAGCCATGGAAGTGGAGGGGTACGAAGAAAGAGTGTGCTCACACCATTTCACAAACATCCCCCCGTAGGTGCACCAAACTTCCAACCCCCTCCCTCGACTCTCCTCCATGTCCCTCCTCTCCAAAGTTCTTGGCTCTTGGCTCTCCAAAAACTTGGCTCTGATTAAAGAAAACGATACCACATGGACTTGCAGGTGATGTAAGATCAGAAAAATACGAAACGACTAGTGGTATCGCTCCAATTATCGTAAATCAGCCGTGTTTTCCATTGCCTTCATTTATTTCGCTTCCGAGGTCATTCGGAGGTCATTCAATAAATCCGCCATTTCCTGCGGCGCGTTGTCGATTCCTTCCGATCCGGTGGCTCTCACAAACGCGACTGGTATATCCATCGAATCCACGTGAACTCAGTAATGGCGGCTCCATATTGCCACAATAATCATCCTAATTTCGTGCCCAGCGACGCGAAAACTGCGTGAGAATTGGCGACGCGAACACCGCCATAGACATATTCACTGCTGAGCAACATGACACATTATCGCAAAGTGCGCCATCGGCCGGGGTGTGCTCACCAGCTGGACGATCTATTTGTCATCGTGATGTTTTTCTCAGTTCGGGTAGAACTTGAAATCATTGGTCACGAATCTGACAGGTCTATGTGTTTTGTTAGTTTGATTGTGCCTTTGGTTGTTGTTTTTGTTCCTGACACACTGTTTCCTCGGCGGCAAAGGCGATGCAGCTTCGTACACAACTTACAAGATCCGAGACAATTCTGGACGCGTCTGTCACAGAGCGCTTATTATTTGTCGTAGAATATCGCGGGATCAGCCGCGCCTCATTCTATCCTCATAAACAGCGACCCGGCCGGACCCGACTCCATGCACGTTATAAACAGCTATATATTTGACATGGGCCGCGCTGTGAATAAACCGGCCTCGCCGCCCCTCGCAAAATGACTCGTCCGTCCATTTGTCTCGGCCGCCACTCACAGAAGGCGGTGCGCGCGCGCCCGCGGCGACGGTGTCGCCCCCTGTGCGGCGACACGGCGCGGCACTGTCTGCGGACTGCGGCGCCATCAGATTAGCAAGAACGGAAGCAGCAGCTCGGAGCTTAAAAAAAAAAAAAAAAGTGCAGATTTCCATGCGGGGCCAAACCCAAGTCGAACCCTAAATTGGCATCTGCAGAGTTTGCAGAGTTGTCGCGAGACCGAACAAGAGATTTAAAACTCGCGGGAAGCAGGCAACGCTGGAAAGCAGCGATGGGAACAACCCTTGACGATCGCCTTATCTCTAGTTCATGCAAAATTCGAGAGCGCGCGCCGATCCTTTTTTGAAACGGCGCGCGCGCGCGTGCAGCGAGCGATTCAGATTCCGATTCCGCGAACAACAAAGTCGCGTGTGGCGAGCGTGGCGGGGGCGGGGGGGAGGGAGGGAGGGGGGGGGGGGGGGAGCCGTAGTGCGCCGTGTCATTGCCGAAACACAAAAAGGCATTAGTTTTACACGGCGACCGCAAGCGACCCGGGGGCGGCGTGTGTTAATCTGGAATTGAGTATCTGATGCGGTTTTCTGTCGAGGGGAGGCTGCGGCCGAGGCTGAGGCCGCCGCAGCAGCGCGGCGCCAGCGGAGAGAGGGGAGAGGTGAGGGGAGGGGGAGGGGAGGGGGGGAGGGGAGGGCTGCTGTCACGGGGCGCGGCGGCGAGGAGATGGATTAGGATGACCATCGCCGACGACACCCTGGCCGCGCCATCTGACGCCGCCAGCCGCCCCGCCGCCGCCTCTGCCCGCGGTCTGCTGAAACCATCTGCGGCTTGGTCCGGGCCGGCAGAGCGCCCCTAGAGCCTGACTGCTGCAGCCCCAGAGGCGGCGTGAAGCGGAAACAAGACAGGCGTTCTAGGATACTCGTTCTTATTGTATTAGGGAAATATAAGTTTGCTGTGTCAGAACAATGTGTAATTATTTTCCATTTTCTAATGCATAACGAACTGCATACCGACTCGTATGCAGTTGTGTTTGCAGTTGTGCATGCAGTTCGATCTGTATGCAATCTGAATTTTCTCAAGTTCATTAAAAATGAAATTCAGAACACAAAAAAAAAGTCTTGAAAAAAAAGTGCATAAGGATTTTTTCAAACAATCATGAAAAGTTCAACCAATTATTTCAAATGAACAACACGATGGGTCATACGTTGCTTCGCCCGTGGGGTGGCGCTCAAACTCAGTCAGTTCAGTAGCAATACAATACAGCCGTGCACCCCGGGGTCAGCCTGCCAAGCACAGCCCGGCCACCCAACGCCCGCGCCTGCCGGTTGGGTTGCCTACCTCCGCGGCGCTCCGGCGTTGCTAGGGAACCCGTAACAGCGACGGCGGCGTCGACGCGTTTTTTTTTTTTCTCTCGTCAGCAGCCTATGCGTCCCCCCCGCCCCCGCGATGACTTCTAAATTCACCGACTCCGTCTAGGCCGTCTCACGTCGATGAAGACGAAACAAATTCCGTAGTGACAAGAATATCATTTATGGTGCCGCCGTTCGCGGTTCTCCACACTGCGGCGTCTGTCGCATCTCGAAGGTCTGGGTACGTGGCGTGGCGCGTGGCGTGACGCGTGGCGTGGCGTGGCGTGGCGAGGTGTTTCCCTGACGCTGCGTGTTTACAGGTGGTCGGCGTGTGCCGACGCCCCCCTCCCCTCCCCCCTCTCCCAGATCGGACAGCCGTTGTGTTTCGCAACCCGCAACGCGCTTCGAGTGCCCGGCCGTCCCATCTAGCCCGTCAGCATGACAGGGGACACAGCCTCGCCGTCGCCTCCGTCACCGCTGCCGTCTCAGGTGAGAGAAAGACAGGTGAGCGCTCACCCCGTGTGTACCCGGCGCGCGGGGGGACACTGGGACACTACACGCGGCGTTACTCCCCGCGCCGAGACTGCACGTGGCCAGTGCCGGCCGATATTCCGTCATTCTCATTTCGCCTCTCATGCTCTATCTATTCTGACCGCTGCGATCGCCGAGTAACACCTGCCGCCCGCAGCGTAAGAGCTCTCCAACAGTCTGCGCCCGGTCCTCCCTTATCTGCGGCCTCTCATGTCCTGATTCCGGGAAGGCGGGATCCCGCTATGGGATCCCAATGGCAGCTGTCGAGCGCCCTCCGCGAGGCAGCGGCGCGCGATCCGTCGATAAAAACGAAAAACGGTGTGCGCAGCGTATTTCTACTTAATTGGCCCGCACGCGCTGACCAGGACCCACAGGACCCTCAGGAGCAGCACTGGCAGCAATAATGGTGCAGGTTAGAGGTCCGGCGAACGCACTCGGGGAGACTCGTCTGGGACAGATATTCAAATCTGTGATTGGACTTTCTAACTGCAGCTTTGGGTCCCAGACGGTCTGTTGTAACTGCTCTTGTTATGTATTCCAGCAGCTAGGACAGTGACAAGTCAATGACACAAGGTTTTTTTGTTTTAGTTTTTTGAAATGTTGTAAAGGAGTTTGTTCCAAAATAATTAAAACATTGGCGTCAAGAGCAAGACATATGCACACACTAAATGACAAGGAAGATTTTGTCCTTAAGGTGAATGCGCTTTTAATTAAGCACATACATTATACATCTGGCGAAAATATTTTCTCTCGAAATTGTGTTTTTTTTATCATTGTACATCACATCGTTAGCGCGAGAGAGAGAGAGAGAGAGAGAGAGAGAGAGAGAGAGAGAGAGAGAGAGAGAGAGAGAGAGAGAGAGAGAGAGAGAGAGAGAGAGAGAGAGAGAGAGAGAGAGAGAGAGAGAGAGAGAGAGAGAGAGAGAGAGAGAGAGAGAGAGATTTGTGATTTGATTTGATTTGATTTATTGATCTGAAGTACAAGAGGACTGTAAGAGAGAGAGAGAGAGAGAGAGAGAGAGAGAGAGAGAGAGAGAGAGAGAGAGAGAGAGAGAGAGAGAGAGAGAGAGAGAGAGAGAGAGAGAGAGAGAGAGAGAGAGAGAGAGAGAGAGTGAGAGGGAGGGAGGGAGGGAGGGAGCTTTGATAAGATAGGCCGCTGTCCTCTGGGCCCCCGCCCCGCCCACGACCCCCTGTCCTCCCCCGCCGGCCCCCACCGGCCCCTGGCAGGGCTGGGGGCCCGGCTAAAGGCCCAGCCCGGCCCGGCCCGGCCTGCATGACGGACTGTCGTGGACTCTGTCGTCTGCTGCATGTTTTGTTCCGCTCACCATTCACTCGCGGCCTCCCACTACAGCCGGTCACACGAGCGCGCGAACAGTTTGAAGATGCCGGTCAACAAGGTAAGCAGGGGTCCGGCGTGGAGTCCGCGCGGACAGTCATTCCTCAGAGACCGCACGGATAGAAAAGGCGTGTATCTATTTTCCGAGTTGGCGCTGATCCGCGAACAGGACTGCGTTGACGCCTGGCAGCTGATAAGCTCTGACATGACATCAGCGGCGCGCGTACGCTCGGTCCTGCCGGGTCCTGCCCTCGGCTAGGAACCAAACGCTCTTCTTTAAAACTCGAACACTTCAAATTTGCGACGTCGCTTCTTTCGTTAAAAATTCCCGACGAGTCTGCCTGGTCCTGTTGACGAGTTTCTCTCCGTGCGTCAGTAAGCTGTAGCTTGCCTCGCAAGTTAACACGACGGTCAATGAAGTATCGAGATAAAGTGCGTTTTACTGGTATCGGCCGTTTGCTCTGCTTCCCTCATCTCTGATGATACCGCGGAGGTTATGTAGGAGTGTATGATAACAGCATCTGTTTCCCGCTGAAAAACAAATATGTGTCGCATTATGAGCGCCCCCTGCCGGCTCGGCCGCTCAGCCCCTCGGACGCGGCCACCAACCCCATCCTGGTGCGACCAGCCGCGCCCGCCCGCCCGCCTGACCCCGGCCACAGCCCGGCCCGGCTCGGCCATTGCATAAGGCTTTGCTTTGCGTCCCGGATTCGCCAGCGGGTATTGGTGGCCGAGTCAGTGCATCGCATTAGACCAAGATCACGTGGAGGCCAAGGCCACGCGCGAGCCTCGGGTTCGAGTCCCGGCCCCGGCGGGGCGGCGGTCCTTGCGAAAACATCGCCGGCGCTACTGTTCACTGCGTACTGTGTCTGATAGGGTACTCCGGAGAAGCACGAAACGGAGGAAAGAATTCTTAACGCTGGGGAAAGCAAAGTATGAGAAATCGCGTGTTTTTTTTTTCAACGCGATTTTTTTCAAGGGGAGTGGGGTTCCGAACACGTGATTTTTTCACTGCGTTCTTCGTGATGGGTTCCAATTCTTACTTCCGTCTGGGGCTTCTACGGAGAACTATCGCAGGGTCTGTAAATAGTGACGTCCGCTCGGTCCGCCTGCACTGCGCGACCAGGAGAGACTCACTCGATAATGACGGCTTTTACCGTGTCATCTCCGCGGCCCAGGCTACTTCTGGGGGCCCGGCGCCACCACTATGCTGCCCCCACCGCGTCTGTCTTAACTAGGCGCACCCAGCTGACTTGTGTACAGTATATGCGTCGTCCTTGTCGCTCCCGCTGCAGCGGCTGCCTTTGGGTCCTGGGTGCGACAGGGACGGCGCTATGTGGGCACGTGCCGCCGGCAGTCTGTTGACGTTGAGCTGGAAAAACATAAGTGCGGGGAGGTGCGCAGTAGGCGGTGCGCAGTGTGCAGTTGGTGATGAGCCCGGCCCAGCCCTCTGCTGGGGGCAATCCTCGGACACATTTTCGTCTTGTTGTGCGTCGATTACAGTTCAGTCAACCGTGCGGAGAGGGGCAGACTTTACCGAACTGATCTTGGCAGGGGGGACCAACGAACTTGCCGAAAGGTGATAATGGACAGCTCTCAGCTCTCTCTCTCTCACTCTCATTATATACAGAACGTTTCTAGTGGGGGAATTATAGCTGGACACGGTGTGTGTAATCACAGAGATAACGTGATAACCTGTGCACAAAAAAAAAAGTTGATAGCCTTATGTCTTGAGAGTCGGAAATCGAGAGATGAAAAAAATGAACAGTGATCAACTTCATCCGTTCTGAACTGACTGCCATGACATTCCGGCGCCGTATCTGAATTGCCCCCCTCCCCTCCTCTCCGGGCCCGTCGAGTTGATGACTGACAAACCCGACCAAAGCGGCGTCGGTCAAAGATCGATGGGCGCGTTACGCAACTCGGTGAACGGGGCGGCGAAATGCGGAACACGGTCGCCACATTTCTGCTGCAGGTTAAGGACTTATCACATTTTGTTATCTGCTGCTTTGTCAGCTTTTGAGAGCATCGGATAAAATTTAAACCTTCGATATTGCGACCTCTACGAGGCAGCACGTTCTATCTTTTGCAGATAGTGCGCGGTGGTCAGGAGTGGTCGAAAAATTCCGAAAGAAACGGCGCTGGCCTGAAATTTAAATGCGCTGCCCAGAGACCGTATGACCGTATGGAGACCGTAGGCTGGCGCCCTCTGTCGGCTGCGCTGCTAAACTCTGCCAGACACCTGTTGAGCGCACGCGGTGCGGGGGGTATCGCCGTGGACTTCCCTGGCCACAGCGCCGAGCATACTCCACGTCCCAAATTCCACCCGCCCAAACTAAACGTTCACCTTTCCTCTGTGTCCGCCAGGAGAGTTCCGAGTTCCAGGAGGCGCTCCAGAGGGATGCCGCAGTTCGCCTGGACGCCGACCTGGAGGCGCTGCTGTCGCAGCTCAGCCCCCAGGAGCGGGCCGCCCGCGCCCAGGAGTTCAACGGCTTCTCCAGACTCTTCGCCCGGTTCCTGAAGGAGAAGGGACCCTCGGTGGAGTGGGACAGAATCGAGAAGCTGCCCCAGGGAGCGGTGAGTCTCAACAATCATTTAATAGACCGATAAGTTGTGATGTGCCAGTAAAAAGAAGAGGAGCTTAAAGTCGTACTTCCGAGATAAAAATGACTAAGCAGCAAACGTTGTGGTGCTTTTGTTCCCTGCCGTACCGTATCAGTACTTTTGTTTCCGTATCGCCACCCCAGCCGGCACTAGCATGATATTAATATTGTCTTTCTTTCTGCTCGTTTGATGATTGCTATTTAATCTTATCGCCTGTCCTCTCCGTTGTGGGCCGTTATCGCCGCTCGCTCCGACCGCGCTATCTTGCCGCGGCCGGGCGCTGCGAGAGGATGCTGCGAACACGAAGGGTTCCCGGTTCGAATACCGGTGACTCGGCTGCTTTTTTGCCCCCGGAGTGTCTCCTCTCCATTAACGACATATTACTTTTGATGTGCAGGTGCGCCAGTATGACTCGCTGTCGCTGCCCAGCGAGGCCCGCATCAAGGACATGCTCAGCAAGCTGGTCGTGGTCAAGCTCAACGGCGGCCTCGGCACCAGCATGGGCTGCCGCGGCCCCAAGTCCGTCATCAGCGTCAGGAACGACCTCACCTTCCTGGACCTCACCGTGCAGCAGATCGAGGTGCGCGACGACCCCCCCAGCGGGGACTCCAAAAAGATAGTCTGTCGCAGGGAAACGAAATATTATAAAAACCACCTTTTCCGCATCCCGTGCCGCAGCACCTGAACAAGAAGTACGACGTGAACGTGCCGCTCGTCCTCATGAACTCGTTCAACACCGACGACGACACGCAGAAGATCGTCCGCAAGTACAGGAACCTCAAGGTGGACATCCACACCTTCAACCAGTCCTGCCACCCCAGGATAAACCGGGACACCTACCACCCCGTCTGCAAGACGGCCGACGTCAAGGCCGACCTGGAGGCGTAAGTGGTGGGGCCGGGCGCGCGCCTGGACGGTAGGCAGCCCCGAGGCCACGGCCGGCCGATGGGTTGCCTACGGCCCGGGCGGCCGCCGTACTCACCTCACTTCACAGGGAAGACACTGACCTTGGTCTCCGCGTTCCCAGGTGGTACCCGCCCGGACACGGAGACTTCTACGAGAGCTTCAAAAACTCGGGCCTCCTCTCCAAGTTTGTCCAGCAGGTAGGGGACCATTCATCGCGAACCACACATCTTTTCGATTTTCCATCACGCTAACGGAGGAGACCCCCCCCCCCCCAAAAAAAAAAAAAAAAAAAAAAAAAAGCATCGGCGAAAACGGAAAGAGTTTCACAGGCTTCTGTCAGGACAATGCTCCTTCTTTATACCTCGTCCATTTCGCGGCTCGATTATTTCCCCCTATGGAGTTCTCACATTCTCCGGCACCATACGGCTTCGGAAAATGGCGCCAACGTTAACGTTTAAGTGAGTGAGTGAGTGTGTGTGTGTGTGTGTGTGTGTGTGTGTGTGTGTGTGTGTGTGTGTGTGTGTGTGTGTCGCGCTGGAAACCGGTCTGCGGTAGACAAGCGTGGCCAGGCAGATACTGCACGTACAAGTCCGTCCGCTCTGCTGCCGCTCTGCTGCCGCTCCGGCTCTGGCACTGCAGCGGTCACCGGCGGCCATCCGAGAAGTGCTTCCTGACTAACAGGATCCTGTTCTGGCCATTCCTTGCACCTATTAACGCGCTGGCCAACCTTCCCTGTCAATGAACGCGTCTCAAAGTCAGGGAGGAGAGGAGAGGGGGGGGGGGGGCTCGCAACATCACTTTTCCTGATATTGTATTATGGTTCGAGCCCGCCGCGGCATGTGTGCTGGGCTCATTATAATTATTGCCGGTAGAGCGCGCATTAGGCTAGAAGGCGTTTACTATCGGAAGCGTTGTTCTCCCGCCGCACCGCACCGCACCACGGCGCCACCACTTCCTTCATTTGGCGCGCGTGTGTGTCGTGTGTCGTCATTGGCATATTAATCAGCATTCGTGTCTGTCATCATCATTACGGCCCCTTAGGGCGGGGGCGGGCCGCTGGGGTTCCCGCGGTAGCCATTCACAAGAAAGGACCTTCCGGCCCGGGACCGTCCGTGAACTTGTAGTAATATGAGCTGGTGCGGTAATGAGCCGTGCTGCACTGTCCGGCGGTGTGACAAAGGCTGGGACCGGGGCCCCCGCCGTACCCACGGCCCTCACCGCAGGGCCCCCGTCACGTGGTTAGGTTAGGTTAGGTTAGATTAGGTTCCCTTAGTTTGGGCTAGGTTAGGTTAGGTTATGCTGCTTGTGGCGCTGACCGCTCCTCATTCCGCCAACAGGGCCGCCAGTACTGCTTCCTGTCCAACATCGACAACCTGGGCGCCACCGTGGACACCCGGATCCTGGACCTGGTTCTGACGCCCAGCCACGACGCCCCCGAGTTCGTGATGGAGGTGACCGACAAGACCAAGGCCGATGTCAAGGTAAGAGGGGGCCACGCGGCGGCGGCGCATCCCGCGCGCGCACGCACACGCGGCGTCTGTCTCTCTCCAGGGCGGCCAACATCCCCGCGGGGCAGACAGAGACAGACGGAGGCTGGGCACACAACGGCGCGTGTCTTCAGACGCATCCCTCCTCCTTTCGCACGCGAAGTTGGCACGCCTGTAGACGAGGCTGCGTTCGCATGCAGTCGAGGAAATCGATTTCAAAGCGCTGACATAGTTCTGAAGAAGGCGCCGCATTTACTGCTTTAAAGAAAAAGAAGGAAAAAAAAGAAAAAATCAGTGCGGTCATCTCGCCGGCGAAGCCCATTGCCTGTGTGCCTTGCTCACGCCCGCTCCCCGCTCTTGTGTTGCAGGGAGGCACGCTCATCCAGTACGAGAACAAGCTGCGGCTGCTCGAAATCGCTCAGGTGCCCAAGGAGCACGTCGACGACTTCACCTCCGTCAAGACGTTCAAGTTCTTCAACACCAACAACCTGTGGATCAAGCTTGACTGTGAGTCGCCTGGACTGAGTTACGTCAGGGCGGTACCTTACCGTTACCGAGGACTAATTGGCTTTGGCCTCGCACAGCGATCGAGAACGTGCTGGCGCAGGGCACGCTCAACATGGAGATCATCGTGAACCCCAAGCACCTGGACTCCGGCCACGACGTAATCCAGCTGGAGACGGCCGTGGGCGCCGCCATGAAGTGCTTCGACAGGGGCATCGGCATCAACGTGCCCCGCTCCCGCTTCCTGCCCGTCAAGAAGACCTCCGACCTGCTGCTGGTGATGAGCAACCTGTACGCCCTGCAGGGCGGCTCCCTCGTCATGTCCCCCCTGCGCATGTTCCCCACCACGCCCCTCATCAAGCTGGGCGACAACCACTTCAACAAGGTATAGCTCACGGAGAAGATAGAGTAGTGTTGTCGCAGCTAATTTTTTCTGCTGATTTCCAGTCAAGCGGTAATCTTTGTTTTGTTCTGAGAACTAAAATTTTGTTAGGGAAACCATTTTGTTAGTTGAACCAACGAAACGCCTGCTGCTCCAACGAAAAGAGTATTTGCGAAAACAAAAATCTAGTTTCGCTTCCGCAACGTACCTGTTTATTAGAGCAGCTAACAAATAGTCTACCAAACAGAGTTTTAGTTATCAAAACCAAACTTCCTGCTTCTCTGGAAATCAACTAAAACAGTGGGTGCGAACACCGATCTTTTCTCTCCGTGCAGAGATCTGTACTGTAACTCTCCGAATACTGCCGAAAGCATCTAACTGGCCGCCGTGTTGCAGGTCAAGGAGTTCCTGTCGAGGTTCTCCACCATCCCAGACATGCTGGAGCTGGACCACCTGACAGTGTCTGGCGACGTCACCTTCGGGAAGGGCGTGTCCCTCAAGGTCTGTGTGCCCACCGCACGGCAGCTATATAACTTGTTTACGGCGACAGTCCGTCTGAGGGTCTTCTTGTTGTTCTCTGCCGCAGGGTACCGTCATAATCATCGCCAACCACGGCGAGAGGATCGACATTCCGTCTGGTGCCATCCTGGAGAACAAAATAGTGTCAGGCAACTTGCGTATTCTCAACCACTAGTCATGTCCTATTGTCCCGAGGGAGCAGCGGGGTGATGCATGACACAGACGTGTCTTCGACTTTCGCTTTCGCACGCGGTGTCGCCAAATTGACTCGGCGGCGTCCCTGTGGCGACCGCTCACCGTCCAGTATGACAAATTCAGGAACCGCGAAAAAACAAATGGCTGTGCCGACTGTAACGTCTGGTCATGTCTACTGCTCCCTACTCGCCCCTCCCCCTCCCCTTCCCGTTCCTACACCCCTCCCCCCTCACAGGCTCTCCCGGGCCCCGGGGGCGGGAGCCGGCCACAAGTTCGGCCTCCTGCTTGAGAGCCTCCTCGACGTCCACATCGTCCGCGACCCGGCCCTCCCCCGTGACCTGGTGCTGACGGACGGTGCCGGGGGGGCGTCCATATGCCAAAGAGCGGCGCCGGTGGACGCCGAGCCAGGACGTGCCGCCGGCGCCACGAGAGACATCGGACACGTGCAGAAGCGGCTGCAGAAGCCCTGGGTCTGGAGGACGGTCGTGCAGAGCATCCGGGCGCTGGCGGACGAGTGCCAGCCGACGGACTGTCAACCGACCGACCGCCAGCCGACGGACTGTCAGCCGACCGACCGCCAGCCGACGGACTGTCAGCCGACCGACCGCCAGCCGACGGACTGTCAGCCGACCGACCGCCAGCCGACGGACTGTCAGCCGACCGACCGCCAGCCGACGGACTGTCAGCCGACCGACCGCCAGCCGACGGACCACCCATGCGGCTGCAGATCGCTGTAGACGTGCCAACTATTCTTCTTTTGTATTAAGTGTTTTACCCCACGATATTCGCATGCCATATAAGTTTTCGCAGAGAAACGGAAAAGTCAGCCGCCGGCACGCTATTGCGCTGGCGGGGGGCTGCGGGTGCGCGCTGCTGTGCGTGTTTTGTACAGTCTTCTTTTTACCAAGGAAAAAAAAAACCTTCTTTTGTTATACGCACTTGCATTGTCTCTGTGAGCCATATCAAGGTGCTGTTTATTTTCTTTTTTTTTTGTGCTGTTAATTTTATTATTGTTGTTGCCTAGTTTGATATTCCTTTTATTTCGAAGGGTATTTTGTTTTTGTTCTTGTCTCTACTGAAGACATGCAGCAGACGATCGCTGTAATAAATTTTTCTTTACTGAAAGTTATCGCGGTTTTTCCCCCCTTTTCCAACCAAGTTGCGACAACCCTAAGGGTGAAGGGGGAGGGGAGGAAAGGGGGGGGGGCATCTCGTGACGAAGCCCGGCTGGCGTGCGTCCCTCAGAGGCTGTGCCGAGCGCTCGTGTTGGCTGCGATAGGCAACCCATGCAGCCCTACAACTAGGCTAACGGCGCGCCGCCATACTGGCCCCCGCTGCCACTGTCAGGGCGGCGTTAAATGACCGCGCTCTCGCTGTCTCTCTCGCACACGCACAGAGATAACGAACGGTGTCTCGTAAAATCTTACGGTCGGGCAGCAGGGCCAGGCAGAGTCAGGCAGGCAGGGCCCCGGCCCTCACGGCTGCCGCTTGCACTGGAATACAGAGGCAGAGAGGCGATCGGCATCGGATTCATATCGGGATTCGTTAACAGGGTCCAGTCGCCCCCTGATGACATCACCAGCGCCGGGCTCTAATCGACAGCGAGCGACATGAGGGAATCACTAGAACACACACACACACACACACACACACACGAGTATCCCCCATCCAACAAAGGGGTCCCCGGAGTCGGGGCAGGGACGATGACCGACAGGTCCGAGAGGTCAGTGTCCCACACAAATATGCATTCCGAACCAAGGCCCAGCGACGCCCAGCGGAGACATCACACGACATAGCAATTCCCCTGTGAATAGAGTGACGCGACATTGAATTTATCGCTCCCTCTCTCTCTCTCTCTCTCTCTCTCTCTCTCTCTCTCTCTCTCTCTCTCTCTCTCTCTCTCTCTCTCTCTCTCTCTCTCTCTCTCTCTCTCTCTCTCTCTCTCTCTCTCTCTCTCTCTCTCTCTCTCTCTCTCTCTCTCTCTCTCTCTCTCTCAGACACGCGTGTTCAATCCGAACGGAGCAGGGAAGAGGGCAGCGCCATCTGTTTTCGAACACGGCCGCGTGGGAGCGCTCCCGCGGTAGCAGTAGCAGCAGTAGCAGCGGTGGCGGTGGCAGCAGTGGTGGCGGTGGCCAGCAGAGCGGTCCGTCGCGGCGACCCGAGTCTGGTTCTCATGCGACGAGACGCGGCACACCCTTGAACTTGAGGAAGCTGGGACCGCCGGGGCCTGCGGCGGGGACACCGGGGACACCGGGGCCGGGGGCATCAGGGACGGGGACACGCCGAGCCGGCCGGGCATCTGCATGGGGAGGGCCGCCGGCCGTGCGGTCAGCGGTGACAAGCTCCCACCGCCAAGGAGACGGCCAAGAACGTGACGAGCGCCCCGAGTCTGAAGGACGACCCACCCAAGTCGCGAGCCACGATCTGATATATGGCGTATATTATACGGAATTTGTAAATGGCGTTCTGCTAGAGGTCTAGGGGCGAGACCCCCCATGAACTCGGCAACAAAAGATCGCAACTAATTTTTAAGTTGGTAAGCAGTACATTTTTGTTCGGAGAACTAATTTTTTAAAAATATATTTTGCTTATTGGATCTTCAGCGAACCTCTGCGTTGGAGCAACTAACGTTGCGTTGGTACAACTAAAATTCAGTCCCCCCCCCCCCAAAAAAAAAAAAATCTCCGTACAAAAATTTACTGCTTGTCTGAAAATCAACTTAAAAATTAGTTATGACTACTGTTCTTTTTTTCTCTGTAAATTACGGCTGTAATAACCGGCCGACCGTTTCCTCAGGAGCCAGAGACTTTGAGAGAGAGAGGGAGAGAGAGAGAGAGAGAGAGAGAGAGAGAGAGAGAGAGAGAGAGAGAGAGAGAGAGAGAGAGAGAGAGAGAGAGAGAGAGAGAGAGAGAGAGAGAGAGAGAGAGAGAGAGAGAGAGAGAGAGAGAGAGAGAGAGAGAGAGAGAGAGAGCGTCTGCTGCCCTCCTCCCCGTGCGGCAGACGAGGACGAAAATGTGCCAAGGATGTGCCGGAGCCGGGCTCCGGGCTGGTCTGGGTGACGGGGCGCGCGCCCTGCTGCTTCTCGTGCTGGCTTTAGCTGCCTTAGCTGCTTTGGCGCGCCCCGGACGCCGGACGATAAAACAGTCTTCTTGCGAAACGGTCCGCGCCTTCTCCGAATCGTCCGTCCGGCACCGGCAGTACCGGCAGCACTCGGAAGGGAAGTCAAAGGTAAAGGCGGCGCTGGCGGTCACTCCCCGGCCGGTCCGGTCTAGGCCGCGGCGGCACAGGCACAGGCCGCCCGAGCCCCGAGCCGGAGTCTGATTCACGTTCGCAGAAAACCAATCCCCGAGCCTGAGAATAGTGAAAAAGTGACGCGTTATTCCAGGCAGGACAAAAAAGCGGAAAAGTGCGAGCTTTCCGGAAACGAATCTCTGTGCAGCCGAACGTGACCGGCGTCAGTCAAGTCGCAAGGGCAAACCTGATTTGTCTAAGAATGAGCACATGTAGCGCCTGCTGGGTAGGCAAACCATGGATCCTCCATGCACGCGTGTCGTGCGGGCTGGCCTACCCTGGCATTCGCAGGCGCTCGGCGCGTCGCTTTTTGCGGTCTCTGGTCGTAACGAATTCGGACGCACAGAATAACGGACGACGCTAAAAATATCTGCCAGAGTTCCCGAAATATTCCGCCCTCGAGGTTAGCGTTTTCGGGACGCATTAGGAAGTGTCGGACCGCAGATCCGATTATGGCAAGTTATGATCCGTTCGGCTGCCGAGGGAGTCATAATAAAACCATCAATGCGCCCGTGATCGGTCCGGTCCGGTCTATCGACCGGACTCTTCTTCCGGGACGATTTGTCACGGCCGCCAACAGCCGGTGACGACGCCTCCCGAGACGTCCGCGGGCACCCGGAGCCCGGAGCCCGGAGCCCCGGAGTCAATCAGCCATGCAGAGCTGGTGCGCAGAACACCGCACGCCACTTTGATTGATGCGGGGCGGTTCGGTTGGCAGCCCTGTCCGGCGACACCGGTGCGGGGAAATTAAAAGCGTGTCGCGCGTTAGGGGAGACACGCGGACCAACACTTGTAAGCCCCCGCCGCTGCCGGCCCCGCCCCGGTCCACCTCATTTAGTACACGCACACACACACGCCCAATTAATTAATTAATGAGCTCCGAAAACTGGACTTCGCCGCTCATCTAAAAATCCATCAAACTTGGCGTCTATTTTCGACGTGGAGTTGGGATTTGTCTTACGTCACGACACAGCGTGTCGGAAGGCTGAAACTCGTCGGCCGCTTTCAGTTGTGATTTTCACGAAAAATGAATGTGATATTTGATGTATTTTTCCCCCGCTAGGTCAGTGCGGTTGCTCAAACAGCCTCAGTCCAACCACTCTCCGTACAGCTCTGCGCAGCCAAATCGTCCAATACTGTTGCGGCCTGATTTAGGACTCATACATCAACTCTCGCCCTTGCAGTCGATGTCGTATCGATATTCTCGAATCACGACATCGATTGGTAGCCAACACAACAGCGTACATAAAATTAAAACTGCCCTCGCGCGCGCTGACAGACGCTGGAATTAAATTTTTAGATGTAAAACCAATTTACGTTAATATTTTTTTTTAAACTGACAACTTTGGAAAGGGGCCTAGTTGCCTCTTACTCACTCTGGGACGATTACGTATGCGCATCTGCAAGGCGGTGATGCAATTCGGGAGCGTGGTGGAAAAGTCGGCGCAGGCACCAACCTCACCCTGCACCTCACCCTAAAACACTGATTTAGGGTGAATTTAGGGTGAATTAAAAAAAAAATAAACGCCAGGGAACGCTGAGCAACTGATACTGCTCCTGTACATCCCCTGTCGGTCTATGTCAATTTACTTAAAATTTGGAACTGAAAATTTTTACAGGCAAGGCTGCACCTTTGCCAATATTCCACACATTCCAGATTTATGCGTAATCGCCAGCACAGAGTATCCAAATCAGCCCGCCATAACTACCGTGCACGAACCGCGGACGCACGACTCGGAGGTGCTCAAGACTTGTTTTAAATCCTCCCCGCACGAGGCTGCACAGCGGAGGCTCACCGCACGTGGCATCGTTACCGCGCCGCTACCAACATTACCCTTTTTTCTGTTTCTCTCTCTCTCTCTCTCTCTCTCTCTCTCTCTCTCTCTCTCTCTCTCTCTCTCTCTCTCTCTCTCTCTCTCTCTCTCTCTCTCTCTCTCTCTCTCTCTCTCTCCCTCTCTCTCTCTCTCTCTCTCTCTTCCCTCTGCTGCCCCTCTTTTTGTGTCTAATAGTACAATTACAAGAAGCCGCCGCCGGTGGCAATTCCGCGCAGCTCCGGCCGCCAGGCCATTAAACACGCACGGAGCCGAGAACAATGATTGTCACGGACGGGGCGGGCGGCACCGCGGAAGCACTGCTGTCCGGCCACCGAATTAGACATCTTCCAGCGGTCCGAAAACAGACGTCGCATTCTATACACGTACACAGGAAAACATTATAATTTTTTTTTGTGCGAAATATCAGAAATTTTTACATATCAGTGATGGTCTTCGGCCGACGCGACGTTGAATATGGATCCCAAACCAAACCTAACCACCACCTGCTCACACAGGTGAGGCCCAAATAGAGCAGTACACGGTCTTGCACTCGCGAGAATATCAACTACTGGACCTCTGGCTGCAGAGGTGTACTTACTGAGAGCACCATGTGTGCGCTCACGTGTGCGTGTGTGTGCGTGTGCGTGTGTGCGTGTGCGTGTGTGTGTGTGTTGGGCGTACGTGCCTCGGCGCGCGAATTCGCGCGATAGCAGCGGTGTAGTCAGGTGCTAATCAGCTGCTCGCTGCTCCTCTGCGTTCCGCGACGTCCTTGAGCTGCCCCTCCCTACCTCCCCTCCTCCTCCTCCTCCTCCTCTCCAGCCTTAGCGGCAGCAGCAGCGGCAGCGGCAGCGGCAGTGGCAGCAGCCTGGGTACATTTCTTCCTTCCTGTACCAAACGCGCGCCGAACCAAAGCCAGAGGGAACAGCGGCCGGCGGCCTCTGCTGCGCCCGGCTGCGCCCCGACGGCCCGGCCCGGCCCCGCGCTCTATCCTCTATCCGCGACTCCATTCTTTCTTGTTTGCCCGGCGCGGTCATCGCCCGGAACCACGTCCAGGCGGACGGGCGGACGGCGGAAGAGTCGTCGTCGTGAAGAGCCGCACGTTCGTCAACATTTCTCATATCCGGGGAATTAACTGAGGGCACCTGGTGCCAGGGCTGGCGCGGATCCAGGACCGGCTCTTGGAGGGGGCGATGTACAACTTTTTGACGACTTACAGGTGAACACGGGCGCCGCGCCGACGCGGCGCCGATGCCGGTGGAGCGGGACGAATTTTCACAGATTTTCGCGAAAAATGAAATTCTGATTCTTTCGCCGCAGTTGATCCGGACGTACACTGGAACATAGTATCGACACGAAAATGGAGTCTGATGACCTTCACTACCCGTACCGGCACTCTGGCAATGACAAGGGAGTGCTTTGGGTGGACGCGGACCGTGTCGGCTGAGGTGCCCCGCCTGGGGGTGGCGCTCCCCACCGTCGGCAGGACCCCCGAGCTGACCTCCGGCCGGCTCAAAATGACGCGAAAAAGTGCGGAGCGGCCGGCGTTGGGGTTATCGGCCCAGCGAAGGCTCCGCGGCCGCCGGACATATCCCAAACAAAGCCACTGCCGCCGCTGCTGCCGCTGCTGCTGCAGCGTGCGGGCCGGGAGCCACCGCTGCAGCAGCCGCTGCAGCAGCCGCAGCAGCAGCCTCAGGCCGCGCTCAGGAGGTCAGCGAACCCGCCGACGTGACGTCCACTTTCTGATCCAGCCGATAGAGCAGAGACCACCTCCTCTCCCCCCTGCCCCCGCCGACACACGGGAGGTGGTAGGCAAGGCAGCCGCACATGTGAGCCTTGAACCTGAAGGAGGAAGCTGAGGCAGTACAAGTTCAGCGCCTGCCCAACCTGTCATGTGTGTGTGTGTGTGTGTGTGTACGTACTGCAGTTCGCGCGCGCGCCATCCCACCCGGCGGGGGGCGGCGGTGCGTTGTGCGGGGCTGGCGGCGGGGCGGGGAGGGGAGGGGGTGCACGCGCCAACGCCTGCCCGGTATTCGAACCCGCTGCCGTCACCGCGAGCCAGGAGTATTCGTGTGTGTGTGTGTGTGTGTGTGTGTGTGTGTGTTTCGTCAAGCGCGCGCGTCCCGGGGGCCGCGTTAGCTTGCACCACAGAAACGCGGATTGGATCGCGGGGGGGCCTCCGTGTGGGCGTTAAGTGTGTGTGTATACATATATATATATGTGTGTGTGTGTGTGGCCGGAGAGAGAACGGACCTAGCCAACCGAACAACCAAGGGAAAACACACACACACACACACACACACACACACACACACACACACACACACACACACACACACACACACACACACACACATACACACTCGGGTAGTGAGTGAGCCAACGTAACTGGCCGTGTGGAGGGGCTCGGACACACGCCTATCGAAGTGGAGCACATGCTACACAGGGGCGTGGCGTTGGCATGGCGTGGCGTTGCTCGAGGCAGGGGGTGGCGGGGTGGGGGTGAGCGTGTTCACGACCAAGGACGACGTCCCGCCTGCAGTCGCGCGTCACGCCGGAGAGTTGCACCGTGCAGGCCGGAGGGGGTGAGGGGGGGGGGGGGCGTCGATGGCGCGGGGCCGATCCGTGCGTGCCAGTGATGTAACCATCGCACATGGCTGCGACTGTGAAGGGATCGCACTGCAACCTTGTCGCCTGCCGGGCCGGGCCGGGCCCCGTGATGTATACAGTACTTCTGCGGTGCGCCGCCAACCACTGCGATACCACCACCACCACCACCTCTCCGTCCGGGGGTTGTTATTATTATCATGAGAAATTCGTGGTGAGGTGGTGTATGCGGAGCTCGGCCCGCCCTGCTGGTGCATCGATGGGTTAGGCTAGGGCCGCCGGTTATGGGGTTGGGTAAGTGGATTGTGACGCCACTTGTCGCCTGTGCGATGCCAAGCCGGTGCTGCCTCACCGGGCGCTCCCCATTAACGCCGCGCTCCGTTACGTCAGTGGACCGCTTCCGTCGCCCGGAGGCGCCCGGAGGCGCCCGGAGTTGCCCGGAGGCAAGGAGCGACCGTGGTGGACTTCACTTGAAAAAAAAAAAAATCCGTGTACGAAGGCGCAGAAATCAGACAAAATCAAAATTAATCAGGTCGAGAAAAGAATTCGAAAAAGTCAAATAATCGATACAATGTTGCAAAACTCAGAAAAGTGCCAAAGAAAAATCAAAGTAGTCAGAGAGAAAACATTTTTAGAAAAATCGATTTTCTGCTCAATAAAAGCCAATAAAATGAAAAGAATCAGCCATGATTTAAATCGGTGTACATCGAGGAGGGGCAGCGATGCCCCCCTTGGCGATGACCACCCTGAAGCTGCCGTCGTCTTCCGTCGCGACGCACTTGGGGCACCTCTCGGTATGAGAACTGCAGCGGCACGTGTCGAACGGGATCCGTTAGCATCGCCGGAGCGGCCTCTGACCAATAACGTCGCAACATGACGCCACGAAAGAAATAGAGTGGGAATCCGACAGGGGGAAAAAACAACTCTTTGTCCGTTTTTTTTTTAAAGAGCGACGGCGCCTTGCTTTTTACTTAATCTAGTCCGCGCGTGCATGCCTAGCCTAGGCGAGTCCAGCCGACACCCGCGCATGCTGCTCGCAGCCATGGCCAAGGCCGGCATCGGGTTGCCCAACGGGACCGCAACGCTCCGGAATATCATAAATAACGAAACCGAAGGGTTGCGGAGGGCGGTGGCGGGGCGCGGAGGGCGGTGGTGGGGCGCGGAAGCATCCCCCTGAGCCGCCGAAGGGGCGGGCGGGTAAACTCGATTCCAAACTATTGTCAGGCCGGATTGCAGAGCTGTTGGTGTCGGCAGTCGCCGTGGGCACATGCGGGTGGGGGCCGGCCGGGCGCACACGACTCGCGTGTCAGCAGCCCGAATTTCTCATAGCCGCGGCAATTTCACGCTCGCATGCCTCGCATGCCGCGGCGGGGTATGCAAGCGAGGATCCGTCGGCCGTCGGCCAGGGCAGGCCTGGTATCAGTGCGAGGGTCGGCCGCCGGCTGCCGGCCCATCCCGCTGTACCCGTCTCACTCGCACAGTGCCGGGGACTGCCGGGGGCCCTGCGGGTGCGACAGAGAGAGACGGCCGCTCGGCTCGGCTCAGCCTCAGCCTTGGCGCGGGCCGGGCCTCGGCCTGGGCCACTGACAAGCCGCACTGCCCCGCCCGCTCCGCCCGCCCGGTCACCTCCAAGCAGGTTCAATGTCTGCGTTGCACAACCGGCGGCGGCGGCGGCTCAGCCGAGGGGCACACTAGGCCTGGAAATTTGTACACTGACTAAAATACCAAACGACTGGATGTGACTGGAGAGAGAGAGTGGACGGAATTCCTTTTTCTAAATTTCTCATATTTGCCGACACGGTGACTCGGCGGCGACCTTGTCCGCACAGGAAACGGTATAAAGACGGAGCGCAATAGCAAAGCGGGGTGCCAAATTGGGGGACGGTCGGTATGCCGTGTTGGCACAGTCGAGAGCCACTAGCCACTCCGCGACGCGGTACGCCGGCGTGTGTGTTGTATCTCGTGCGCATAAGTGCACCACCGCGTGGCGCTGCGTGGCACTGCGTGGCGCCGCGTGGCGCTGCGTGGCACGGCGTGTCCGAGGGGATAAGCACCCATACAGCATTGCACAACTCACGAATGCAAGTGTGATATGCAGCGGGGGGAAAAGATGGCAGCCGGTAATTATGCCGACAGAGACATGTGCTTTGCGAGATAGGCGGAAGGTACAAGGAGGTGGTGGTGGTGGCCGCGGCGTGTTGGTGTGTGTGTGTGTGTGAGCGCGCGCTTAAGGGACGCGTTCCTCGCGTACACTCGCACCAAGCCTGTTCACGTTTCAATTATTTTCTTTCTTTGAAGTTATTTTTTTTTTAACTACTTGCATGCGAGTACGATTATTTTTCTCTCACACCAACGCCACCGAGAAGCCCCGTCACGCCGAAATGGCAGTCGAGGTCCGGCTGGTCGGCTCTGATGGCCGCCATGACAGTGCAGAAGGCATCGGGGGAGATCGGAAACGGGTGCCTGTGCTTCGGTGAACCGTAGGGGACGCCGTGGAGATCCGTCCCCGCTGGCGGCCCCGCGCAGCATCTCCACCCATGCGTCCAAGTTTCCGGCCGGAACCTCTCGGGGCGGTACGGGTGGGCGAGCGGCTCCTCCGCCTGCTTCGGTGAACCGTCGATCGCTTTTTATGGCTTCCCTATCATCGCGAACCTCCGCGGCGCCCCGCAGAGTTCACAGACCCGCGTGAGATTCGGCGCCGAGGTGAACCACACACATAGGAGTGAGTGTGTGACCGGGGAATTCGAGCCGGAGCGTGTGTGAGTGTGTGTGCGTGTGTCTTCGTGGACATTGGCAGCGTGTCTACGACTAACTGCCGAGGAGACCCCGTGCAGTTGAGTGCGTAAGGTGCGACACGCCACCACCGCAGAGCGCATAGGATTATTCTAATGAATGAGCTACCGCAGCTACCGCGCACGACAGATAGACAAAAAAAAGAAGAAAAAGAAAAAAGTGACTCGTCCCGTCCGAGTGAAGCGTGTCTGCTGTGGGTCAGCGAGTCAGTCGGCTGGGTGCGCTATCACCTCCAGGCCTCCGGGGGTGGCCGCGGTAGCCTTGGGCTCAGCGCTGCTGGCTGGCTCATCTCCAAACGGGCACCGCTACAAGGTCTGCCGGGGCATTTGAATGATGATTTTGTTTTATTATTTAATTGGACCGAGCTGCACGAGCCGGGCGAACCGGAACATCGGGACGTAGAAATGGGAGTAGCTGAGGTGGCACGATGGAGAGGTCACCGTGCGCGGCGAACGGGGGTCAAAACACAGCTAGCTCCTCGGAGCACCGTACTGTCCGGGGCTGCAGGCCGGCCCGGGCTCTGAGAGCCGTCCGTAGGGACACCGCTTAAGCCCGCGCTTCCTCGGAGCACCGTACCGTCCGGGGCTGCAGGCCGGCCCGGGCTCTGAGAGCCGTCCGTAGGGACACCGCTTAAGCCCGCGCTTCCTCGGAGCACCGTACCGTCCGCCGCGCTCCAGGCCGGCCCGGGCCGGACTCGCTTCCCTGCCGCTGCTGTTGGTGCTGTTGGTGCTCTGCCCGCCTGCCTTTGCGCAACGAACTCATCCGATGAGCAAATTGTGGAGCAAGCAGCAGCAGCAGCGGCAGCGGCGGCGGCAGTGAGATTGGTGCACCGTAGGCTGACCGTGCCCGTGCCTCGGCAGCTGCCCTCTGCCAGTGTTAGCCCGGCTTTGTTTCGGACCACGCTCTGGTTGGTAGCGGCGGCGGGGCGGGGCGGCGGCCCTTGTCCCGGCCTGGCAGGGCTCGGGAGCGCCGCGTCTCTCTCGCTCACACTACCACAGAGCCCCGTGGTGGCTGCGGTCAGAGCGAGAGAGAGAGAGAGAGAGAGAGAGAGAGAGAGAGAGAGAGAGAGAGAGAGAGAGAGAGAGAGAGAGAGAGAGAGAGAGAGAGAGAGACGGGGATAGTGCGCCGCTACTTATGTAAAGCCCGCGTGGTGGCCAGGCTCAGCGGAGTCTGTCACGGCCGCGCATGCGCTCGCCGCGTACGTCGAGACAGAAAATCCCCGGGCCCTGGCCGGTGTTCGAACCCGCGGTGCCGCCGTGCCGCGCGCCTCACAGCGGCCGGCGCAGCAGCCAGCCTTCGTCCCATTGTGCCACAGGGTGGTCACCCCGCGAGGTCGAGAGACAAATAACTTCCTGCCAGATGGCCGCGTCGAGGTACAAATGACGAGTTTACAGCCGAGCCGTCGTCGGCGCGGCTTACAGACATAAAGCAAATGGCTGCGCGGCGCTCGCGGAGTCCACTGGGATCGCTGAGCTTGAACTTGGGGGAGAAACGGAACAGCAGAGCAGAGCAGAGCAGAGCTGCCGGGACCGTGATTGTAGTCCGCGACCGGCACCGCGTCATGCTCGGCCAGGTCTTATGGGTGTCCCTCAGGGGCAGTGCGAGAGAGAGAGAGAGAGAGAGAGAGAGAGAGAGAGAGAGAGAGAGAGAGAGAGAGAGAGAGAGAGAGAGAGAGAGAGAGAGAGAGAGAGAGAGAGAGAGAGAGAGAGAGAGAGAGAGAGAGAGAGAGAGAGAGAGAGAGAGAGAGAGAGAGACAGAGAGAGACAGAGAGAGAGAGAGAGAGAGAGAGAGAGAGAGAGAGAGAGAGAGAGAGAGAGAGAGAGAGGAGCGCGTGGTGCTTCCGCAGTAGTCGGCACCGAATATATGTCCGGGTACTTTCATTGACTGTGGAGGCTGTTTGGACAGCAGCAGCAGCAGCGGCAGCGGCGGCAGCTGCGGCAGCATCGTGCACTAATCCCCCTGAATAGCCAGGCGCCTGGCAGCGCAGGCGCAGGTCAGCGCGTGGCCGGCGAGGGTCCGTGCCATACCAGAGGAAAGGGGTTCCGCACACGCTCACCTGTATGCACCGGTAACGATCGGTGGTCGTTTATGAATGTGTAGGCCCAGTTGTCGTAAATGTTTTATGATGTGGTGTTTCAGCAGAAAGTCAAGAGAAACCAATTTTCCAGCGCACCGAGGAAAGAGTCACTCTCGTTAACCGAACAATCAGTGTAATTAAACTCTAATAGCCTTTAAACGACAACGGAACCGAAAGCAAGGAGAAAGAACGTAGAGTCCCAGATTTGTGAAAAAGTCGCGCCACCCGTCCGACTAGAACTGCGACTCAGCGACCTAGACCACACGGCTACCAGGGACTCAGAGGGGACAGCGCCTTCTGACCCGCCCAGCATTATCGAAGAGAATTGACGAACTGACTACGAGGAAATATTCCAGAGCGCTTCCAGCACTTATGAGTGTTCAAAACGCACTGGACATAACACGCAAAACTACAATTTGTGAATTGCAGGGACAAAATTTCCTTTGTTTTTCTCCTTTTTTTGAAATAAGTTGGTAGTATTGGTGCATATCTCCAGCCCCATTTTTTTTTTATTTTTGCAGCCTGCTTGTGATTAAAAACACCCTCCACCGTGACGACGAGATATCTCTGCGGGGCGCCACCAAGTGCAAAGAGAGGTAATCTGAGCGGGGTATATTGACTCGGGCGCTGCGAGGTTCCGGTGTGTGGACCGGGCGGCGACCCAACACACACACACACACACACACACACACACACTCACACACACACACACACACACCACATGCCGCCGCCGCCGCCGGTTCAAGAACCTGATTCAATGAGGTGGCCTTCCGAGCTGCTGGGCATTACACCGAGTGTGGCGCTTCCCAAAGCTCGCCCGCGGCGGGCAAGGTCAGGGGCCAAACACACACACACACACACACACACACGGCCGTGCACACAGACAGAAGGGGTTGTGCGTCACTCGGCAGTGATGAGATGCACTCTGCACTCTGTTATTACAGGAGATAAGGTGATCAGGGGGGGGGGAGAGAGAGAGAGAGAGAGAGAGAGAGAGAGAGAGAGAGAGAGAGAGAGAGAGAGAGAGAGAGAGAGAGAGAGAGAGAGAGAGAGAGAGAGGGAGAGAGATTTGAAACAATGCGCCATAATATGCGCTCGGCGTATCCTTGGCATCACCCGCTTAGCACAACACTCTTAGCAGCTCCTAATTCTTATTGTATTCCTGAGCACTCGTCGCTCGATGGGTCGATTATATTCCAATTCTGAAAGCTACGCACACAGTTTTCTTAAAGAAGAAGGTCGGTGGGTGGATCGATGCTGCACCACTACCAACCTGCAATATTTTCATTTGATTTTCGTTTTAAACTTAAATTTACGTAAAGTGTCGGCTGACTTTATTACAGACACTTCTTGTTCGTTTAACGAGATGGCGACTCGTTGTTGCTGTGCGCTTCTTTTTTTGTGCAGGAAACATTTTTTTTATATTTTATTTTGCAATGGAATAACCACACAGACCACAACGACACAGCTCTCAGAACAGCGTGGTGTACTGACCCCGTGTGTGTGCGCGGGCGCTACTCGCTTCCTAGTGAACTTGATAATGCATCGCATATGCATGCCTGGGAGGCGTGGCCGGGGCGTGTCCAGGGCGTGTCCAGTGCGTGTCCGGGTGTGTCGAACCTCCCCCCCCCCCCCCTGTCACCTGCACCCTGGGAGGCAGAGGTGGCGCCCGCTGTAAGGGAAGGACAAGGCGGACTGTAATACTGCCAATCGATATTTTATTACCTCTTCCTCTTCATGCCACTTCCTGGGAAATGCTTTGTTATCTCTCTCTCTCTCTCTCTCTCTCTCTCTCTCTCTCTCTCTCTCTCTCTCTCTCTCTCTCTCTCTCTCTCTCTCTCTCTCTCTCTCCGGCAACACGCTAATAATCATATGGATCAGCGCCTCGTCTTGTAAACACTCGCTGTTCCCTCTGCGCGCACACGCACGTGCACACACGCGTGCAGACGCGCACACGCACACACATTCCCGTCGTCTCTCTGTCGCGCTTCCTGACGCGTCGCGCTGAGCCGTAATTGGCGTAAGCCATCATTACGATGCTATCAGCCCCCCGTGACATCATGTCGAGACGATACCGGCGCTAATGATCTGGTTTATACGGCGACGAGCGATTTCCCAGAGCGGCACAGGTGGTGAATTTCCTTATGGAGTGTGAGCGGGGCGAACTCTCGCACCTCGACTCTTGACAGATGTGAGACGACTTTTACTCTGAATAAGATCTAATCTGCGAACGCAACACTGTAGAGCCGTGTTTGAACGAACAGCACAGGGCATATAGAGCCACTACGCTAATGCGAGTTTGCAGAGGCTGAGAACATGGCAATGGCACATCTCGCCCCGGAGCGGTCGGAAACACCCGAGAAACACCCGTGCGAGCCGTGTAGTGCTTTGACCGGTCGGGTGGTCAGCCCTCAGCTGCCAGCTGTCAGTGGCTGTCAGCTGGCCCCCAGCAGAGGTCAGCATGCGCTGACACCACCGCGTCCCCGTGGACATTACCGGATTAGCGGGCGCGGTCAGCGAGAAGGCTTATTTCGGTTCTGTGGCGTCTCACACATTTTTTTTTTTTTTTTTTAGAAAACAGTTTGCTACTTCAGTCAATTTTTCACCATCAGTTTTGCAGACGCTCCTCCAGCAATTTCTCCTCGCCCACGCAGCAAACGCATCTGTTTTTCCAGGGTTAGCACTTTTTTTATTTTGTTAGATTGGTGATAAGAATCGGGCGATGCATTATTTAAAGAGCGTGACTCACGCTGTTATGATTACGTAATTCGATTACAACGCGCGACCAGCGATATCACCACTGATGGCACGCTCCGCTGCCAAAACGCTGCTCTCTCATTTTCCGCTGGCTTCATATCATCGCCCCCGAGCCGTGGCAGCAGCAGCAGCAGCAGCAGCAGCAGCGCAGTGGCGTTGTGAATAAGTTGCAGGGGTGTTGCGCACACAAGAGGAGCCCAACCGTGTGCGGCACGGTGCGGCGCAGTGCAGCCAAGTGCGATCCTATAAACTTGCGGCCACAGTCCACAGCGACAGGGGTGCCAGGGGTGCTGCCGCCGCTGTAAACTGCAGATGATCCTGAGGTAGGTTCGCGGGGGTTGGGCAACTACTGCAGAGCGCAGGTTAGTGGTGCGAAAGGGCGGCGCCTGCCGACAGCCCCGGCTGCAGCGGCGGCCACCAGAGGGCGCTCCTCATTTATCAAAACATAGCGATGCCTGCCGCGCCGCATTACATGATCGCGCCATAATTAAAGCGGCTGTCCGATTTCTCATCGCCGATGCGCCCCCGTTGGCCGCGGCCTAGCCTCGCGCCGGCCGCCGCCGTGACGCCCACCATTTGTTCCGAGCGCGATGAGAATCGAGTGCGGTGCGAGTATCGAGAGCGTCGTTTTTCATCCCCGCGCGGGGTTCGAATTACAAGGCGGTTGCACTCGTGTGGCCGCAGGCCCGCGCACTCGCAACAAACACACATACACGTTCATGTTCACGTGTCTCTGATGTAGCCTCTCTCAGGGTGCGTCCGCCGAGAGTGACAAATGCTAGCCAATATGAGAGGTGCCGCAGTGAATCCAAATGCCTTGCGACAGGCGCCTGCGGAGGCCGGGGTAGGCAGTCCCGCCGCACACCGCTGCGTGACAGGACTGCCTACCCCGGCGATAGCAGGCGCCTGCGGGGCTCCGTGGGAGGCCTCGGAGATGGTGATGAGGGTCACCACATACCAATTTCATTTCGATACGATGCAGAAAGGCCGGTCCAGAGAAACTGTCAAGAAGACGAAAACAATATTTAAAAATTGCGAAATTCGTCCATGCTGTCAGGGCCTTTCCTGCTTAAATCCCGGTAATTTTTTTTTCTTTCCTCTAAGTACTACACCAGCACTGTTTTCCGCGTTTGATATGCTTCCGACACGAGCGCCCCGCGCACGCGTTCCTCGCCGTCGTAAAAAAATTTCGGAGCCGCGGCGTCGGACGAGACGTCGGATACCTAAACTACTCGCTAATAAATCTCACGACGTCGTTACCGGATCCACAAGTTGGGTGAGCGAGAAAGAAAACAAAAAGCCATGAAAGAGCCATCTTACTGTCGAGTTACTTTTTAATACCCTCAAAAAGACACACGCGGCACGCTTCCGAGATCGTCCCGGAGGAATCCCACGAAGCGAGCTGGACAGCGAGCAGGAGCGGCTGTACTGGAAAAGACTTATTGCTTGTCCAGCTGGTAGCTTCACGCCCACTCGCTGACAACTCCTGACTACCCGGATAGCAACAGGGACCGCTTCCCGTCCCATGCGATCTCTCTCTCTCCCTCACACACACACACACACACACACACACACACACACACACACACACATACGCACTCATCAGGCGGTGAAGATACGCGGGGCAATTAAGACCAACAGAAGGTATATGACGGGCAATTGGTCTGAATCCACGCCGCGGTGTCGTCGGAACGGAGTTCACATCATAGAAGAACAATTACACTGTTTGCGCTTCATTCATTAAAATTGATGGGTATTCGAACCTTTGCAGTCGGTATCCGGGTATGGTATATGTGTCCAGTTTCATAACGAATTTAATTAACTTCTCTCCGTGAAAATAGCCGCGTCCTCGGTCATCGACCCCTCTGAAATTAATGACCTTGAAATTTCGGATGGCCTTCAGGCCTTCCTACCCGTGTTTTTTTTTTAAATATATTTTTTTTAATTTTTGCTGGTGTTTGACCGCACTACACGGAGACAGTGGCACGCGGACCGAATGGAAGCCCTTGGCGACAGCCACCCCACCCGCCGCGACGAGACAGACGCAGCCTCTCATCTCCGCCCCCCGCGGCTCCCGCCGCCCCCCGAGGCCCCCGCCGCCCCCCGAGGCCCCCGCCGCCCCCCCGCAGGCCCCGCCGCCCCGCTACCCCGCGAGGCGCGCTGGCAGGCTGATGGTCTATAAAGCATGGTGCGGATCTCGGTTTGAGGTTAGTTTTGCCGCGCGCATCGCCCAACTGCAGCGTCCTGTCCGCGCTTCCTTCCCCGCCCCCCACCACCGCCCCTCCCGGCCCCTCCCGGCCCCTCCCCCCTCCACCGCTGCCCCAGCCCAGCCCAGCCCGGTGGTGCCCGGCCCGCACGCTCCCGCCCGGCGTAGCCCTGCAGTCTAGTCTGTCTCGAACCGCGAAGCAGCGCGAAGCAGCAACCCGCGGAGTGAGAGCGAGAGTGTGTGAGAGTGTTGAGAGTGCAAGTGAGACAGTGCATCAAGGGGAATACCAATCACAATGAAGAGCGTCAGCGTGGCTTTCATGGTGAGTGTTGACAGTTTGCCTTCCTCTCCTATTTCGGCGCAGGGAGAATGTCGTGGGTCCGTGACCGGTCCAAACGGCGCGGGGCCGCGGCCGGTATTCGAACCCAGGACCGGCAGTGGACAGCTGCTCCCGCGAGAGTGATCGGTGGATTCGGACCCGAAGAGACAGCTCCCGCCTCACGGGCCTCGGAGTAGCAGAGGTGTGAAATTGGTCAATGATTCACACAGCTCTGCGCGCGGGTTCGAATATCAAAAAAGTTTCCCACCCCCGGCCCGTTATAATACAATCATTCGCGGTGGTCCGTGTCGGGGCGACAGCATGAGCCCATCTCTGTCCCTCCCGCGCAGAGGGGCCCGCGCAGTCCGCCCCGCGCTCTCTCTCTCGCGCCGGCACCGGAAACGGACCTCTTTACTGCACAGCATGTGCATATTCCTAGGAGGGAGTGGGACAGGGAATGGGAAAGGCGGGCGTGAAGGAGAGAGAGGCAGAGAGAGCGCGCGCTAGTGTACATGTGTTACACGTGAAGGCACGTCGTGGGGATGAGCAAAGGCAGCTAACGCCCCGACCCGGCCGGCACAGCCCCGCATCAGGATGACGTGTTAAGTAATCTTCTCTCTCTCCACCCATGAAATGCGATGAGATGGTCCGTACGCCGCGCCGTGCCGTGGCTAGTTGTGGCTACCTGTGTGGATATATGGCCGTGCTGTGTGTATAGGTGCGGTGGCGGTTTAGAATGAATGGACAAGAGAGAGAGAGAGAGAGAGAGAGAGAGAGAGAGAGAGAGAGAGAGAGAGAGAGAGAGAGAGAGAGAGAGAGAGAGAGAGAGCGACGTCTGCTACTCACCGTTCGTCCGCCGCCGCTGCTGCTACTCACTATTCACCACATCGGCACCACGATGAAGCACTTATACAGGGCGCGTGGTAATTGATAATGACTGGCAACACAGCAATGCTATGCCCATCTCTCTTTCTCTCCAGGATGAGGCACAAGGAAGAGAGAGGGGGAGGGAAGAAAGGCCAGTCGGTCAGGAAATTAGTTACAGTTTTTGGTGTATACACCTTCTGCAATTCAAATTAAATTAGTTGACTTTTGTTTTTGTTTGTTTTTTGTTGTTGTCTTTTTTGGGAGGGGGGTTCGTTTTTGTAGAAAACTTTAAAATTCATTAACTGCATTTTGTGGTGAGTTTAATTTTTTTGAAGTGGTTTGACAATAAACTTTTTGTGCACAAGCAAAAAAATAAATTTAAAAAAAAGAATAAAATAATTTCTCCATCGGTCAGTCACAGATGACTGGGAGACGTGCGGAGTAGACGAGTAGAGCGGTAGTGAGTGGCCGAGTCGCCGCCTTTCTCTCCGGCAACAGCGCAGTGACTGTCTGCTAGGGGATGATGTGATGCCCCGGTTAGGCCCCGGCTGGTCGTGCCATAATCCGCCGGACACCACCGCCGCCTAGATAACCGCCAAGGTCGAGTTCGCGTTGCGGCAGACGGGCCTCTGTTCTGGCAGCGTCTGCAAACCGTCTAGGAAATGAGAGAGGTGGCACGATCTCTCGCGCAAACTCCTAGCTATGCTATGGTTGTGATTCTCGCGCTTCGAGCTGTCAGTTTGTCCAATTTGATGCCATGTTCGGTCCAACTGGAGCAGACAGTTCGTGTTTTTTTTTATTTTATTTTTTTCCTAGGTTGGCTCTGTTTCCACTTTCGCGATTCACGAGTATTTTCGCGTTGTTGTGGTTCCTGCGTGCGGCTGGACCCGAACGGTCCACTCCAGTTCCGACGTAGTGCCTTTCGGCGGCACCGCTGGGCCCGCTGGGCTGGGTCCGCTGGCTCCGCTGGCTCTGTCGGCTCCGCTGGACCGTACGCCAATAATTATGGTTTCGGGTCTTGGGACAAGCAAATCCTGTTACACCAGACGGGCCAAGCTACGGTGGAGAAGGATGACTTCACAGAGGAAACTCGCCCCCCCCCCCCCTCTCTCTCTCTCTCTCTCTCTCTCTCTCTCTCTCTCTCTCTCTCTCTCTCTCTCTCTCTCTCTCTCTCTCTCTCTATCTCTCTCTCTCTCTCTCTCTCTCTCTCTCTCTCTCTCTCTCCAGTGTCTCCCTCCATTGGCTCTGTCTGAAAACAGAGGCGTTCGTAACGCGAACGTTGTGGTTTGTTTTTTTCCAGTGTACTACTAATTTGTCGAGGTGCCGTACTCTTACACCCGAGTCAGAGACGTTCGTAACGCGCCTGACGAAGTGTACGACGCGAGGAAAACGTCTGAGAGTCTGACTGGCAGTGCTGGCAGGTGCTGTCCGTGCAGCGTGAGCGAGGTGTGAGTCGTGTGTCCCCGCCAGCCGGGGGCTGCTGGACTGGGCTGCTCCAGGTTTGGGAGCAAAACTCAGTTTCATGTAGTCCGTTGGCGGTGAGGTGAGGTGTGGGCCCGGGCCGGGGCCGGTGCCGGGTCCCTCCCGTGTGTTACACTGCACGCCGCGACAGGACGCCCCGAAACCGGCCCTGCAACGTAACAGCAGCCGACGGAACAGAATAACGCCGCCGCGCCGCGCCAATTTGCAGAGAAGCCGGACGGCGGGCGGGCGAGCGGACGGCGGGCAGGCGGACGGACAGGCGACAGGACGGACGGGTGCGCGGTGGCGGCACGCACGGAACACTCTTTGACCTTGGGTGACGCCGAGCGCCTTGCGAGTGCCGGGGTAGGTAGGGATCTGCGACGAGCGAGCCGAGCCCGAGCTCGTCGCTACCACCGCAACAGTCAGCTCGGCTCGCCCGGCTCGGCCCTCCGAGCTCGAGCCCGGGCTCGTGAGCTCCGCTTGCCACAGCACGCCGCCACCTCAGCTGATACCACTGCTGCACAGCTTGTCTCTGCAGCAGCGGTGGCTGATGCGGCAGTAGGCTCGTCGGCTCGCTCGTTGCAGATCTCTAGGTAGGCCATCCCGCACGGGGTGCATGCACCAGCCGTGGCTGCCTACCCAGCCAGGCGCCGCTTGTGACGGAAGTGATGAGGCGATGCACTGCATTCATGGCCGCTCTGCTGTCCGCCTGGAGCCAGCGGAGCCAGCGGAGCCAGCGGTGGAGCCCTCGTGCCGTTCCCGAGCCGTAGAAAGTCTGCTTCCTAGAGATGCCGGAGAGGGGTGGGGTGGGGTGGGGCCGGGGTATGTAGTCTCCCCGAGGGGCACTAGTGATCCAGGATTACGATTTGTCCCGCCTAGCTCCGTGTACACACCCCTGACGCCCCGTGTCTCCAGATCGGACTTTGCCAAGCACCGGCCACGCGGGTTCGCGTTCGAACACTGCCGGCGCCAGTGCCTCGCACCGTTTTCTGCCCGCTGTGTACACACACACACACACACACACACACACACACACACACACACACACACACACGGTGATAGTGTTGGCGACCAGCGAGTGGAACCGCGCGCGCGCGCGCTGCGTGTGGCAATGCAGTGCATGACCATGCCCGGCCCAAGCATTGCATCTCTAATGAGAGCGATAGAGACGGCGATAGTCGACCTGCCGCTAGCTCTGCTTTCCCACAGGACGGCGGGTGCGGCGGCGGTTGCGGGCGCACGGTCGCGGGTTTGAGCGTTCGGTAGCGTTTTCCTCGTTTTGTTGTAAGCAGCTGCCGGCCTTCCGAAAGGGCCGTGCGTGTGTGCGTGTGTGCGTGTGTGTGTGGGGGCGAGGGAGGGTAGCCCGTACCGCACAATATCCCGACCCTCCCCAAGGCCGTGTGTGTGTGTGTGTGTGTGTGTGTGTGTGTGTGTGAGCGTGTGTGTGGGCGGGGGAGGGTAGTCCGTACCGCACAATATCCCGACCCTCCCCAAGGCCGTGTGTGTGTGTGTGTGTGTGTGTGTGTGTGTGAGCGTGTGTGTGGGCGGGGGAGGGTAGCCCGTACCGCACATTATCCCGACCCTCCCCAAGGTCGCGCCGCCGCGCCAGGGAGTCCGGGCCATTCAGGACACGACGCTCACGGGAATGCGGAGCTGGAGCCGGAGCAAGGCGGCGGCCAGACGCCGGCCTCGGCTGGGGTGGGGTGGGGTGGGGTGCCACCGGGTGCCGCCGGGCGCCGCCGACCTCACAATTCGCACCACAACTTGGCCTTTAATTGCTTACTCCTTGTCGATGATGGTGGTAGTGAGCGGAAATAACGTTTTTCCACATCCTTGTTTCTCTCTCTCTCTCTCTCTCTCTCTCTCTCTCTCTCTCTCTCTCTCTCTCTCTCTCTCTCTCTCTCTCTCTCTCTCTCTCTCTCTCTCTCTCTCTCTCTCTCTCTCTCTCTCTTTTGTCCTGTGTTGTTGTGCCGCTCTTCTTTGTAAGTGGTAACTGTTCGGAGCCGCGGTCTGTTTTTTATTTCATGGCAACACGACACGAGACACGAGAGACTGAGCAGCGGGGAACGCCTGCGAGCGGCGGGGTAGGCCAGCCCGCACGGCACGCGTGTGAGCAGAGAGCCTCGGCTGCCTACCCTCCCGGCGCCGTGTGGGACTGGAGGTTATGTGCCGCGGTGTCCCACAGTGTTCAGACTGCCGGCCGCGCGGGGGGCAAATCAGCGCACAACGGAATGCGGGACCAAGTGCCACGGCGTGAGGGTAATGACGGGCGAGCGTCCGCTAATCAAACGGCGGCGGTAATGTCCGACTGTGTGCGACCTCTGGGTGGTGCGCGCCGAGAGCTGCTCTGGGTACTAGCGCGGCCCTGGGCAAGTCCCGTAAGGCGGCTCGGGCGTCATCAAACGAACGCCAGAGAGATTCAATATTTTAAAAAAATCACACTACAAAAAAAGTTAATTCGAAACACCCCAAAATAACATCACAAAAAAAACACAAATATTTCACCCCCAATAAAATCACGAATAAAGGAAATAATTTGATTTGAAATTCTCCAGGGTGTGCAGACCCATAATTCGCAGCCACCAAGGACTCATATGGTACCGCGCGTTTAAGTCTCCACATGAAGGTATTTTTTTTTGGTCGTCTTTACGGTCTCTGTGCACGCACGTGTGCTGCGCCCCCCCCCCCCCCCCACCCGCCGCCGCACGGACTGCAGCGCACGCAGGGCGCGTGCACGAAGCGTGCACGGACCGTGTAGGGGGCGTGCACTTGGCCGCCTGGCCAGGAAGGAAGCGCCGCCGCCGCCGATGCCGCACGCGCGCGCTCCGCATGCCGGAGAGACCAAACAAAAAATCGACAATGATAAGAATAATAAAACGCGCTTTGTAGATTGTCGATTCGATCATTTGATGCGTGGTGAATATTCTGACTCCGCTCGGAAGAGGTGAGTTCGGTATGATGGGGGCGGAGCAGAAACTAAACGGCAAAACAAAAACAATTATGTAAGTGATCGTTAATGGGAAAGTGCCCTGTTAGTGGCCGCGGCAGCCTCTATGCGGCGACGCGCGGCACGAGTCGGAGAGGGATTTGGGGGAGGGGGGGGGGGGAGAGGGGGGGGGGGGGGGGGGGGCAGCCTGGCCGTCCGCTCATTTCGGCACCCACCAAAGAGAACGGCCGCTCCGCTCCGGGCTGCTGTCACCTGCAGCGCTCTCAATCTGACAGAGAGAGAGAGAGAGAGAGAGAGAGAGAGAGAGAGAGAGAGAGAGAGAGAGAGAGAGAGAGAATGAGTAGTCAGTTCTCTTCCGCCCCCTTCCCCTCCTCTCTCTCTTTCACACACTCTCTGTCTCTCTCTCTCTCCTACGGAATTTTGCTGTGCCCGCAATCGCCGTCTCTCAAGTGAAAAATGCGCAGAGTTTATGTTTGAAAATGCAGTGCTGTGCAGCACGCGATCAAGAAGAACTAGGAGAAGCAGTAGGGAGTGGTGTGAGGTGTTGGGTGCGTGTGGTGCGGGCCCGCGGCCAGCCCCGGCTAGCGCGCACCTTTCCCTGGGCTTGGTGAGGATGGCCCCAGGGCCGCCAGGGCCACCCCCGCCGAGCCGAGCCGAGCCGAGCCGAGCCGAGCCGAGCCGAGCGCCTGGACTGGAGTGCCAGCAGCTTTGTGCCAGAAACCGATCGATTTCCCGCCGATCCGAGGGGAGAAGCCACTGACGCCGGCGGCCACACATCTTGAGGGGCCGATCGGGTTCGGGCCGCGGTGGCTCTTCGCATCTGCGAGGAACATCCGCGAGGAGCCACACGACGGTCTCTGTGTTCCGCGGGACATCCTGCCCCAGATTGACACATACTTTCTCGCCATCATCTCCGAGGGTTACGGCGGTCATCACTTTCAGTTTTGCCAGTGTAGTCGGGCCTCCGGGCCTCCGGGGGCGGGGTGGCGGGGTGGCCGTCGGCTCGGGCCGCCCGGACCCGACCCGACCCCGCGGTCCGGTTAGAGGCCCTGTAGAGCCCCCCGGCCCGGCCCGGACCCCGTTTGGGTAGTGACAGGTCCCGGTCCCGGCCCCTGGCGGGTCCTGCCCGTGCTGAGCCCCGCTCCGCTACCGGTCTTCAGGACAAGTGTTCGCCCGCGGCGCACACTCCCAGCGGGAGGTGCTAATTTATTTTCTAACGACGTGGACGGAGACACGCACATTTTGTTTTGGGCGCGGGTGTTGCTTCTGCTGGGCGGAGGGCGCACGATGGCGTTTGCCGGCCACTAGAGGCGCCTGCGGCAGCCAGGGTAGGCCAGCCCGCACGACACGCGTGCACGCAGGAGTCGGATTTGCCTACCCTCCAGGCGCCATGCGACATATGGAACTGCCAGCAGAATCTGACATGCTTCTGGAAGTCGACATCCCCGTCCTCTGCGGAGGCTGGACCCCTCAGTTCCGTTTCACAGCCGCCTGCATGCCGCCGCCGATCCGATCGAAAAGAGTCTCACGGTGTAAAGTTCGGGCGGCGTTTGCACACAATGAGGTGATTCATTCGATTCATTACCCACTGCGGCCGCCTGCCCCGGGCGCGTTCCCATCAACGGGCTGCCTCCGAGACCCTCACGGCTTGCCAGAGCTCGTCACTGTGGGAGCCGACGCCGCGCGTCTTTCCCCGCGGACGCAGCCGAAACGGCGATACAGTCAATATTGACACACTTCGGCGGACGTATGCTCGCTCTCCGTCGCACCCACGCCGACGGGGTGGGGCGGGCGTAGGACGGAGAGCGACAGAGCATATTTTTCCCCGTAAGCGGTTACGGCATTCCTCACAAGGACGCCGCGGCGAACGGGACTACACCCTCAATTGTGTTCGTTGTGAACTTGATCTAGACGCGGAGGGCAAGGGAAGGAAGGGGGGGGGGGGGGGGGGGTGACGGGTGCCTGACGGCGTCCTCGTGGTCTCCTGACGGCATCCTCATGGTTTCCTGACGGCGTCCTCGCGGCGTCCTCGCGGCGTCCTCACGGCCTCCCCCCACGTCCTCCCTCGCGGCAGGTCCCCGATCCGTATCATCGGGTGGCCCGGGCCGACCGCAGCAGCCGACGCACTGATTCGGCGGCCATTGTTAAAATTCTCTCAGGGACATTAGCGTGTACAAGTAAGCGGCTCGATGCTATCTCGGACGGCAGGGGAGGACTAAGGCAACACAAGCCGCCACGGCGCCGTCGGACGCACGACCAAGACTCCGCTCTGATCCGCGCGCTCCGCAAATCCGACTCTGACTTCTATTTTATCCAGCCATCCTTCACCTTGAGGGTGGTCATTTTCGTCCAATTTCGACACTCTCTTCGGCCTTGCAGGGGGGGGGGGGGGGCTCTGAGCTGGCCGGGGATCTAAATGCGCGTCCACGATCTGCGTGCATGTGTGTGCGTGTGTGTGTGTGTGTGTGTGTGGCCGCTCGCTAAGTTGAGATGATTTGGCAAAGGATTTGAAGCAAAGCGCATTATTCTTGCTTCACGAGGCTGGCGGGCCCCGCCCCGCTGGTCCGCTGCCCCGCGGAGCCCCCCGCAGCCCCCCGCAGCCCGTGGCCGACGGCGGGACCGAGTCAATCCCCGAAGGCAGAGAGGATCAGGGACACCGCCGGGACAATTTTCGAGAGATAGCCATCCATCCACGTCCACTCCGTGCCCTCCCCAACGAGGCGCACGTACTGTGGCCACTCCGGCGGGGCGCACGGCGCACGTGCCAGGCGAACCCGCATCTCCGCGGCCAGCGGCGGGGCGGGGCGGGGCGGGGCGGGGCGGGCAGCAGCGTTGCGTGCTGCCGTCGTCAGCTCAGCGCCATATCGACCCGATACATCGATACATATCGACACACCATCTGGATCGGCTATTTTTCCTGGCGTTTCCCATTACATTCCACCTCGAAATCGAACCTGTTGAATAGGGGGCAGCAGCAGCAGCAGCAGCAGCAGCAGCAGCAGCAGCAGCAGCAGCAGCAGCAGCAGCAGCAGCAGCAGCGTCCCGAACGCGACGATATCACCATCACTCCCCGCAGAGATCATGGCTAATAGCCAATCAGCGTCACAGGGGCAGGCAAATCAATGCAGCCCGTAATGGCAGTAAAATGTTCCGAAGGGTGCGCATGAAGAAGGAAAATGGTCTTTGTCAGACTGTCAGATTTGTGAGATGGACGCTTCACAAATCAGTCCCGGCGCAGCGCGGATCCCTGTGTTCTAATTATTTACCCGTTGTGCGGGTGGAGAATTTGTATACATGCTTTGTTCGGGGTGGGGGAAAATACGAAGTTTTAGCGGACTATTAGCAGCCAGTCAACCGCGAAAGCCGGCGTGCGCGCCCTTAACGTTCCTTGTTTTGTGTCCCTCGGGCGGAGCAGACGGAGAGAGAGAGAGAGAGAGAGAGAGAGAGAGAGAGAGAGAGAGAGAGAGAGAGAGAGAGAGGGGGGGGGGAGAGGTGAGAGAGGGGGGGGGGGCGGGGCGGCACTAACGGGAGCCCGTAACTCCGAGCCGCCTGTTGCAATGCAGTTATGCTGTGTGTGTGTGCGCGGCGCCGTGCGGGCTGGAGCCCACAAGCTGGAGCCCTTCCAACATGAGCCCCAGAGAGTGGCAGAGGGCGGCGGGGGCGTTGGGGGCGGCGGGGGCGGTGGGGGCCGCGGGGGCGGTGGGGGCGGGGGCCGCGGGGGCGGTGGGGGCCGCGGGGGCCGCACACGGCTGCCCATTACCGTTGTAAAGCGCGCCCACCACACGGCCGGAATGCCGACGGAAATCCAAGGGGAAAGGGAAAAAGTCAGGAGTAAGGCACCCGTTGGCGCCGGCACCGCCGCCACCGCCGCCGCCACCGCCGGCCGTGGCCTTGCGCGGGCAGTTGCCGGCCGAACGTATACGCCGGCCCACTTTGTGTAAATGCATAAAAAAACAATTATCGCTCGAGCTGTGCTGCAGCCCCGGCATAATTGGTTACACTGCTGTAAATTTTTTTAATTTTTTTTTATTTTAGTAGAATAATAAAAATTGTAACCCTGGGCTGTGTTATATCTGGGGAAGAGACTCCATTCAAACCGAATCTAAAAGATCGCGTAACATTCGTGGCACTCTCCGGCAAATATGAATTAACTGAAGTGTAACGATAGTTTGTGATGGTTGGCGGCGCCTGCGACTCCGAATGACGAGGAACAAAAAAGAAACAACAGAGGAAACACGACGGGCATAACAAGGAACGGAAGACCCGGTTGGAGAATCCGGGGAAAAAATATATAAACAAAGAGAGATGGAGGGAGAGAAAGAGTGGGGGGGGGGGGAGTGAGTGAGAGTGAGAGAGAGAGAGAGAGAGAGAGAGAGAGAGAGAGAGAGAGAGAGAGAGAGAGAGAGAGAGAGAGAGAGAGAGAGAGGGGGGGGGGGAGGCAGGCAAAAAAGGTTTGGGTCCGGCACGGGTCAGTAACCTCGGCGACCTTGGCACGCGACGCACCTCCTAGAAACGGAGCAGAGCCCCCTCGAGTGACTGGGTCAGGAGCCGTGCCAGGGCGCCCCGCCCCCGCCTTCCGTCTCCGCAGTCTCTGCCAGGAGCCGCTTCCGGTTTGACACTCGCCGCGGCGGGAGTTTTGAATGTGCGCCGCCGTGGAGCACGTGCGCTGGCAGGTGCATGTGCACGCGGCGGAAGAAAGCGCGGCCGAAGACTCGGAACTGGAAAATAAAATACGGCGCTGAGATTCCCTCGGAGACCTCTATTGCTTACTACTACTGCGATTCTAAACGCAGCGTTATTTATTCCTAGTCCGATTAAAACAGCAAAAGTGTCGGGGAACGTCACCGGACGTGCGTCGGGCCGGGCCGAAGGGCGATGTGCGGACGTGCTCCGCCGCTGTGCTCTGCTCCGCGCATGCGCGGACTATGTTGGGCGCCGACTGGTTATGCAAACTATCCAATCTGCGATCCCCTTTAACCCCTCGCCCCTCCCCTCCTCAGCGCGGCGGGCCATCCGTGTCACCTTGTAAGGAGTGCAGGAGCAGGGCGACGAGTTTCTGTTTCTGGTCAATGCCAGCACAGGCGTTAACGTGATATTTATTTGTGCCGATACTTCCTCCCGGGTGTCCAATAGGGAAGCGCTGCGAACTGCCCGGCCACGCCCGCCCGCTGCCTGCCCGGCTGCCCGTTAATGGGGCACATTAAAAACTGGGAGGCTGCACAACACATTCCAGGGCCCGAATAACCCGCGCGGCAGGCAGGGGAAACTTTCAGCGTCGTTTATGTGTGTATCGGCGCTGCACCGGCACTACCCAGCCAGGAATAGACTGCCGAAATTGGACCAAATCGATGGTGCCGAAAATCTTGTCGAATAGCTCGATTTTTTTTCATCGATTATTTGTCGAAATCGACAAAGAAAATCGACTTCCGATACCATTTCGATATCGAATCGACGGTGGATTGCATCAATTTCTTTGAATTTGTCGATATCGAATCGATGTCGTTTGACAGTCTGATACCTCGAGGGCTTGAGGAGGAGGGTAGGCGCGCGTGAGAAAGGCAGTGTCGTCTATGATTGCTAACAAGCCATGGTATGTTTCTCTGTTCCAGGTAAGACTCCGTCCCCAATGCATGAGTGAGTGTTCAGAACGTGGTTATCCTCGGTGAGTCTTTCTTTTTGTCAGAAATTCGCAGTCATTTGCATACCGCGCTGTGATTTGAGCTAATGCACGCACGCACACACACATTCACGCACGCACACACACACACACACACACACTCACCACCACCACCACCAAGGATGTCTTGGCAAAGCGTTATGGTCGGCCGGGCTAGCTCGGCCCACGGATGCAGCGAGCGCAGTGGTGCAACCGCGATTCCCCGGCCACAAGAAAATCGCGTTCGGTGCGTGTGCGCGGGCAACGGGAGAGGAAAAGAAACAAGCAGCGCACCCATTCCAGAGAAATAGAGAGGAGGAATGCTGGAGGCAGATTTACCTTATCATTGGTCAGGCGCCCCTCTTAGCTCACCCATCCTTTGTGACAGTCCACCGTGAGTACAGTAATACCTAACACAGTGGGGTGAGATCATTTTCCGTATGACTTCGAATAGGGAACACTGTGGAGGTGTATAAAGAACACACCTTTCCCCTCGGACGCGCGCGCGCGCACACACACACACACACACACACACACACACGACCATGTGCGCGTCGCGCGTCCTTGCACAAGGCCGGTCTCCGACCGCGCCACACACGCCGCGGGGCAAGAGCGGTGCAGTGCCGGAGAGAGAGAGAGAGAGAGAGAGAGAGAGAGAGAGAGAGAGAGAGAGAGAGAGAGAGAGAGAGAGAGAGAGAGAGAGAGAGAGAGCGTCCGGCCGCCGGGTCCGCTACTTACCGCTTGGGACCAGCCCGACTTCCGGAGCGGAGCGACCAGACTAGGCGCGGCGTGTGTGTCCGTGTGTGTGCGTGTGTGTCCGTGTGTGTGTGCCGGCGTGTGTTTGGAAGTGCAGTCAGCGACTCCTTCCCCCCTGCACCACACAACATTTCACAACCATCTCCCCCCCCCCTTTAAAAATAATAGATATATACCGTGTGAGAGGTGATTGCAATTGAGCTCATCTGGCCGGCGGATTCTGTCTCGGTGATCCAAGGTTTCCCTCGCAGCCTGCGTAGGGCCCACGGCTACCCATTGGCTGGCCATGGTAGGCGGCCGCCGCGCCCCCCACGACAGACGGAGGGCAGACGGCAGTCCTCGGCCCCCCGCGGCCCCCGCAGCCCCCGCGCCCCCGCGGCCCCCGCTTCCCCCAGGGTACCGGCCGGGGGACTCGACCCACTTTCAAGTCCTCAAACTGCACCTCGCCTAAGTACTGCTGCTGCCGGCCAGCCGGCCTTTCTTCACCAGCCCCCTCCCCTCCCTTCCCCCGTACGGAAGCCTCCCCCCTCCCCCTCTGCTGTGGGTGAGCATGAAGCCCGTGAAGCACGTCTCGTCTCGACGATTTTTGCATGCGGTGACCTTGCCGCCGTTTCTCCCTCCTCCTCCTCCTCCTCCTCCTCCTTTTTCGTTTCATCATAAGGGATAACGATGGGGACGTGGTCTGGGCCACGCCCCGCCACGCCCCGCCACGACTGGACCGCACGTGCCGAAGGAAGTTTGGCAACCATCATCATCATCAACGTCGCAGTCATCATATCATCATCATCATCCCAGCCTCATCTCACCTCCAAACAACGGCGGTGTGGGGAGCGGAGGGGGCAGCGATAGCATCTCTGCCAGCAAAGCAAACCGACCTCAACGCATCCCAGCGCGGTCAGCATGGCGGGTGCAGCACGTACCGCTAGGGCGGTGTGCCGCCTACACACTGCCGTTGTTCCTGTTCCCTACGGCCGAGGGGGTAACAACGGTCGGGGTAATACGGGGTAATTCAAAGGTAATCCGGAGCAATCCAGGCCGGATTAGCGGGCAGCGCAGGGCGGTGTACCGCCGTCTGTATCCACACTGCCGTTGTTCCTATTCCCTACGGCCGAGGGGGAACAACGGTCGGGGTAATACGGGGTAATTCAAAGGTAACCCGGGGCAACCCAGAGGCCGGATTATCGCCAGGTAATTCGAGCTTTTGAAAGAAAATTTCGGCTAATCCGGGCTATTCCAGGGGTATTTCGAGGTAAATCTGGGGTAAATCTGGGGCAATCCGGGGGTGATCCTGGGGAATCCCTGAGTAATCAAGCGAAAAATCCGGCGGACACGATTTTGCCGAGTTGTTTCCCCCACGCATACGGCTAAATGGCACGCATACTGTTCCTCGGTATAGAGTTGATACGGACCTGATCTGATTTGTATCCAGGCTGCCGCCGCGCCGCCGCGCACATAGCGTTTAAACAGAGAGGTAAAAGCGTGTGTGTGTGTGTGTGTGTGTGTGTGTGTGTGTGTCTGCGTGCGTGTGGCCGGCTCCGTCAAGAAGTCCACAATTAAGCACCCCGCCTAAGTGCAGCGTGTAGCGTGTAGCGCGCTGTCGGCTGCTGCTGTTGCTGCGGTATCACCTGGCAATCGCAAGCGCAAGCAGCGAAACGCGGCCCATAGTGTAGCACGGCCGCCTCTGTCAGTCACTGCTGACGCCGCCGGCTGACGCCAACTGACGTCAGTGCGGTGTATCGATTATGGTATCGATCGATTAAATGGCGCCGTGCCACGGAAAAATTTCCTCCGTTCTCAATTTCGAGATATTTTTTGCAAAATGAATATACGAATGCACCGACGACAAACTGAAGCGAACAAGGAGAGTCCAATCTTGTTTTCAGACCCTCGTCCTGTCTGCCCAGTATCTCTTGACCGGTAATCGAAAAGACCTCTCTGTCCTTATCATTTCGACTCAATCATTTTCTGCAAACATCTTTTGTTATCTCCACCTTTATTTTTTGTTGACGTCTGGTGTCTCCGTGGCAGGACACGGGCGTTGCACCGCCAGTGACATTGCTACGGTGGCTGACACTGACACTATAAACGCCGAATTATGGCGCGCGGGATGGCGCCAAAGAACTGTCGTCCAGTCGGCCCGTCCGGACGCCAGTCCACGGCTGTTGCTACAATTGGCGAGCCCAAATAAGCGACTAGCGACTCTGGCCGACCGCGGCTGCTGTGCCCGCACCAATTTTATGTTTTTTTCGCGCAAAGTGAGTCGATTTTTTTTTCGAACGATAATTAGGTTACCGTGTCTTTCTTGGCTCCCCAATCCTGGCACCGATCGCGTACGAATAAACGCGTTACTCCTGCGCCTCTCGGCGGCGGCAGCACAGGGCGGCAGGCAAGGCGGCACGGCACCGACCCTGGCTGCTGCTACCGCTACCGCTGCTGCTGCTGCTGCTGCTGCTGCTGGGAATGTGGAAACCGAGAAACAGGGGGAGAGGCCTGTTTATCATCTCAGAAACAGAAAAGCGTCTGAAAATGCCGTGGCTATTCGATAAAGCCATGCAGAGAGAGAGAGAGAGAGAGAGAGAGAGAGAGAGAGAGAGAGAGAGAGAGAGAGAGAGAAAGAGGGGGGGGGGGCAAGAGCGAGAGAGAGAGAGAGAGAGAAAGAGGGGGGGGGCAAGAGGGAGAGAGAGAACGAGAAATATCGCTGGCTATTCATATTATTCGTCGCGCTCTATTACTGCAGCTAGCCGAGGGCCCGTGCATAATTAATGGTCATCTCTCTCCCCTCCGTTTCTCTCTCTCTCTCTCTCTCTCTCTCTCTCTCTCTCTCTCTCTCTCTCTCTCTCTCTCTCTCTCTCTCTCTCTCTCTCTCTCTCTCTCTCACTGCCACACGATGTCCCTTGTCGGCCGTCGTCGCTCCGCAGAGATACGCCCACCAGAGATATGCACAGATACCGTGCCGCTCAAGCGGATTGGCCGCTGACGGTGCGCACGGAGCTGGGCTCCGCTGGGCTCGGGAGAGTTAGTTATGCCCTCCTTGCGCCGCATCCCGGAGCAGACTGACGCCGATCACCACCAGTCCGCCGTCACCCATCCGCTTCCTGACTTGTTCTTCCGGCGACAACGGAAAATGCAATTTCCTGTCCGTCCGATCGGCAGCAGGCCACACGGCACGCCCTTTGTAATCGCTTCTCGCTTCTTCTCCTCTTTCTCCCTTTCCATCTCTGTCCGCATTAATCGAAATCGTGAACGGAACGATCTTTGGAATAAAAGCCCGGCGTTCGTGCCGACTGTTGTTGGCGGGATCATTGATAGCGGCATGCCGGCGACAGGCGCCCCGCTGCTGCTGGGCCGGCCGAGAGGCCGAGATGAGAGACTGCGGACAGTGCGGGGCGAGAGAGACAGACAGAGATCGATCCTACTGCAGAGAGAGACGGCATCCGCTCCGATCCCATCGGCTCTTGTCAATGCGCAGGGCATGGATTAGCTAGCCGGGACGCGGGATCACGAGCCGACATTATTCGTCACGTCCCCGGCAGCGAAAGGTCGTCGGGAGAGCGGTGAGAGAGCGAGAGAGAGCGAGAGAGAGAGCGCCGTGTTGGGTAGGCAGGCCCGCAACACACGACTGGCGTGCACGGGGACGTGTTTGCCTACCCTGCCAGGCTCTCACTCTGTGGGCTGAAAGGAGATGATGATTAGGATAGTCATCATGATGATGACTTTGTTGTTGATGATGATAGTGGTGGTGATGATGGTGATCATGATGACTAACAGAATGATCACGATGACTAGGAGAATGATCATGATGATCGTGATCATGATGAGATTTCCACAGCCTTGAAGAAGAAGAAGAAGAAGAAGAAGAAGAAGAAGAAGAAGAAGAAGAAGAAGAAGAAGAAGAAGAAGAAGAAGAAGAAGAAGAAGAAGAAGAAGAGGAAGACCTAGGACAACAACAAGGAACCAGACGGCAAACAGTGCGATGAAGTGTCCGTTTTGCGGTTGGTGTCGTGGTATATGTGCCCCGGCCCGACCGCAGGCAGCTCAGTTCTATGCCCGGCGCTCCCCGCGTTGCCTCAGCAAGGCCTCAGCGCTGGCAGCGGTGGCTCGTCCGCCCGGAGTGCATTTCCCTGCCAGACCTCAGGGCAGGAAGGGTCGTGCGGTCGCAGTAGTCGTGGCGGCCTCTCCCAGGGCCTCTCCCAGGGCCTCTCCGGGGGTCCGTCCCCGCTGTCCGCTCCGCTCTGCACGATGCGGGGTGGATCGCCTGCAGAGCTTGCTGGCGCGCCATGAGAGAAGGGCGCCCGGCCTTGGAGTCGAAACTCGGGCGAGTTCCCGCAGCCACACCCGGTGACTTCACCCGGAGCTCAGTTTTAGTTTTGCACGCATTTTCTACTGCAGCGCTCATCGTGCAAGCCAAAAAAAAAGGAGAAATAGCAGCGTCACTGCCCAAGTTTTGTGAAATCCACTACTATGTGGCGTATAGGTGCTGTACAGACCACCCCGCCCCGGACGGGCGACACCCGACCCGTACGAGGAGTGCACTCTCAAAAATGAATGCACGATTTAAGCATAAAATGCTTAAAGTCAAGCATATTTCATGCTTGAAACGCCAATAATCCCACACGCATATTATGCTTGATTGAAGCATATTATGCTTAATTGATGGATACTATATGCTTGTCCCAAGAATACAATACGTGCCTCAAGCATCATATGCTAGTGCCAAGCATACAGACGGTTGATGTACGCAGATGATTCTTAAATCAACAAAATCCCACAAGAATACAAGATTCGCATCAAAATCGCTTTGAATCAAGCATTCATTTTTGAGAGTGTGTCGACTCCAGGGGCAGCCGCCGCCTTCTCTCATGGCGCACGGTGAGCAGCTCTCACGCACGCGCTACCTCCTTCACGCCTCAACAAAGCCGCAGCAGAGCAGCATACACGATCCCTCCGTGATTCGGGAGTTGCACCGGTTGCACTGCACCCCGCCCAGTATGTGTGACGTTATAATGCCAACCGCACACGCACGGGCGGCACACGCACTCCAGGATGTGGTCATGTCGTCAGATCCGACGTGTGCACAGCACAGCACAGGGGTGTGCCGCGTACGCCGCGTGCGAACGTAGAAACACAAAAGCCGGTCGCTTTCCGTCGGTTTGAGCGTAGCGGCAGGGAGAGCTTAGTGAAGTGAGGGGGGTGTGCGGAGCACCTGCACGGGCGCTACTATAACCACCTAAGAATGTGCGAAAGTAATTATGGCGAAAAAGTGAACGGGAACGGCACACACACACACACACACACACACACACACCTACTCGGCGACGGCCGTCCAGTCGGGGTAATAATTACCGCGAAAACAAGGCAGGCGGCGCCCACTTTTAGCATGTGATAAAGCGACGCGTGCGCGGTGATTGATTCGGATCAATATGTGGCCAGATCCTTTCGAAAGGCGGGAAAAATGGAACTACTCGTGCGTGTGGTTTATGGCGTCCTGACAGCTCTGGCAGCGGCGCAGCGGTGGCGGGGGCCGGCGGGGGCCGGCGGGACGAAAATAGAAATGAATAGGGAATATAGCCGCGGGGGTCCTGGCGGTGCAGAGCGCATGCGCGCGCCAAAAATTCAAATCGTTTCCACGAAGGCGGGGAAGGTGCCGCCGAGACAGGAACCTTTCTTAGGTTAAGTGCAGTTATAAAAAAAAATTCCTATGGGAAAAAAATTCGCGTCTCAAAAATTGCTTTTTCGCAAGGTTTTGAATCAAATTTTAACTTTTGAGGAGGGTGTGATTTTATTTCTACCAGCGTGCAACGTGATTTATTTTACCTGCACTTCAACCCCCAAATTATTATTTTTTTCGAAAGAGGGAGAAAAAAAATGGCGCCGAATCGCTAAACTGCAAACTAACGGCAAAGCAGGCGCCAATAAATGGTCCGTCTGGGGCAGGGAAGGGGGAGTAGGGTCGAGGTGGGGTTCTTGGGGAGCCGGGTGGCACGTTATTACTATGATCGACGCCTTTCGGCCGTTTTTACCATCAGCGAAAACTGGTACCCGGCGGGCGCCTCCATCGCTGGCACCACGATGGGTCCGGGGGATTCGCGGAGGTGGTCTCAGTTAGGGCAGCGCACACGCACTCACACGTGCACACCACACCCCCACCACCACGGCGGCAAGAAAAAAAATCGTGCCACGTAATAAATCTCGCTAATTCGATGCGAAACAGCGAGTTGGCCGCGCACACCGCCGCCTCCGCATCGCCTCCCATGCCATCGCCGCGAAGCCCCTCATTACACTATCGATGAGGTAACTTCGAGAGGATCGATTAGTCGGACCACTTCCTTATTCGGCTTCAAATTTCAGCAGCAGGGGCGGTGGTGGTCCTCCCGCTCGGTTATTTCGGAAAGTCGCGCGGGCCAACTGAATGAACCAATTATTACGTGAGGGAAGACGAGCGCATCATTGTCGCGGCACGGCGGCACGGCGGCACGGCGGCTTGCGATGCGCTTGCCCGACGCTGAAAAGGGCCGAACAAAAGGAATCGGTTTGAGTGCCGCCGACAGCGCCGCTGGACGCCTTTTAGACCCGACCCACTTACAAGCGCTAGAGCCTAATCCTGATTTAATTCCGGATTATTTTTTTCGCAATGTTTTTTCCGGTCGGGAACAGACGGCGCGCGATCCAAATGCGCGCTGAGCACTTGCCCTTTGTGACTCGCCAAGGGCCGCCTGTCTCTGTCCGATAGTGTATCGAGGGGGCGGTGCTCGGCGGGGCGACAAGGCGGTGCAATGCATGGCCGGCGGCGCCCGTGTGAAATGTGGCGCTCAAACTGGCCGTGAAAAGCGATGGTAACACACCGCGGTGCGAGGGAATTCCGAGAGGCGCAGCGGTCGTCGCACATGCAAAGTGCTAGAGAGTAACTGCGAGAGAGGGAGAGACAAAGAGAGACTCTCCGTCTGCGTCTGATAGAGAGGGAGAGACGACGGCGGCGCGCCCCTTATCTCACCTGAGAAGGGCGATATTCGGACGCAGCCGCACCAATCACATTTCGCACCCAACGAAAACGGTCTCACATTGCCCGCATTTTCGCGCGCAGAGCAGAGAGGCGGCCCGCGGCGGGGCACTTTACTTTCCGCCGCCGTTCGGAGGTGAGCGGAGCGCGTTCAGAAACCGCCGGCGTGGTGAAATACCGAAAATGCCGCTGCCGCTGGTCTGCAGGCGCGATACAGCAGGGCCGGCCGGCCTCGGGTGCGATGTGATGTCATTGTACTGTCTTTGTGTTCGTCCCGACTCCATGGTCGTCGTCTGCCCCAGTTTTACCTTTTTCAGTCACCCGGCTTTCCGGTGACACTGTTCACGTTCGGGGCACACAGAGAGCTCAAGCGCAGTGGTGGCCCACCGCTGTCCGCAACCGCCACACCGCGCCTCGCAGACAACATTCTCATAAGCAAAAACGGAGTGAGGAAAAGTCGTGATGCGGGGACCAGCGGTCGAGCCCGAGTAGTCCCTGTGCGCGCGCGGTTGGATAACGCCTTGCGCGTTCGTTTTGTCGTGAGTGTTTAGCGGGTATTTCTGCGGGCGGCGCCTCGGCACGGAGGCCGGTGCCTGTTCTGCCCTGCCCCCTCTGGCCTCTAGCCGGCTGGCGGTCGAGTCCACTCCGCACCGACGTGTTAATTTCGAGCGCCACCGCGTTATGGGCGGAGAGCGGAGGGCGGCCCGGACCTCGTGCTGCACCTCGGAGAAGGGGGCTTACAACAACCATCTGAAACATTTTCTAAATTTTATTTTGCGTAAAAAAATAACTATGCACAAGATACAAACCGGTCCGCCTTTGTATGAGGTCGCTGGCTAGGGCTGCGAAGGAACTGGCTAGGGCTGTATAAACTGCTGTATAAACTGCGAATTAGGGTAACGGTAATGCCAGCCTCTCACAGGGCCTGTCAAAAAAATGTTTTAAATCAAATCTGTTTCTGTCTGTCTCTCTGTCTATCTGTCTGTCTGTCTGTCTCTCTCTCTATATATATAGATATATATATCTCTCTCTCTCTCTCTCTCTCTCTCTCTCTCTCTCTCTCTCTCTCTCTCTCTCTCTCTCTCTCTCACGCCCTCTCTCTTTCCCTCTCTCATCTCCCATTGCAGTACGGAGAAGGGGCATTGGTCAAGGTGATTGTAATCTGTCAGGCAGCGTTCCACATGGACTTTGTCCTCTTCAAACCCTGCACAGACCAGCGCACGTATATAACAAGATCGTTAAATAAAGTAATTTGATCACAGTTAAGAGCCTCTCGGCGGAGAGTAAGTGCGGCGGGAGCCGCCAGTGGGAATCGAACCCACGAGACCTGGAGCCGCGGGGGGACTCCGGCCCGTACCAAGGACAGTTTGCTCCCGCCGCCTCTCCCCAAAGAAGAGTCCCGATCAGGTCTCTGTGGACGTCAGGCACCACACGTGTGCGCGTGCACGTGCCCGGAGGCGCGCATTGTCGCTGGGCACGGCCACCAACACCGACGGCAGTGCATGGCGTTGCCTCTTATTGGGCAACGTGCCAGGGGCGTTATAATATGAAAAATACTCGAGTGTGTGCACAGCGTCGGCTCTCCATCATCCCGGGGACCACCGCGCCAAATCTGATTTGGCGGCGGCAGAAGGCCTGCAGGTGCAGCCTGGAGAATATCTGGCCGATATTGTCGGAGGCGGCGTTCGCTCGGCGTGGGACGGCGCTTGTTGTACACGGCTTAATTCTGATTCGTGTTCGGGACACCGGGCGGTAGCAGCGGCAGCAGCGGCAGCAGCGGTAGCAGCGGCAGCAGCGGCAGCAGCGGTAGCAGCGGCAGCAGCGGCAGCAGCGGGTAGACTAGGCTCCGGTTGGTACCACTGTCCGTCCAGTCTGCGCCGTGCCGTGTTGTGGCGGTGGGCCACAGTCGTTACAGCATCTCTCCTGCTCTCTTTCCCCCGCATGATCTCATAACAGATAAAATATAGATATATAGAGAGAAAAAAAAATTTGACACGGACAGGCGATTTTTGTGTGTGGCGCGCGCGCCCGCCCGCGCTTGCTTTTTTGATCGGAATCGCATGTATCTACGATTGCCGCTGCGGCGGAGGGGGGAAGGGAGGGGGGGAAGGGGGGGGGGGGGGGCGGTGCCGGGTTTCGGGAGACCCGTGAGAGAGTCCAGCCGTTGCTGTCACGTCGGTAACGAAACAGTATACAGAACTCACAAGGGGTCCTCGTCGTGGTGATTGGAGCCGATCTTGTAGTCGTTTGGCGCGATAAAACTCTCAGCGTCCCGGATCGGCCTTCCATGCACTTGCTGTCTGTCTGTCTGTCGGGATGACGGCGACCAGACTGGAGGGTCATCAGTCGGCACTTGGTGCTTTATGGTGTCGTTGGAGCCGCGGCGCTGCGGCAGCGGATAACCTCGGCACGGAGAAATTTAACAGAATCACCGAGAGGATGGACTTCTCCAGATTTCGTTGTCCATCCGTTTTCATTTCGAAAGTCGAGCTACTTTTTTTGTTTTTGTTTTGTCCTCTCTGTAAAAGTTGCACGAACCGCACACCGAATTTGGTGGCTGCGGCGGGAATCAAACGGTGTTTTAATGGTCGTGTTTTGTGTGCGCGCCAGAGTGTGTGCAATGTGTGGGTGCGTGTGGGTGTGTGTGTGTGTAGGTGTGTATGTATGTATGTATGTGTGTGTGTGTGTGTGTATGTGTGTGTGCGAGAGCCCAGGAGTGTGAGTGGACGGTGGCCAAACACTTGTCCGCCAGGTGAAAGCGAGGTATCACTCCGGGATGTAAAAGAAATACCAAACAAACGCACACACGCTCACATACACGCAGAAGCACAAGGGACTGGATTTTATGGTGGCGTATCGGCATGACAGTGCTTCGAGGCGTTCCAAAGAAAACCCTTTCTCCGTTCGCGCGGTGCCCCATGCCGCTCGTCCAAGTGCTATTTGATCCGCTGCCCCACAAACTGGAGCAAAAACATGTCTTCTGGCTTAAGCAATAGGCGCTATTCAGTGATCGCCTACTCCCTATTCTCTCCTCTGCCATTCTCTCTCTCTGTCTCTCTCTCACTTACTCTATCCCTAGCTGGTTCTCTCTCCTCCTCCTCCTCCTCCTCCTCCTCCTCCTCCTCCTCTCTCTCTCTCTCTCTCTCTCTCTCTCTCTCTCTCTCTCTCTCTGTCCCACCCACCTTAAGTCTCCTCTGTGTCGAATTCGAATTAAGAGGGCGCTATACAGACGATGTGGACCCCGCTTGCAGGGTTCTCCAATTTCCAATCTGTAGGCCGCATTTTTGAAGATATCGCGACCGGGTTTACTTCTTAGTGCAGGGAAAGGTTTGTATTTGTTCGCTATAGAGAAAAAAACTTAAATTTTCACCTCAAAATATTAAATTTGGATGCATGAAAACCCTCATTTTTGCCCTCTTTTAACTGTTTATAACAGGCCGCATAGATCACTAACCTGAAATAACCTTCTATAGCGAACAAATTTGAACCTTTGTCTACAACATCCATTTATCGCGGATCTGATATCTTGAAAATTGTGGCCTACAGATTGGAAATCAGAGGACTATTTCACCAAATCTCCTCGAGGCCCGTCCGGGCATGGTCTGGGCCTTGAATGAGTTGCGTGGATGTGTGTGGGCCTCCGAAGATTCCGGCGCACTCCCTCGCCCGGCTACAGATGTCTATTGGGGTCTATTGTCCCAGGTCCGGAGCTCGGCGCACGGATGACAGGGGTCGCCTAATTTATGGCCTTCCTTTTCGGCGTGCAAATTAAAATTCGAGTATCTCCTAACGATTGCGCTTATTTTATTCGCGCTGAAATTCCGAGTTCAGTGATCTAAGAACGGAGTCTGTGCGACAATGCTGTGCCCGGATACAGGCGTTTCTTGGTTTTTCCCGTTTTGTTGAGCGATGTAGCCGACATACTTTTACCGGTCGAAATTGGGCTAGAGACGCCTTTCAAAGTTCTTTTCCGCCTTCCTGAAAACAACCGTGCTCATGGACAGACTCTAATATTCGTCAATCTTCAACACCACGTTGTCTTGACCATGTCAACAGTCCTTGCTCCTCCCATCCCACTCGCCGTCATCTGGTCCCTCGAAGCACTGCGGGAGGCAAAGACACACCCGCCTGCCGGTGATGCATAGACAATAAACGACCCTTCGGAATGGGCGGTGTTTGAAGGTGTCTGGTAGGAGTACACCAAAAACTTAAATTGAAATTTAGTAAATTTGAGATGTTGTCCATTGTCTTAGTCGTTGTCTGGGACATGGAAAAAAATTTCGAACTGCGTCTCTAGTCCAATTTTGACCGGTAAAAATGTGTCGGTTTGGCCCGGAGTGGCCGGAATCTCGCAGAGAAGACACAGGCGTCCTGCCTCCGGACGGCAGCCGCAGCAGCCACGGCAAACAAGGCAATGACCTCCCGTTCATCTACTAACGCAGCGTGCAGTGCGACTTCCACTGCTCGTCGCCCCCATACACCCTCCAGACCCAGGCCTCCAAAACCTCCCGAACGTATGTCTTCTCCGTGCCGATCCGGGCTGGATGGAGCTGGTGGAACTTTTCGTCTGTATAGCGCCCTCTTAACGGAGAGACGTCGATTTTAGGCGACGATTAGTTTGTCATCCTCGTTTTCGTGTCAAAATGGAGAAGTTGTCGCGGCCCTTTCGATGCGGCCATCGAATTAAAGCGCGCGCGCGTGTTCGTGTGATCAAAGGGGTCGGGCCGCTCGGCACGCTGCCTGGCGGTGAAGGCTGGAACTAACGAGCTGTCTGCGGCACGCGGCCGGCACGCGACCGCCGGCAGGGTCACAGCCCGGGCGGAGTTCGCGTGAGTGAGGATAAGTTAGGGTGGGTTGCACAATACATGGCGCCTGCTGGGTAGGCAACCAGCACTTGTGCATGCACACTGGCCTACCCTGGCGCTCGCTTGCTGGCCGTGGTTTCGGCAGCAGACGGTGCGGCCAGCAGACGACGCCGCCAGCAGACGACGCCGCCAGCAGACGACGCGCGACGGCACGGTGCGGCGGAGATGGATGGAAACCTCTCAAAGACCACTTCACTTTCACCGCCTTCCAGCCCCGCGCGCTGCGGCGCTTCTGATGAGGCGCGCCATCGCGGCCGCGTTTGAAATTGGGTTTGTCACACCGGAGGAATTAAGTCATAATCAAAAGGAGGGCGGGGCCGCGAGGCCGTGGGGCCGGCAGCCGGTGCGACCGGCGGAGGGGAAGTCTACGACTTTGTTTCGCACGTCCCCCACAGCTTCGTGATCTAAAATTCTACTGAAACTGAAGCCGATGAAAACGATAACCCTCCCTGCCTCCCTCCCTCCCTCCCCTCAGACTGACAGCCCCTACTAGGATACACCGTGGTCCAGTTTACTGCCCGCTATCTTATCGCCGTTTCCTCGGTCCGAAACGTCTTCCGTTTTCTCAGCGCAAGGCGGGCGCGCGTCTCGGCAGCGGCTACGACCGCCCTTAAGTTTCGAGACGGCCATATGCAGTTTAGTGTTTCGAGTCACGCCGACAGGCACACACACACACACACACACACACACACACACACGCTGCATACACACGCTCACGATTCGCAAAGGGGATCCTAAACGGGCTATCTACACCACAGCGTAGCGCAGCGGAGTGCAGAGGGAGAGAGAGAGAGAGAGAGAGAGAGAGAGAGAGAGAGAGAGAGAGAGAGAGAGAGAGAGAGAGAGAGAGAGAGAGAGAGAGAGAGAGAGAGAGAGAGAATACAGTGAAAGAGAGAGACGATAGGAATGCAAGGCTGGCGGCGAGTGTGAGTTAGAGAGAGAGGGCGGGGCAGCGGGCAGAAACGGACCAGTCACACGACGCGGCATGAATGTCGTCGAGAAATTATGTCTCTGCGCCCTCCCTCCGTCCCCCACTCGCTCTGTCTCTGTCTCTCTCGCGCAGGGTATCGAAGGGATCTGCCTGACGGGGCTCTGTGCCCTCGGGTCACACACACACACACACACACATGCGCAGACTGACTGAGGCGTCGTAGGGTGCCAGGTCCAGGGCGGGAAGGATGTGTGTGTGTTGGGTTGGGGTAGGTTCCAGAGAAGTTTAAAATCACACAGATTCACAAAAACCCGTGCTTGCAATTCATGTTTTAAAGATCTAAAATTACCCCACCCCCTTAAAAAAAAGATCGAAAATTCGGCTTAGTTAAAAAAGTTTAGTTATTTCCGCCATCGGAGGTTGAGTCAGGCTGCTCGGGTTTCGAGCATAGGTCTAGAGAGTAAGTGCAGGTTTAAAAAAAAAACGCAATGGAAAAACACAAAATGGAATCAGCACGTAAAAAATAACACCCCCCAAAAACTTGAGCAGCTTGGCAAAAAGAGTTAGACATAAGTGCACACTTTTACGAAAAGGTGCGATTTCTTATTTTTTAAATGTCTACCCCCCCGCAATGTGATTGTTTTCCCAGCGTCACTTACGCCCTAGAGGAGGGTGCGTGTGTAGTGCACCACTGGGCTGGACATCACTTTCTCTGGGCCTTGAATAAGTCTGCCGCTCCGCGGTCCGCCGGCGCCCGAGCCCCGCGCAGCTCCGCAGGGACACGCAGGGACACGCAGCGACACGCAGCGACACGCGTGCTCGAGCACGTCACTTTGGTTGCCCAACATATGCGTGCCCGGGATCGTCGCAGCGGTGCGTGGCAATGCCGTGGCACCGCCGTGGCACCACCGTGGCACTGCTGCTGATGCAAGGGCCCCCGCCCAGCAATGACACCGTGTAGGGCAGCCAGCCTGCCAGCCAGCCAGCGGCCCTTCTTTGCCTTGTTCTCCGCGGCGGTATCACGCAAGCCCCCCTCTCTCGCGGCACACCAGGTCCCCAAGTTTTATTTTTCAATTTTTTTTTTCATTTTTTTAAACGCGCGGAGAGTGCAGACGAGCCATAGTATATGTGATTTGACGTGATTTGTCGAAAACCGAAAAAGTATCTCTCCCTCTCTCTCTCTCTCTCTCTCTCTCTCTCTCTCTCTCTCTCTCTCTCTCTCTCTCTCTCTCTCTCTCTCTCTCTCTCTCTCTCTCTCTCTCTCTCTCTCTCAATCTCTCTCTCTCTCACGGCGTGTCCTGCGGCTGGCTGCGGCCATCAGCATCGGCACTTGCTTGACAGTCTCGAGACTCGCGGCAACCAGAGCACTTGAGAGGAGGAGAGGAGGGGAGGGGGATGAGGAAGAGGAGGGTAGTCTGGGAGGGAGTGGCTCCTTCCCGACGGCCACTGGCTCGCGCTGCCGCTGTCCCTGCAGTCACGGTTTACGCGAAAGTCAGACTGGTTTCCGATGTCGTTGTTGCTGCTGCGGTGGTGGCTGCGCGGTGGTGCGGTAGCAGCACCATGCCCCGGTCGGCCGGTGGCGGCGGGAGTGGTGGTGGTGGCGGCCGCAGCTGACTCCAGGGTCACAAGACACACCCCGTGCTCGAGGGCTCCGACATCGGGTGCCCTAGCACGGGGTGCGCCTTGCGGTATATCCTGTCGCTCCGTCAGCAGCTGCTGCCGCCGCCACCACCGCCCGGGAGGTGAAATCAAAGCAGCGACTCGAAAATCCACTGTGTGTGTGTGTGTGTGCGCGTGTGTGAGGGGGAAATGGAGGGTGAGGTATGGGTGGGTTCCGATCCAGATCCCGTTTTGAATGTGATGGATTTATTAGGCACGGGCCTCTACCTGTTTGATGGACGTTTAAAAAAAAATATGAGGTGCCTTTTTTTTTTGCGAACGGAAAGTCAAGCTAGAGAGAGTAAACGTCTGGCGCGGAATTTTCTCAGTTGAATTTGAAAGATTTTTCAAAACGCTATCTCAACTCCCTGCTGAAGCAATTACTTGCCCAGCCAGTCCTGTGCGGCGCGCCGCTCATCTCTCGGCCGGAGATACGACAATGTGGACCTTACTTTCACTGGTCGCAGCGACATCGCTCTGTCCTTGTCCCACCCCATATGGTACGGCGGGAGCGAGAGAGACGGCGCTATTAACGCGCACTGGACACCTGTCTCTACGGCTCCATATCGGCCTCGCCCCGGCGCCGCCGCCGCTGCGGGTGCGCGACAGAGACGACAGTAGAGGACGCCGCTGCGAGTGCGACAGAGACAGCAGCAGAAGCAGAGGACGCCGCTGGCCGCTGGCTCCGCTGACGGCACGGAGCCCCTGAGGCGGGCCAGCGTAGGCCGCCAGTGCAGCGTGGGTGTGCTGCGGGCTGGCCTACCCTCGGGTTGGCAGGGGCTCCGAGGCCTCCAGTGAATGGAGGCCGGCGGCGCTAATTGGGGCACTGGCGGTGTCTCGTCTCGTGTCTCTCTCTCTCTCTCTCTCTCTCTCTCTCTCTCTCTCTCTCTCTCTCTCTCTCTCTCTCGCACTACCCGGCGTGCGTCCGTGCGTCAGACGGAGACAGCAACAGCCGTGTGTTTACTGCCGCCGTTCAAAAAAGGCGCGCGCCGAAACGGTCGGGCCCTGTCCAAGGCACGCGTGCGGGGTACACGCCCACCGGCACAGCCAATGACGGGCGTCCGTGCGTCCGGACCGGCCTTCCCATTGGTCGCGCGCGCGCTTTCACGCCGCCAGAGGGCAGCACCGGGCGGCATATACCGGGGCAGCCGATTCGGCGAACGGTGCCCGTTTAATGTGCGCTTGAGTGTGTGTGTGTGTGTGTGTGTGCTCCACCGTTTGCCTTGACGGGGCGGCGGCAGGCCTTTCCAAACTGACGACACACCCCGCAGTGCACAGGCACAGAGCTATGGGGGCCTTCCACCCAGCTTATCGTGCAGGTATCCATTAGGCCAGGCATCCTCCGAACCCGGCGGTTCGATCCTATCGATCCCACACACATTAAACTGCTTAATGTGCACTCTCGGAGCCCCCCCCCCCCCTCCGCGTAATGGTAAGAAAAGAAGGGTGCAAATACGCCCCAGTTCTGTCCGCGAGAGCCCGGCTCCCGACAAGTTGGCGTCCTAAGCAGCCGCCTGCTGCCCGCACGCCGACTCCGTTCGATAGATCGATCCAATCGGCGTGACTCGATACTCTCGAATTAAAACCTTTCATAACGTCCATACTTTGTCCTCGCTTTGTGAGAGGCACTGTGCCGGCACCGCCGCCGCCATCACTCTGGCCGTTCGGACGCCGCCTCTCGGAGCGCGCCAAAACAGTGCTGCCACCCGGACTGATATACGGCCGGCGCTGCCAACAAACGAGTGCCAATAGTCATTTGCCGGCCCCGCCCGCCCCCGGCACCGTGTTCCCCATTAATGAATCCAAACCTTCTGCACACACACCGCTTGAGGACAGGGGCATTACCGGGCCGGGCCGGTGTACCGAGCAGCTGGCCGGGCGTGGTCTAGTCGAACCGCTGGGCCTGGCCTGGCCGCTCCCGTCAACACAGCCAGGGTTGCGGGATACATTTTATTTGACGCGCGCCACTCACTCCCCCTGTTTGTTCCTGTTGCAGGTCCTGGTGGTCCTGGTGGCGGCGGCGTCCCTCGCGGCCGCACAGTCCTTCGGGGACTTCTTCCCGGGCTTCTCGGCGCCCGCCCAGGCGAGCCCCGGCGGCGGACGGGCCAACACGGGTAACGCTGGTAACCCCCCAGGGAGAGATTTTTCTTTCGACGCCCCCCGCGGCAACGAGACACAGCGCGAACCGGGACTGATGGCACCGTGGCGAGCGAATGAACGAACAGACTCTCCTGAATGAATGAATGGATTTGCAAATTTGTGAATGGAGGAATGAATGGATTATGAATTTGTGAATGAATTTATGAATTTGTGAATGAATTTATGAATTTGTGAATGAATTTATGAATTTGTGAATGAATTTATGAATTTGTGAATGAATTTATGAATTTGTGAATGAATTTGTGAATGAATTTGTGAATGAATTTGTGAATGAATTTGTGAATTTGTGAATGAATTTATGAATTTCTGAATGAATTTGTGAATTTCTGAATTAATTAATGAATTTCTGAATTAATGAATGAATAAATGAATAAATGAATGAATGAGCGAGCGAACGAACGAACTTACTCTCCTCGGATGCAAAACCAGCCATCTGTTCTCGCTGGTAGATGTTGCCGCGGGGGGCGTAACATCGATTTCGATTCCAAATATACAAATAAAAATCGATTCGATATCGCAAAGAAAAATTTCTCTCTGGGCCGCACTATTCCTCCACCGCGAGTGGGCCTCTGCCGCTGCACGGCTCTCGGGGCACCCTGGGCCTTTCCGAACGGTTCGCCGGGGTGCTTCTTGTCACGCCCCGCAATCGCTTCGGAAAGTCACCCACCCGAGAGTCACCGCGTCCGTGTTTATTAATCTCAAACTGTCTGGCCTGATAATAATAATAATAATAATAATGATAATCCAATTCTCAGCTATATCGTCCGAGTTTAATGTGTTTGTGTAAAGCGGTGCACTGCTCGTGAAACTGGCCTCGACACAGGGGGGAGGATGTTTTCCTAAATGAAAATTCTGAAAAAAAAAATGTTGGATTTTTAAAAGTCGCATGAAAAAAAGAAAAAATGAATGAATGAAACAACTGGAGTAGGTAGTCGAGGCCCTGTCTCCCGAGCAGTGCCCCGCCGGACCGCCAGCACTCACCCGTGCCTCTGCCGTGCCTCTGCCGCAGGCCCCATTCTGTTCCCCAACACTCCTCCGGGCAGCGAGACGTCTGGAGTGGTCGTGGGCGCCTCGGGCTTCGGCTTTGTGCCCCCCGGCGGCAGGACTGGCGGCGCCAGAGGTGTGTATCCGAGTCTCGTAGCAGGTCCCGGTCCCCTGGGGCCCAACCTGAGGCCGGCCTCCATAGGCTTCAGCCCGGGGCTGAGCTCACTCTCCAGCTTCCGGCTGGGGCCGCTCCGCAGCCCCCTCGGGGGCCCCCTCGGGGGTAGCGGCCCCCTGAGGACGTCGGTGACGACGAGGCTACGGCCCAGCGTCTCCTACAGCACGAGCCACGGGGTGAACCACGGGCTGCCCGGGGCGTCAGCCGTGGCCCCCGCCAGCCCTCTGTTGTGGAGGCTGCCCGCCAGATCATCCTCATTCCTCTCAGGTATCATGCGCGCCCGACCAGGAAGTGGACAGGACCGAGCCCTCGGAGGAGGTTTTGTGCGGGGGCAGCATTTGGATGCGGGCACATTAAACTGGGTTGGGAGAACAAATGCTGCTCCCGCATGAATAATCCTCACGATCAATTGTAACTTCCTAAAATTAATTTTAACTGCTAGTTGAATTTTTTGTCATTTGCGCGCATCTGGTAATCACCATCTTATTATAGACATACGGCGCTGATTTAATTCATAATTTTCGTCTACTTCCTGGACGGCTTCATCTAGAAACAATGTCCATATTCACGATAATGTAATGAATGCGTTATTTGTAAAAAGTTTTGAGGTAAATGCTGTATATACATGCTGGGATGGTTGAAAATTATTATTGTAACTAGGTTGTTTTGAGAAGAACACAAGATTTTTTCCTAAATTATTTACTTAAAGCTCTGTCGATACATGAACTTTTGTGATGTAATGACAATTTTGAAATTGTCAATGTACATTTGTCGTGAACTTTTGAATATGGAATTGCCTCTGTCAAACATCGTCATTGACCATTCAATATTCACCCACGATTCCTTTATCATCCATTTGTCGAAAATACTTTTTGACGTTTCCTTGGTCCATTCTTTATAATCCAATCACAGGATCAAGCACACAAACCACTGGTTTGTGCTGACTCTCTTGGTTTCTCTGTCTTTATTTTATCGCCGTAGATGCAAGCACCATAATGCAACAGCTTCCATCAAAATTCGCCATCAATCAAATCAGTCCACATCTCTCCCATTTTAAAGCATTTAAAAACAAGACATCAAAATATTGTTGTCAGCAGCAGGGTGTTCTTCCAGATGACCTGTCTGTAAACAGCCCGCCCGCCACCGGTTACGGTTAACATAACGTTTGCATGCCTATCATATACGCTCTTGGTTTGTCTTCTCTTATCTCCCTTTCTTGTCCATGACTTCGCGCCTTCGGAACGCCTGCCACCGACGGTCGAGAGAACCGCATGAGTCAGTTCAGTTGACGCAAAACGAGCGGCACGCGCGGACCAGCAGCCTATTCACGAACCTACTGCGAGACGGGTTGCAAATTGGCCTCCTTTTCTTCTTCTACTTCTTCTTGTTCTCAGGGAGGCGTACGCTTATCATTGTTTGTACGGCATGCGCATTTCTAGCCCCCCCCCCCCCCCCCCCCCGCTTTTTTGCATACAACCGCAACCGCCCTTTCTTACACTTCCGTCATTGCCGCCGACGCGTTCGAAACCGAGCCTTGCTTATTATTTTCCTATGTCGCCCGCCTGTTTTTCCCACCGACGCCCTTTTGTCCGCGTCGTCTGCTAGCTCTGCTCGCTCTGCTAGCTCTCAGCGCGCGCCGCATGCACCAGACTATATTCATTAGGTATGAAGCGTGTGAAGAATGGTGGGGAGAACAGCAGCGCGGGCGCCCGCGACTAAGTGATATGGTACACTGCCAGACGCGGCGCGTAAGAACGCGGGTTCGAATACCACCACCGCAGGCTGTGTTTTTTTCTCAGCTGCGGGATAAATCGCTGTCTCCCGCGGCTCTTCGATCCCTTTCTATCGTACGCTTACTCCAGTCGTGTGCTCTCTCTCCCTCCCTCCCTTCCAGACCCCTGCCGCCTTTGTCCATCTCACTCTCTCGTTGATAGCTACACATGCAAGAGAGCCATGCACTGTTGCGAAGTCCACGCCTTCTGATCTGGGTTCTCGGCTCGGCGCCCGCGCTCCCGACGGGGACATCTGGGGGGGGGGGGGGGGAGCGAGCACGAGACACGTACCGGTGTACACCGATCTCTACTCCACTGGACCGCCGCATCGCCATCCCATTGTCACATCGATGGGGCCGCGCTCGCGATTTCTCATACGCTGCTTGAATTTTCACATTCGTCGTCCGCGGATGCGCCCAGCGTGTGCACGGCTGGGAGTGCATGTTCCGTTATCGTGGTGCTGGGGCCGCGTCACATCCGCTGGTGGAGCGGAACAAGCAGCGCGCGTCCGGTGTGAGCACGGCCTCCCCCAGTACAGATCGAGTTAGGCTTCGTCCGAATTTTCCGTGGAAACCGTGGAAGAGCCGGGTGGAGCGCGCGGTGACGCCTAGCGCCTGCGAGAGCTAGGGTAGGCCAGCCCGCACGACACGCGTGCGCGCACAGTCCTGAGGAGGTTGCCTACCCACCAGGCGCCCCGCGGGTTCAAATACCTCCCCGGGTCGGATCGTCAGCGCTCACACAGCTCCCTTTTCACACGGTCCGCGGGGGGGGGGGGGGGGGGGTGACGCCAGGTGACACCCGGTGACACATGTGTCGTGGCAGGCCGGTGCCGGTGCCGTGCGCGGACAGCCGGACAGCGAGCTCTCCTGAACGCGCGCGTTCTGCGGAGGGGAGGGGAGAGGAGGGGGGGGGATTAAGCAATCGCTTTGGCGCTGTGTATCCCCGGCCAGGCTTAGTGCGCGCTGCACCCCGCGCAGACCCAGATTTCATTTTCAGTGAATGCCGTGTGGCGGTGCGGTGCGGTGCGGGGCCGCTGCCCACGAGCCCTGCCGCTGCCGCTGCCACTGCCGCTGCAGCTGCCCTGCCTGCTCTCGATAGTCTCTCGCGAGACTATCGAGACTATCGATCGACGCGGATCGATTTTGTACAGACCGACGGCAGCTGTTCCCTCGCAATAACATGTTTCATAGCGGCGCCGAGGCCCCCGCCCGCCGCGCCCCCGCCGGGCCCCCGCGGGGCCCACGGCGCCTCTGGCCTTTGGCCGGCCCCCGCGCCGCCGGCACACCCGGCTGGGGAATCAATCGTCTCAATGGTATTTCCAACGCGGGGGGGGGAGTGAGGGCCGTTTTCGACAACGCGGTGACGGCGGCATGGCGACGCCACACTAACAGCATCACGGCGGACTCGCCGCGCTCTTCGGCCCCCGCTACCATAGTCACCATATCATCACCATGCCTCTCGCCCCCTCCCCTGCCCCCGCCACCATATCACCACGACCATCACCACCATCCCTCCCGCCCCTTCCCTCTGCCCTCGCCCCCGCCAGAGCGCTAATGGTTGTGTTGCTTCTTGCCCGGCCAGGTAACACCGCCGCCTTCAGCAGCGACAGCTTCAGCGGTGACTACATCTAGACGCGGCCCAGCTCGCCGAGGCCCTCATCGGCGCCCTCACGGAAGTCTACATCCCCGGGCCCTGCCCAAAGGCCCTGCCCAAGGCCCTGCCCAGACCCAGCCGGGTCCAACTGCTCTGCGGCCCAAGAGAACACGCGTGCATGTGCACTCCTTTGGAATACCTAAATCGTTATTGTTAAAATGTTTCGGTGTGGCGAGTTCTGAAAAGAAAAGATTTTACGTCGCGCCAAATGCCTTGAGTGCACTGCTCGAAAACAGCACGAATGCGCGCTGCTCCATGAAATCGAACCATTACCAATGTTCTTGTTAGCAAATCAATTTAGTCGATCTTGCAGTTACCATAGCAGTGTTCGCATCATACCTCTGTACTGTGGTGCCATGTTTACGACGTTCAAAGTTCTCTGTTTGTTTGTAAGTGTCCCATGCGTATATGCAGAGCGATTTCGTTTGCGATTCTCATCCATCGAACCGTTTGGTCCCATTTCCTTGTCTCCAAGACTGCTACCTGAAGGCTGTTTGGATTCAGCTCACTTGCCATCTACCGCATAACCATGCTTGTTTCATTTCAGACAGTCGTTAATTTATAATTATTTATATACATACATTAAGGGCGAAACAAATGGCATATTTACATATAATGCTTGCCAAAAGGAGCCGGCAAGCAGCCAGAAACTTTTAGAAAGAAAATACTACATCGTGTCGTTGGCCAAATGCCCCTCATTGACTTTCGCCCCTCCTTCTCTCGGCGTGCTGTTTGTACTGAATGCTGCAAGTACACTGAGAGCAGTTCAAAAACTGTTGACAACCTGTCTCCATTTTCTTATGTGCACGAATGGAGTGAACGACGGGTACTTCCTTAAAAACTAAAGCAAAAGATTCATTTGAAAAACAAATCAAACAAAAAAACAAATTTGATGCCAAAAGTAGAAGTTTCTTGTGCTCATTCATATAAAACGGAAGGATGCGTGATTGAAAGTAAGTTAAGGTTTAAACAGGATCCGTACGGATCATGTGTACCGTATCTGTGTTTTCCTCTGTACATATCTTGTGTATTTACTTGTAAAAATGAATGTGTGTGTGTGTTTCCCGTGTGGCATGAATTTGTGTCCGTATGTGTGTTATTAAAATTGTCATTAAAATGATATGTATATGTATTTAAACTTTTTTATTTTTCTTTCGTATCCCAGTCACCCACTCAATAGGTTTGCCTAGTCCACCGGATGAACAAAAGATAACCCTGGAATTAGACGAAATTCAGTTCACATCACAGCGCATTAAAACGGTCCATTACATATGGTATTCGTACACGACACGCCAAAAGAAAAGAAGAGAATCTTGTCTCAGACTTCTCTTTGGAAGACGTGTCAGAAACGACATTCGTTTGCTAATGCTCCGAAACCTGTCAAAATCCCTGTTCAGTCCCAGGGAAAAGCACATTACGCACTAAGTTATTCTATTCGTACCAAATTTCTATTAGAAAACACACTGAGAAGACTAGGACTGAGAAAGGAATGAGAGTATGGAGGAGTCACCGGACCTGTTTTCCGTGGCACTTTGAATTACCCGGCAATGAAGCCGGCGCTGGCGCAGAACTCGAAATGCGATCGATTGTCCGGTCGATAGTCTCGCGCCGCCAACCTTCCTGTCAAGGTGACAAACAGAGGGGTGCAAACAGACCGCGCTGCGGCCGCTGGCGAGGCTCCTGGACACAAAAAGCTGTGATAAAGCGACATGGAGCAGGGAGCCAAAGGGTGCGGTGCGGCTCTGAGGACCGCGGCGGCCCTGCCGACCCCCCTGGCAGGACGGGCACTTTGGCGCCGGGCAGTTGGTAGCGCCGGCGGCGACGTCACTCTCGCCAACCCGCAGTCTGCCCCGAGTCCGCCCCCTTCCTACCCCCCTGGCCTGTCCCGTCCCCATCCCCGTCGTTTGTGATGGCTGTCACAGCGAACAGCTGTACCTGCGGTGCTTCTGCTTGTGCGACGTTCCGATAGTGGCCTACTGCGTGACTCACGCCCGCGTTAGCCCGCGTCGCCGTCGCCCGCCTTACCCCTGTCCTGTCCAGCCCGCTGCTACTGCCGCTGCCGCCGCCGCTACGCCCGTCTGGATGTGCCTGTGCCCTGGTCCTAGTCCTAGCGCTCACGGGCCGTGGCTTTCCTCCGCCTAAATGAGTGCTAGTGGTGACGAGGATCTAGTGGATTCTTACACGCCCGACAGTCCCGACAGGACCGACAGGATCAACAGCTCGTCCCTGGCGCTACCGCAGCCGCTGCCACCGACCCCGACGCTGTCGCTCGACAGCCTGGACGATCACGCCTTCCAGGACGGCGTCTCCTTCGCCCCGGGCTCGAGTTTATTAGGAACAATAGATTCTCCACTGAATAACCGCGAGAGCCAGCCCTTGCTGGGCCATGGGCGCATGGACCTGGAGGGCTCGCTCAACAACTTCCCAGGTAACCTCACTCAGCATGACGGCCTGACGACGCCCCCACCCTCGTTATGTAACGCCTGATTAACTAACGCCTGACAGTCCAGACTACAGAGAGGTGCAATTCTGAGCAATTCGAGTTTTGAAGCTGCAATGGCTCGCCTGGCATGCCCCTGGGCCTGAGTGTCTCTCATTTGTTCACCTGTAGAAGTCAACGCAAACAATCATTTCAGGAAGGGGTGTTGTGGATATGGTAGCGACCTGTCATTATCTCCTCTTGTCGTGAACTGACAGTCAGGCAACTACCCACTAAGGCTGCCACTTTTCTGTGTGTGCTGTACTTTGAGGATGTCAACCACTTGCTCATTTCTTTTTGCGCAGATGATCCCAAGTTTGCGGAGTTGATCCGGCAGGCAGAGTTGGCTATTGACAATGGTATTTATCCAGAAAGGATCTATCAGGGTTCCAGTGGATCATACTTTGTCAAGAATACAGCAGGGGTAAGGTTCACCTCTTACCTCCACTTATTTTCTTTTTTGACATCTCTACAATTTGCTCGTGTGAAATATTGCTTTTTAGCAAGTCATTGGGGTTTTTAAACCCAAAGATGAGGAACCTTACGGTAGACTTAATCCAAAATGGACCAAATGGATGCATAAGTTATGCTGCCCATGCTGCTTTGGGAGATCATGTTTAATACCGAACCAAGGCTACCTCTCAGAGGCAGGTGCTAGCCTTGTGGACCAAAAGTTAGGTCTAAATATTGTTCCTAAAACGAAGGTAAATATTTCTTGGTTACTCTTTATCCCAAAATCATTTTCTTCATTGAAATTGTATAATGTGGCCCCCACACCAATTTTGTTTCCCTAGGTTGTTAAACTAGCTAGTGAAACCTTCAATTACCGTGGTATTGTAAGGCAAAAAATGAGAGTGAAACAAGCTGTAATGGATAAAGCCCCATGGATTGGCAGACGCTTCAACCGGATAGGTCTACCACCTAAGGTGAATTCTTGCTCTTCTAAGGAAATGCGTTAAATTATAATATAGGAATCAACTACTCAAAACAAATTTTTAAATTTTAGGTGGGCTCTTTTCAAATGTTTGTGGAAGGATTCAAGGATGCTGATTATTGGCTAAGGCGCTTTGAGACTGAGTCTTTGTCTCCTAAACTACAAACCGAATTTCAGAATAATTTTGAACGATTAGTTGTACTGGATTACATTATCCGCAACACAGACAGAGGCAATGACAACTGGTTGATTAAGTATGATCAGCCAAGTGTTAATTCTCGTGCAAGTTCAAGAGGAGGGGAGATGGAAGACGCAACGGTAATACTGTTCTTAATTGTTAAGGATAATACTTCCTAAAGACATTTAACTATGTGCCAGTTAAGTTACCATTTCTCATAGACTTCTTTTTTTATTTTAGGAATGGAATGTGGTTCAACTTCCACAGATATCCCTTGCTGCCATTGACAATGGCTTAGCCTTTCCATTTAAACATCCAGATTCATGGCGAGCTTATCCCTACCACTGGGCATGGTTACCTCAGGCTAAAGTTCCTTTTAGTCAAGCTATTGGTGACCAGCTTTTACCTCTCATTGGGGACATGAACTATGTGCAGGATTTATGTGATGATCTTTATCATCTATTTAAGGTGAATTGACTTTTATACTTTCTGGATTGTGATTAGGCATCCATACACTAACATACAACCAATATATATTTTGTTCTTGCAGCAAGATAAAGGGTTTGATCGCCACCTGTTTGAGAGGCAGATGAGTGTCATGCGGGGACAAATTCTGAATCTGAAGCAGGCTCTCACGGACAGGAAGAGTCCTGTTCAACTTGTCCAAATGCCTTCCGTAATAGTAGAAAGGTAAGTTGTCTTTTTACCAAATTGAGCAAGTTACGTTTTAAGCCTTTAATTTTTGATAATATTTTTCTGTTGCTTATAACAGACAAAAAGGACATGTGGGTACTACATTAAGATTCAGGTCTTTCAGTGATACTTTTACTCAGCGTGTCCACATGAAGAGTCCATTCTTTTCTTGGTGTTGAGCAAGTTTATGAATGACCAATCCATCTTCAGACTGCAAAACTGCTCAGTTCATAGGGCATAAATCTTCCATCACTGATGGACCTTCAGTGCATGTACTTCACATCCAGTAATTGCCATGTTGTTATTGTTTTTAAAGTTAAGCCATGGGCTTTATTTGATTTGTTCTGTAAGTACATTTTGTTTCTGGGGGTGTCTTGAAAGATGTGATCCAATTCCAACAGGCAACCAATGAATTTTAATATTATTAATCATCATATTAGTTTCTTTATCTATATGTTGTATGCCTCTCCCTGTACTACCTTTTTATCAGTCTTTGTGTTTCTGTAACCATTGTTAATTTCGAATAGTTTGGTTTGTAATTGTTGATTTTAATTAATTTAGTTTTGTTTCCCGTACCGGTTGTACCATATCATTTGTAGGTAGCTATTGGAACAATTTTGTGCTGTGAAAAATGTTGTGTTTTAATTTGACCGGTAAAGAATTTACAGAGCCATAATGATGAACTACTGACTTTAATTTGCCTTTTATATAGGGACACATTCCAACTATCTTTTGGGCACTATAATTTAATCTGTTTGTAAATAGTGCACTTCTAGTTTATTTGTGGAATGTCCCAGTGAAGAAATGGCATTCCTTAAATAGGGCCCTAGCAGCCAAATAAATTTTTTTACCAGAAGTGATAAGGTTAGAAATGTGAATAAATCTTAAATATAGGTGATCAGCCGAGAGATTGCATCTATCAATCAACTATCAGGATTTAATTTTTTAAATATAGAGCTGGTTGTGTCAGCATGTGTGGAAATTGTGATACATTAGTCATTGTTACATGGGACTAAGCCATTGTTCACCATTTTACAAAATCGGTGATTAATTAACCCTAGTAGTTTCTTGTTTTCTTTCAATCAATGTGTTTGGTTTGGCCGAAGCAGTTACCTCTTGGCTGGTCTGTCTATGAGAATTGTTCAAATTGTGATGCAACGTATTTGTGATATAACTTCAAGTCAAGCATTTATTGTACACTTTCCCTCTTTTTGAGTTCTCTGTTCATCCTTTCTCTTTTTCACAATCTTTTTAATTTCTTTTATTTAACAAAGTTGTGGACTTCCTTTTTATTTATGAAGATCCTTCAGAATGAGTAACATTACTAGATATCCTGCAGCAAACATACCATGATGAGTATTTCTTCGTAATTATTTATCAGAAAACGAAAGAGTCAAATTCTCTGTAGCTTGTTCATCTTTGCCTTAAATTCCTAACCATTGTTCAAAATTTCGCCGCTCCCTTGGTTTGTTAGTGGTTCAACTGGAATTATTACATTTTTATGACTCTTTGGTAATAGTGTCTTTTTTTTTTTTCTAGAAATCTTCTACTGTTGCACTCAAGGTTCCATCCATTTCTGTGTGAAAATTTTTGGGGAACTTGACTTTGTGAACAAATTGTGTCAGGTAATTGGTCATATTTACATGTTTGTTGATAGTGTGGAACTAACAAAGAGAAACAACTTATCCATCGTTTTCCTCCATATGCTTCTGATATACTTGTACTGTAGAAACATTTTAACCTGATGATCTTCTCTGACAACGTTCATTGTGAGGAAAAGTAAAGGATGTTTTTCTTTACATTTTACTGAAACTGTCATTAATGGGATTGGCTACCACACTACTGTGGTTTGTCCTGAACGTGATTTTGCCTACTGCAAGTACAGTAGAGCAGATGGGTAAATTGTACGTAAACTGAATCTGCAAAGTATGGTTTGTTTCAAATTTTTTTGTTGTAAATGGAACTATTTTTTTATACAGTTAACTCTGTCGTACAGATTTGGTAAAGGAGGTGGCGTAATCTTTGCCTTTTTTTTTATATGTATGTCTTCAATAAATAAATATATATAAACTCATGAGCAAAGGTGTGGCTTTATTGAACCTTTAAATATCTGCTTGTTACCATAATAGTGACAGGTCCCTGAGGGGTAGGCAAACCATTCGACACGTCGGACATTTCTATTTGATGAACCAGACAAACACTGAGCTCCATGGGCGGGTGGGTCACATTGATGTAATGCACTTCTTCACAGTGGAGTAGATGTGAGAGTGGCATTCCCTGAGGGCATCTGGGCTAAGGAAAGTAAGCCATCACAAAAGCTTGAGAGATGACAGTCATGGATATTGCTAAACTTACTCGGAATTAATCATTCCGTATTCCGTTCAAAATCTTCTCAGCATTCGCGCTTAAAACGAACGAGACCCTCGCTTGAGATCGAGACTCTCGATGTCGTCTGCTCGCACCTTACCCACATTACTTTACATCGTGCACTGCCGCTGGTACCACCGGGTGTCACAACTTGTTTTTTGCTTAATTTTCTTTGACAGGTTCGTTTGTTCTAAGAAATTTGCAGTATTTTATCCGCGGTCAAAATATTTACGACGGGAGGTAGTTGACACGGTTACATTCTTTGTGGATTGTCCGCGCATTGCTATCAAACAAAAGTTTGTTTGCTGTAACCTCAACCGAAGTTTACTTGTTCATTGGGATGATAGTACTTGTAATCATTATCGGTTCTAATTTGTGTATTGCAATATCCATTATCATTTCAAACTCTAATATGTTGTTTTGTTTTATTCAACCATGTCTTGATACAGTGCTAGTGATCTGATCCTCGATGCTGAATGAACTGAGCCTCCCAATTTCATCATCTTTGTTTTTTTCTAAACTCATTTCCAGAATAAATTGGTGGATATGTTTGCGTCAAAGCCACTGCTTAGATTCTTTGTCACAAGTCCTTCAATATGGAATACAAGTAAAGCCCACTTAGCAAAGCTGCGGAAGAAAACTGGATATACCTTTGCCAACTGCAAAAAGGCTCTCGACATGCACAATAATGACTTGGAAAAGGTTTGGATTTTATGATTGTTTCTTCTTTGGTATTCCTTTCAGAAAATGTATTGATTGATTGTATTTATTTTTCAGGCAGAAAAGTGGCTCCATGCAGAAGCCCAAGCTCGTGGTTGGGCGAAAGCAACAAACCTAGGTGGACGGAAGGCTAAAGAAGGTCTGGTTGCAGTACTTGTCAACAAAAACCACGGTGCAATGGTGGAATTAAATTGTGAAACTGATTTTGTAGCTCGTAATAGTGCCTTCCAATCCCTTATCCAAATGATTGCAAAATCATGCATTACTCTGGTTCCCCAAGTTTGTAACAACAGTAACCTTCTCAAAAAGGTGAGTTCCTAATAGTAGCTTTAAATTTTCCCATGTCTGCCATTGAACTGTTTGTCTTAAGCCTTTTTTTTTTCCAGGAAATTTTGGAAGGGGGCAGGTTGGGAAGCATTCCTGGACCCGATGGTAAATCATTGGCTGATCATGTGGCTCTCCAAATTGGCATTCTTGGAGAAAATATGATCCTTAAACGTGCTCTTCTTGTCTCTGCAAATGAAGATATTATGCTCTCTGGTAAGCTTTTAATTCTACTTTCATGTTTGTCATAGTTTTCTTGGAATATTTGATGACAAATTTTATTCACTTGAACTTGTGTTGTTTTAACTACTTTTATTTTTGACCTCTTCAGGATACTCGCACCCTGCTCCTCAGCAACAATCAGAGATATTGCTTGGAAAATACGGAGCCCTAGTAGCCTATAATACAAAGGACAAACAATCATTGTCAGAGACAAACTCTGATATTGGAAAACAGCTTTGTCAGCATGTTATTGGTTAGAAGATCCTAATTTCAACAGTTACATCTTCCCTTTTGTAATTTTGCAACTCTCCTTAGTTATGATTTTTTTTTGTCCCATTTGTTTTTCTAGGTATGAATCCTAAAACAGTAGGGGACCCAGAACAGGACAAACCCCAAGATAATGCTGATGAAGAGACAGTCCTGATCTATCAAGACTACCTTCTAGACCCGGAAACAAAAGTCAAAGATGTATTAGATGAAACAAATGTTGAGGTATGTGTCTGAATGTGGCGTTAGCTGGCGATTGAGATGTTATAGATTTGTCTACCATGTATTTCTTTTTTTTTTAGGTTCTGGATTTTGTTCGATTTGAATGTGGAGAAAGTAATGCTGATGATGCAGAAGAAACAGCTGCTAGAGCACAGGCATGATTCTTTTCATTGATGGTGTAGTTTCAACCACTCAAATCATTACTATCAGTATATTAAGCAGTGAAACCTAAATGCACCTGTGAGCATTTGTCAAAATTCTGTACAGTTGATATTTGTAGATTAGCATGGATAATTTAAAATCTGGTCATGTTCATGTATTTCCCAAAACCAATTAAAAGAGGTTGTAATATCACAAGTCTACTTTTAAAAAATACTGAAGTCTATTTTTCTTTGCACCTATACACAGTTTACAGCAACAGTTATTTTTTTTATAACTTGTAGATAAGTTACATGGTTCTTCGTTCTGTATTTCAACCTGAACTTGCAGGTTTTATTAACTTTTCCTAGGTACATTGAATATTGAAAGGCCATAACAACTGGATTTTGTCCTAAAAATATAAGTTACTTTTCACTTAAGAATTTACCAACAGTCTTTTAGAACTCGTAAACTAGAAATGCAAGAATTGAAACATGCAACTCTTGTCTGCAAAGTGACAAAGGATGAAGACTTGCACAAGTTCTCAGATTTTTTTACAGTTCTGTTCCGACCACCAATGTGAAAATCGTTCACATCAATAATAAAATAAAACACTGAAGTTACCAACAAACTATACATGGGGACAAAACAAATCTTCAATATGTACAGACTTTTGCAAAATAAATAATACTAAACTTTGCCAGAAAACAACATAGGTAATTATGTACAGATTAGCAAAATATGAGAAAGAGCATAGTCGCCAGCCCTCCTCCACCAAGTGTAGAGAAGACAAAACCTACCACCTAAAAATCAAAGGTAGAATTGAAAGTTAAAGATGCTGATGTTCATGTCATTCAAATAAAGTATCAAATATATTGGCTCACTCAAACATCCGAGTGTACAGAGACTGCAATTTATCAAAGTCCATCAAATTTCTTATATTCCATAGTACCTTTCAAAATGACTATCCCACAACCTGTCACAATTATTCTGTAAAGTTGATTGGAAATACAAATTTTCTTAGCTGATTCCAGACATCTTTTTCTTGGATTTGATGCTTTATCAGAAGTACTCTTGAAGTTAAACACTAAAATTAATGATATTTCTTCCTCATAATTTTTGTCAGTCTGCAGAAGATAGTATATCTGAGCTCATTCACCTATCACACTTGACAATCTTCATGGCTTTTCAACTTGCTTTTCCTTCTCCTTTGGGAGGTCCGAACCCTTCCACAGCCACATTCTGCAATCCTTCTTCCAAAGTGGAGAAATTTCTTCAGCACAGTGATGGCGTCCCTACAAAAATATAAGTTTTGGTGATCAGCGTACCACAAGGAGGAGACTCCGTCTAAACTTTGCAAAACTACCATATGAAACCAATGACACCAGAATAACTATTTTTTTCAGAGAACACTAAACTAATACATTTCAGCTTTGGATAAAATTACGGATGATCTTCTCTGCCCGAAGTTTAAAACAGCTGGTCAGTCTGTAATAAATGCAGCATCCACAAAGCAGAAATCTGCAAAAAGAAATTACCTGATAACGCAGTACCTCGAACGTGAATACGCGATCCACAACATCCTGGGGGTGGTCGGGCTTGCGGACCACAATCTCCTTGGTCTTGATCTTGAGGGAGGGCTCCAGCTCGTTGTGGGAGGGAACCCCAACCCCGTGCGCCCCGGGGCAGCCGCATGGGCAACGCTGCAGCTGCAGCTGCTCCCGCTGGTCCATCACGTCCATTTGGTACCTGAAGAAAAATACACACTCACACTCAAAATAGTAAAAATTGTGGGGTAATTGTTGGCAAGATTTTCTTCTTGTTGCTGTAATTGTTGATGGCTGTGGGTGGATACTGTGCCATGCCACGGGGCTACTATACCCGCTGTCGCTACTACTACTTGCCGAGGGTGGGACCGGTGCGGCGGTGAATGTGGATTCGAGCCGTCCGAGTCCGCGTCGGGCCCCCCCGTCCCCGCCGGGGTCCGTACATGCAGTGAGCAGTATCTCCCATGGGATTCACTAATTTCACGGGTCCGGGTCCGGCGGACCCACCTTCTTTCCGCTGTAGTCGACATGCGCGACGATGAACGACGCTTTCTTCGTACTCCTGCCAGGGTTCACTAACGCTGCGTCCAGTTCAGTGGCAAGGGACGACGAGACGAACGAACGGCGTAAACGGCGGCGATGCACTCTTGGCAGGGACCGGGACCACAACACCACAACAGGTTACTGCCTGTCTGCCCTCCCTCCCGCTTCCGCCGGCCCGCCGCGCGCCGCGCCACCCCGAGCCGCCGTACTCGCCCCTTCGCCTCCGCATCATCCAACCGCCCGCAGCCGGTGGTGAAACCGCAGCCTGCCACTGGTTCCGCTCAGCGGTTAGCGTAGGCACGGGCGCAAAATTAACCGACCAAATTTAAGCACCGAGTAGGATAGATTGTCTTATGTTCACAAATAACAGCGCCGTCCACACAGCCATCGAAAAAACGACGGAAACAACCACCACCGGACCTGAGAGCGGACGGACGGACGGACGGACGGGACGGACGGCTCTTATTTTGACAGCCCCAGGGATTTGACGGTGTGTTTAGGGGCGGCAGGACGGAGTCGGGCCACATACTGGTCGGGCCTCGGTCCGCGGCCTCGCGGGTGAGCGGGAGGAAGCCCGGGAGGAAGCCCGAGGGCAGGGTGTCCGATTCACGTCTGATGCTGCCCCCCCCCCCCTTCCTCCGGGAAACAGGAGCAACTTCTCATGAGTGCATCACAAGCGCGGATGCAGGGGGGAGGGGGAGGGGGGGCACGGGGGAAGGCCCGGAGGGTGCCTGAAAGGTAGGCAGGCAACATGCGAAGCCTTTCTGCCTATCAGAAGGCAAAAGGTGGTACTTTGCCCCTCCCTTGGGCCGCTCCTGGATCCGCGCCTGGTACATCAGCCCGACACCGACACCGCGTAGCGGCTGGGGGCGGCGGGGGTGGAGGCGGACACTGTGCCCTCAGGGACGGACACTTCGAAAAGTTTTGCGCTACGACGCAGCTAGCTCCCCTGGCCGGTAAGGGAACGTTCGCAAACCCTGTGACCTCTCTTCGAAACCTTGCAGGATGTGGGGGTGGTCGTGGCGGAGGAAACTGTCGTTGGCGCGGGCCTGGGTCTCCCTCAGACTGAAGGCCTGTTGGGTTCGATTCCCACAAACGGTTCAACGCGCTCCCCCGCGCTGATTTTTCGCGTCCAGGACACCAAAGTGCCTCGACATTTCGTGTCACGTGGTTCCTGAACGGCCCCTAACTGCCCCTAACCCGGTGGTTCTGCCGGCTACCGGTGGAGCCCCGCCCTGCCTTACTCACTGCATGTCCTCATCCTGGTTGCACACGGAGCTGCTGTTCTCGCTGCCGCTGTCGTCCGTGCTCAGACTGCGGCTCAGGCTCTGCTGCTGCTGGCCGCCGCTGGCGTTGACGGCGTTGTTGGCGCTCACGACGTTGTTGCCGGCGTCCGACTTGTTGTTGCGGAGCGCCAGGCCCCCGCTGAGGCCGCCGCCGTTGAGAGTCTTGCGGGCGCGCTTCTTCTCCTTGATGGCCTGGTACAGCACTATCGGGGCGCACGCCCAGCCCATGTTGTGGGGCGAGCAGCCGCCCTAGCAGGCCCCCAGCGCCCCAGCGCCCCTGCAGCACCGCTGCAGCACCAGGATCACGGAGAGCTCCTGCGTAGCCAGCGCCCTGCCCAGCCGCCTCCTGGCCGTACCGCAGCACACAGCGTGCAGCCGTGGGCCACGGCCTAGCCCTCACAGCCCTCCACTCCCCCAGCTAGCACAGCCCCGCACAGCCCCAGCCCCGGACCGGCACGGCCTGCACGGCCCCGGCAGGGATCGCCTCGGTGCCTCGGCGGCGGGATGGCGGCCGGCCGTCTTTGTGTGGCGCGGATACCGTCGCGGCGAGCTCAACCTGAGACCGTGGACGGGGGCCGCGAGGCGGACGCGCGCGACCAGCTTGCCGCGAGCCGACTGCACCCAGCCCCAGCCCCATCGATCTGTGTTGCAGCGGCAGCTGAAGCTGTCCCCGGCCCGACCCCGGCACCCCGTCCAACCACCCCCTTCGCTGGCACAGGCACAGCATCCGTACCGAACCGGCCGGGGCGGGTAGGGCCGTGCCGGCCGCTTCCCTCCCGCTCCTGCCCCCTCGGCCGCCTCCACCCGGGGCCCGAGGGGTGGGGGTAGCCACCCCCTGCGCTGTGCCCGGGCAGCGCCCCCGTCTGCCCCCTCCCCCGGAGTCTGTGCTTCGGTACCCGGCGGCGGCCCCAACGGATAGCAGCCATGGCAGCCCCCACGGCCAGCGGGACTCGACCCATCCGCGGAGAGAAGGGTTGATCGCCGAAAACAGCGCATTACGCTGTGGGGGCGAGTGTGCGTTGCCAAGCAAATTAATATGTATTGCAGGGTGGTTGTATCGAGGCTGAGTACAGTCGCAAAAAAAAAAAATCAGGTAGAGAAAAAAATCAAAAAAGGCAAATATACGACATAGAATGTTCAAATAAATTAGAAATTTGGAAAGAAAAATTAAAACAGAGAAACCATGAATTCAGGTTCAAGCCGGTATTATGTTTAGAAAAATAAATTTTTTGGTGGTGAAAAAATCAAATCAAATCAAAAGAACCAGCCAAGACTTGTGTGTACATCAAGAAGGGGCTTCCAGCCCCCCCCCCCCCCCCCCCCCGGGGCGCTGCGCCCCCGCAGGCCGCAGGCTCATCTGGGCCATACAGGTCACTCACCCCACCCCCACGAGAAGCGGTCGACTCGGCTAAACTTAAGCCCCCTCGGCCCGGCCTCGGCTGCGGCTGCGATTGTGGGTGGTTCGCAGTGCCAGTGCCACTGACCGCGCTGTGCCGCACCAGGCCGGGGCCCGCGCTTAGGTTGGGTTGACTATGCACTGGCGCGCGCCAGGCCAGATCTGGCTGGATGCTGAACCTGGAGAGTCTAGAGATGGCGGGTTACTGCCATCGAAGCACTCCTCTCTCAAGCTGAGCCACGATCTTGTTCTCTGGTTCAAACCTACGGGAGAATTTCGATAGCAAAAATTTATGAAGGTCTTAATTAAGGGGCGCGTGGAGAAAACGTGTTGTTAAATCTGCGGGGTGCTTTGAACTGCCCACCTGGACTGCAGTCCAGTGATGCCAACAAACACGTGACATCTTCGTAGATATACGACCCTCTCCCGCGTATGATGCGAAGGTTACTCGACAGCCAGCATTTGCGTTCTCTAGATACGAAAATTGGTATGGCCAGACGGGGGTAGTAGAAAAGTGTCGGGACATGCAATGGTCCTTGTTGTTTTCTCCCAAAGCTGGTTAAGGTGCTTGCAGGTCTCTGTAGTGCTGCCACCTACCGGCGAAACACCCACACTTGGTCTTTGTTTATTGTTTACCACCAGCAGACTACATACTTTTTTGTGTTCAAATTCATTTGTACATTCCAGTGATTTTGCTTGTGACTTGACGGCTATTGAAAGTTTCCTTGGACTGTGAGTTCAACTGTAAGGTACATGCACAATGTTGATCAGCGCAGAATCAGAGGTGTCGAAATGGTATGAAAGTATGAAGGCTGCTAATAATTTTGAACGGTGGATGGGTGACCTTCCGGACAGTCTGAAATGTTTGCCGATCACTCAGCTAGCCATTCCAGGTAAGAAAATGATATCACCTATTGCGCTCGTCCTCGGCTTTACTTTGGGCTTTGTTCCTTTTTTTTGTGGTTACCTGTCATCAAAGATATCTCGGTTTTTGCAGGCACTCATGATTCAATGAGTTGTGGAATATCAAGATCATCAGGAATATCACCAGACTCTACCACAGTGGTGAAGGCACTTGGAAAAGTCTTGGGACCAGTAGTACGACCAATTGTCTTCAAGTGGTGTGTGACACAGCACAGAACAGCTGCGGGGCAGCTCATTGCTGGGATCAGGTAAGTAGGGTATGACACTTTGGACTTTGTCCAGTGACTGACATCAAATGTTTTTCTGCTTTTTTCACATGTACAGTTGAAATTACAGGTACTTTGATCTGAGAATAGCTGTCCATAAACCAACCGGCAAATTTCAATTTGTTCATGGGTTGTATGCACAGGAGATTGTGCCACCTTTCTCAGAAATCAAGAACTTCCTTCAAACCCATGAGCAAGAAGTTGTAGTTCTCGATATTCAGCACTTTTATGATTTTGCCCCTCAGAATTATGAACAACTGCAGGTAGTTTTAATTGCTGAGGCATTTGTTTCAATCTTATCCCCCTTTGCAAATGCTAAATATATTGTCTCTTCTTTGCAGTCCTTTTTGCATGCCCATTTTGGAAATATGATGTGTCCTTTACCAGAGAGTGGTGATGTTTCTAAGATTACTTTGAGCTGGATGTTCAAACATGGATACCAAGTGATACTCATATATCGCAGTGCCACTGGACATGGGGATCCTCAACTATGGCCTAGCAAGTCCTGGCCCACCCCCTGGCCACAAACAACATCAGTGCAACACATGATTTCATTTTTGAAAAATGGACTTGCCCGTCGCCCATCCAATGCAGGTTAATTTAGACACCAATATCTGTTGTATTGTAACAGGATAAAAATGTCTCTTGTAATTTTTTCTTATTTGCCTTTGTCTTTTTCAGGCTATGTCACTCAATGTGTACTGACTCCAAACACCTGGTTTGTTGTGCAGCACCCTCTTTCAAATCTTCTGAATCGATGTGCCGCTCCATGCAACTATGCCATTATGTCATGGCTAGAACAACAGAAACCAGGACAGAGAGGGGTGAATGTTGTAATCACTGACTACTTCGATTTTGACCTTGCCAAATTTCCATTTGTCAAAACAGTTGTTCTCTTGAATCGCAAATTTGTATTAGATTGTCATGAAGCTCATATTGCAGTAGATGATGAAGAAGGGGATATAATGTATTTTGATGCAAAATCTCAAATCTGAAGAAAAGCGGATCCATGAGCGGCTCTGCTCTAAGTAGGGGCAATGTATCACTTTTTGCTTTCGTACAGGTGGAAAGTTTTGCAGGTTGCCTACCTTTTGGGCGACTGAACCTGATTATGTTTCAGTATTGCAATAATACATGGTTCTGCTGTGCTACTATTTTTATCAGTCGGAAAGGACAGATATTTTTGAGTAAAAGTAAGTAGATACACAAATAAACAAAGCAGGAAATAAAAGTCAGGACTTTTGCATTAAAAGAACTGAGTAACTTTGTTAGTTAAGTTTTATTATGATAGGAAATGATACTGTTAATTTTAATTAAGGACTATGACATCGTATATTCTGCCCCCTTTCACCAACAGAAAATTAATGTATTGTACATATATGTCACTTCTCAACTGCTTAATGCTACGATTGTTACGCTCAGTTTCCTACTTTGTGATAAGTTTATTATTGACCTCAGGTATTTTTTTAGTATAAGTATGTTCCTATTCCATGAAAAGCTTTTGTATTTCTTAATTGTCAATAGAGCTTTCTGTTTTTAGGAACCTTAGCCGCATGGTTTTCATGTGAGCTTTTGATGTCACTGTGATAACTGAAATGTAAAAATGCCAGCTTCCAATTGCATCTAACCAAAGCACATACTGGTTATTGCCAGAATGAAGTGAAGAAATGCATAGTGTATAACTCTTGTCATTCTTTTGATCTCTTATTAATTTACTATTTTAATCTCACTACACACCACTGTGTAGTAAAAAATTGTTGGTAAATAAAACTCCACATCCCACTCGGATTTTTTTATTTACCCCAAACCTATTAAAATATTTAAAATGTACAATAAAAAGGAACGAGCGATCCTTCAAGTCGTCGTTTTCTTCAGCTGGTCTTTCCTGGCCTTTTCTATCGCTATTTTTCACGGCTCTGCGCCTGGAAGATATGCAATTCATTGCGCAGCTGTGACAAATGGGTTGACGTTGACTTCGACTTGATTCGTTTGTTTCAGGCATCGATGAGAAAATTGTTGTCGTTGGGAAGTTTTCCATACTTAGTCCTCAAAGTGATGCAGAGAAAATAAAAAGAAGAGCAGGAGCAGAAAGGCGCCTCCTCAGGTAAACAAAACGAGCTAGCCAATATTGTTTTCGTCGGTATTTTATGAATCTGATCTGATGTGGCCATTAAAGTACTTTCCTATACACTTGTTGAAAGTATATCATTCCATACTGCCGCATTCACTTATGTGTTTCCACTGAAAGTGGGCGATCCTTGACTGGGTCCTAGTAAAGGTTAAGGAGAGACCCCTTTGCAGCTTCAAACCGATGCGTCTGGCTTCATTTGCTTTCCGCAAGGCCTTTCACGATCAAGCGTTAAACTTAGATTTAAAATTTTAACAGGTAGCCGCTTCGAAATGTTGCATCCGGACAATCTGACTGGTGATGGTGAACAGTGGTGTATGACAGTTAACCTAATCATTGCAACTGTTTTGGCTGTTTCTCAACAAGGTTTCTCAGGTGATGGAAGATCATAACCAATCGGCCTCGCTGATGTGGTCTTCGCCCAGTCCTGCCATATTAGCTCGTCGAGTTCGGAACGCCGCGTCTATGCAGGTGAGTATCGATGATGCTCCTCCATGTCATAAGTTCCTTCTTCTGTCTACACTCTCAATAGAGAGCCCCATAGAAACTTTTTTCTCTTCTTGTGCTTGTATAGTCTGCGCGGTCACGGGAGACACCTACTGCTTCGGCTGTCCGTCGAGAACTGAACGCTGCGCGAATGGAAATGCTACGCTCCCAGGAGCCCGACGGAAAGGCTGCGGAGAGACGTGCCAGGAACGCTGCTGCTATGCAGGCAAGTACAGTACTCAGAAAGCTGAGCTTATGCTGTATGCTATAGACATATCACTGTGATGAGTGAATGGTTCACTTTGGATTTTATTTGTTCCTCATTTTCTTTTCAGGCGGCTCGTGCCAGGGAAACACCGGAACAAGCGACAGCTCGCCGTGCTCGAAATGCAGCTCGAATGGTAGCTTTGAGAGCCAAAGAATCGCCAGAGCAGCGGGCTATGCGAAGATCTCTGAATGCTGCTCGGATGCAGGTGAGCTCTGAATTCCTCTCTCTATAGTTCCATTCACCCCAGTGAACTTCTCAAATACTTTGTGTTTTTGCAGGCGTATCGTGCTAAGGAAGTCATGCAAGATCCTTCTGGTAATGTGGCTGTAAAGGACCTCATGAATGACGATGTGATGAGAAATGCAGTACTGGCAACACATAGGCAGCCTCTTAAGAAGAGGAAAGACCGAGATATAATAATTACTGATTTAGACCAGCAAGAAAGACCAAGACAGCAAGCAGCGGAGACCAATGTAGAAGCCACCCCGATGCCACTTCCTCCTCATAGTGTGCTGCAGGGTGGCTCATTTCAAGCTGCTCCAACTCCACTTCCTCCTCACAGTGTGCTACAGGGTGGTGATGGATCTAGCAAATTTGCATTTCCAACTGCACCAGCTGCACTTTCTGCTCAGAGTTCTGCAGATTGGAGAATGATGCAGAGTGGTGATGGATCTAGCAAATTTTCATTTCAAGCCACCCCAACTCCACTTCCATCTCACAGTGTGTTGCAGAGTGGTGATGGGTCTAGCAAATTTTCATTTCATGTCAACTAAGAGAGCTTGGGGTTTTGACCCTAGCTTATGTCCTAAGTGGCAATGCTGTTGAATTTTGGAGAGGAGGTGAGATGTTTCTTCTAATGTTTTTCTACCAGTAGTTTTACTGTAAAAACATAAGCAAAACAGAATCTCTCTCTCTCTCTCTCTTTCAGGTCTTTTTAGTAGCAATTAATGTCCACTGAAGACTGATTTGTAGTGTGTAAGGCCAATGTGACTGATCCCTGATCTCTTTAAGTTAGTTCTTTGTTTTAATTGGAGCAGAATGTAAATGGGTGAGTTGTAAATAATGTTGTTTATTTTACACATTTATATTTTGTCATACCATTAGCACAAGAGATTAATAAAAATCTTAATGTCATTTCCAGGTCAAGTTTTAATTTAATTTTGAAGTTATTCAAACAATATAAAAGTTGTGTTTATAATAACTCAATTATTTGTATCATATCTTTAAACACTTTCTTTAGTTTATGGTAAGATTTTGAGTACAAGTAATTTTATGAGGTTTAGTCATATCAGAAGTACTCCTGAAGCCTGCAACTTGTGATATTTTTGTTGCAGGTGTTTCATGCGCCATTCATAGTTTGTCTTCTTTATCGTGCAAACTCTGTCTTTACTTCAATATTACATTTCCTTGCAAACATGTATTCTTATGTTTAACTTTTGACTTGAGTTTGTCTATTGTAGTTTTCCAACAAATCTTCCTGGTATTTCAAATAAAACATTCTCATTAAAGTATCTTTTAAAGCAATGCCTTTATTATCCCCCCCCCCCCCCTTTCCGCCCGGTTCAAGTCCACTGTACTCAATACAAGATTTCAACTAGAATCTGACTTAAATATTAATATTTAAATATTAATACTCCACTCCCGACAATTCGGCCCTCCGGCCCGCGGCCCGGTCAGGGATCCCCGTCCTCCTGACCGGGCCAGACCGACACTGAAGCATACACATACTACAGGATAAACAGCAACAAAAATTAGGGCACTGCCTTTCAAAAAAAAACGAATAAAACAAAACCCTTAACTTAGCGTTTCTCCCGGTTTCTCTGCATCTCTGGCGTTGTCACAGGCAGGCAAACACAAGAGTCGCCCTGCACACGAGCAGCTGGCCGGCTGGACTCCCATCAATGACTGCGGGAGTGGGTCCGGCCGGGACGGGCGGGGGTTGCCTGTGTGTGCGGAGGGGCCCTCCCCGCCCCGGTCTGTCCCTTCCGCACGCCGCCGTGGCCATTTCTTATTGACGGCCGGGCGCGTAATAATGGATGACGGCCGGTGACTGGCCGGCGGGGCGGCCACACCGGGTGCTACTCCCCCACAGACACCAGTCCGCCAGGCCACGAGTGTGGATATGATGATACACTTCAAGTCTTCGCGCCGGCGTGCTGTGCTGCAGTTCGGCGGGGAGGGACGGGAGGCGTCACTCCTACTAGGGATGTGCGAACAACAACCTCTCCTCGAAATTCCTAGCACTTGCAATGAGCACTACTTGACGTTTCGTTATCCCGGCTGCGGCGCGGGGAGGATGTTGGCACATCTCTACGGGGGGCGCCTCGTAGGTAGGCAACACCGACTCGTGCACGCACGCGTGTCGTGCGGGCTGGCCTACGCTGTCCGGCCGCAGGCGTTCCTCGTCGTCGGTATCGTCGCTGGCCGGGTTGTGGTGGTTGTGGTCTAGTACACGCAGGTGCAGTGGTGGTGGTGGTGGTGGCGGTGCATGGCTGTGGCTGCTCCCGGCCCCTCCCGCTTTCAGTCTCCACGTTCCCGACCTCCAGCGGCTGCCCCGTGACTGCTCCGGCCACAAGAAGAGACCCCGCCACCTTCGAGGACCCCGGCACTTCCCCGCAGCTCTAGGTGTCCGCGCTGTCCGAGAGAGAGCGCTGCAGCGCTGCAGCCTGCGGCAGGAGTCACGGCGGCTGTCTTCGTCTGACGTGTCCTGTCCTTTTCATTCTAATTCTCTCTCTTCTCGCTCTCGCCCGCTCTCTCGCTCTCTCTTCCTCCTTCTCCACACCCGCCCCACACAGTTCCTGACGCCCAGCGTTCGTGCCACAATGGACGCCGGACCCGTGAAAATCCGGCTGCCGGCCTCCGGTGGTCCCGGCCCCGGTCCTCTGGGAGAGCACCTCCGCGGCTGGCAGCTGCACCTGTCCGACGACGGCGTCGACACCTACTGGCGGCGGACGATGCGGGCCATGCGGGGAGCTCTGGTCAGTGGTCAATGTCAGTGGTCAATCGGGGTGTCAGTGTGTCAGTGCCTCCCTCCCGACAGGTCTCCAAGGTGACGGTGCTCATGTTTGCGGCCGCCTCCCTCGCTGACCTCGTCCTGGCCGAGAGCTCGGCCGCCGTGCGATTGCCGCTGCGCGCCTTCCTGGGCGGCTATTCGAGCGTGGTCGCCCAGTTCATCCTGGCGACACGGACGCCGATGGTCAGGGACGCCTTCAGGCTCGCCGCCGACGTGGCCGATGAGCTGCAGGCCGAGTCCGCCCCCTACGAGAAGGTTTGGGGTTGTCCCTGTCACCCCGACGTCCGTCTGCCGGCAAATGCTATAGCCGCCGCTGTCCTGCCCGTAGGAGCTCCTGCAACAGGAGGCCAGGACGGCGGACCTCCGCACCCGCCTGCTCGTGGCTTACGCCGTCCTCACGCAGGTGGGCGTGTTCATCACACTGGGGACGGACACGGACTCGCACACGGGCCGCTGGCTGTCGGCGCTCGGCGGCCCGGGCTTGCGCTGGTGCACCATGCTGGCGCTGTGGTACGGCATCGCCTGCTGCCACGTCTGCCTGTACACGCTGTTGACGGCGGAGCTCACCCTGCACATGGCCTGCGCCGCCCTCCACCGCCGCATCGGCCGCCGGCTGCGGGTGAGTGGGTAGGAGAGGAGGGCTGCGTCGGCCGCCTGCCGGGTAGGCAACCCCGGCTGGTGCGTGCACGCGTGTCGTGCGGGCTGGCCTACCCCGGCACTCGCAGGCGCTGCGAGCCTCCGCCGACGGCCGCTTCCGTTCTCTGCAGGAGCGCCGCGGCGCCGCGCAGACAGCGAGCAGCGTGCACATGCAGGTGCGCGTCACTGCGGCCGCCCATCAGCTGAGCAGCGCCTTCGGCTACCTGCTGCCGCACTTCCACACCCTGGGGCTGGTGCTGCCCATGGTCAGTCCTCCCCGAAGGCCGCTCTAACCTGGGATGGTGTTTCCCAAATCGACACAAAGTCGGAAGCCGTAGTTCTCGGATTTCGGCACAAGTTTCAGAATTCTATGAGGACATATGCCAAAACCACTAAATCTCGAAGGGTTTTGAAAAATACTGAACGGTTATTGGATTTGGCAAATTTTGTTTTTTTAAGTTTTGCGAAAATAGTCCATCTTGGATTTTTAATCTTTTATGGATATGTTGTTCCCACTATATCAAAGATGAATCCCCTAAGTCAATTTTGAATGGCCTGGCATTATTTTAGATTTTAATGTGAACTTCATATTCTTAACAAGGGGCAATGGTTTCCGGCCTTGTGTTCCCCTGCCACCCGTCCTCTCTCCCCGTAGGTCAGCACCGCCGAGGTGATCCTGGCGGGCGGCCCCACGGACGCGTTCGCGCTGGCCATGGTGCCGATCATCTTCACCGTCTTCGTGTCGCAGTGCGTGGTCGGGCAGCGCCTGGAGGACAGCAGCGTGGCCGTGGGCTGGGGAGCCTACCAGGTCCGCGCCGCGCTAGTACTGCGCTACCCTCTGTAAACTGCATTAAAACTGCCTCGCCAGTTCCGCGGAACAACAGAACCGCCTTCCTCACGGAGGGGTGCGTTATGTTATCTGGGCCAGGGCCGCTGGCTGTCCGAGGCCGTGCCGAGTCGACGCCTTCGCCTGCTGGCCATCCAGAGCTCGGCCAGACCCGTAAGCTTCGGGGTGCCCGGCTTGGTGTCGCTCAACCACCGGTCCTGCGAGCGCGCCCTCCGCGTCTGGTTCCAGTACCTGCAGATCCTCATCAAAACAGCGAACCGGGTCCGTCGATACGAATAGTAGCATCGGCCTCGCCTCGTCGCCCTGGAAAATATATTTTTCGTTTCTCCGTCACAACCGGCACGCTCTGGTGGAGATCGCTGCCCCGCCTGTCATGACGTCATGACATGACAGCATGGGCGTTCCCTGCTCCCCGCCCCGCCCCCACCCTACGCCCCCCTCCCGGCCTCTTTCCTCTCGTTTTCGGGCTCCTGGGGGCTGAACAGGCTGAACGGCCTAGCGGGCGTAACCGGTCCGACTCTCAATCTCTGCCCGAAGCCACATCCACCTATCCTCTCACCTTCACTTCCCCCTACCACCGCCCCCTCTCTCACTTTCACACACACACATACACACTCTTACAGTCCACAACAGCTGTCATGGACGACAAGCGGCGAGGTGACACGTTTAAATCCCCGTCAAATCTGCTGCTTTCGGGCGCAAGGGGAGGTCTTTCGCTGGACGACCTCACCGCCAGCCCCCTGCTGGTGCCCCTCTCGGAGTTTTCATCGTCCGTCCTCCCCAGCGGTAAGTGGAAGGGCGGCAGCGGCCCCTGAGCGGAGCGGGCGGAGCGGGGCAACAGATGTTTTCTGCTAGGGACGAGTCAGGAAAGCGACTGAAAGTGGATGAGTTGGGGTTGTCAGCGGAAGGTGAGTCCCCAGCCAAGCGGGAGGTGTCTTCTCTGTGCCGGGGGGCGTCCCTGATCCGCGCCCACAAGTGCTGGCACAGTCTTGTTCGCCAATTCCGGAGTGGAATGTTGGCTCTGCCCCACACCTGTTTACAATTTCCTTGTGTTTGTTTTGTAAACATGTTCCTCTCGGTTTTAATTTTTTTTTGTTCATCTTATTTATTCTGCTTTTAATAACTCTAGTTAGCACGCGATATCGTTTCATTCCTTACAATAGTGTATGGGAAGACATAACCTCTTTTTTTGTTTGGTTAGATCCATGTCAAATTTTAATTTGTATATGCTGCCAAATAGAAGGGTATTGTTGAGTGTGAGTATATTTTTATTTGAAAATTATTTACAAAGTTTTAATTTACACTTAGTGTAGATCAAACAACTAATATTAAGTAAAATTTAAATGCCATCAACGCCCTTCACGGGTAGCAAGTCGGCTGGATAGCCTTCTCTCGAGCCTCAGAGTTTCACGTCTTCTACATAACAATATAGCCAAAACAATTATAATAACAATGAGAATAAGGGCTATTACTCCAACTGAAATTCCTGCAATTTCGCCAGCGCTCAAAAATTCTGTTTGTGAAAAAGATGGAGATTAGTTCAGCCATTACAAAGTTATTTAAGTACCGGTAAACAGTTTCTTTACTTACGACTTCCAACATCATACGTCTGCCTATTTGTGTTTCCTCTTAAATCAGTTGCTATGATTTCAACCTTTTTAGAACAGCAGGAGGCGCTGTAGTAAGCATTTACTTTATCACGAGTCCCAGACACAAATAAATCATTTCTAAACTGAACTCCTCTCGGGTATGTTATGACACTTAGTAGCCCTGAATATTCAGAACATTCAACAATTTGTATTATGGATATCCTAAAGTCGAACATGTTAAAAAAAATTTTTTTTTTGAAATCCATTAATTCCCTCTTACCTGAGTCTCTATCTTGGATTTCAAAGTCGATTGTCCAGGTGTTTGTAGCACAAGTTGCAGGATCCCATGCACCTGCGCATGTGCTTTTCCATGTGCCCCAAATACTTGGACTCCAGACGTCATTAGTTTGCTCTTGTTGCACATAAACTATAGAACCTTTTACAATCTCACGCTGTAAAGTTTGGGACTTGGCATGAAAGTCCACACGGTCCATTTGTCCTTCTGCTGCGTTCTGACCAATTCCCAAATATCCAACTACTGGCATTGTTTTTCGTGGTGGTACAATGAACCTGAAAAAATTGTTCCAGTTAAATGTTGTTGAAAAACCTTAATAATCAAAATTCTTGATTAAAAAAGGAACTTACTGGACAGGGACCACTCGCTGCAGAAATGCAAGCTGGTCTCTCATGTAAAATACAAGTAGCTGTGGGATATCTAGGTTGTTTGTAACATCATAAGTCAATTGAAGAGACTGTCCAGGTCGTGTTATGAGCTGTGAGCTAGGATTCAATTCAATATCGAAGGGGGGTGGCACAATCACAATGTTGTCAGCTCTTGTTAGATTGGATACTCGGGTAAACACTTCCCCTACAATTTTAAAGATGAATTTCATGTTAGTGTGCTACCAACAAAATAATGCAGGGTCTTCCACCATCATACTGGAAAACACATTTTTACAATAATTTTCTGGTTACCATTGCTATTATGGCCTGTTGTCTCCACAAGGGAAGGTTTTCCCGGCAGATTTTTGATATCCCATTCTGATTCTTCACCGGCAAACTCAGTCTGCCCTGGTCTTGCTGCTCTCCTGGACACCTGTCAAAGGAGATAGGAAATAGAAAGAGGTAATTTTTTTTGGTGTAAGCGGCACTTTGTTGTATTCACAGAAAAAAAAAACTGCACCTGAAGCACAAATGTTATTATTATGATCAATTTTACCTGTCTGGTAGTGTTGTACACTGCAGCGCGCGCAGCGGAACCCAACGGTCGACCGGAAACGTCGAGCAGTTTTACAGAGGCCACGGTCACTCCTTGGGGCTCATGCACTCTCACCCTCTCAACTTTCCCTGAGAGAGACGACAAGGTTTTTTTTATTGATATTTTTTCGTCAGCTATGCTAATAGCACATATCACATGTATACACCCCGTCCGAGGAAACTTTTCATTAGAAGCGAAATGATTTTGTTTCCTCGCTGTTTACCCCACATATGCTGATGTTCCCATCCCAACCTGCTGATAGCGATAGCTCTATCTCCGTGTGGCTCAACAGGAACTGCATAGAGTTGGCGCTGGCCGGCTCCCGCCCCCGCCCGGAGCGTCAGCGGCAGTCCGCCTGGGAGGTAGACTCGCCCGCGGACCGCCGCTGCAGTGCGGGCTTGCCTACCCACTTCTGCTCTGCTGTCGGACCGGGCATGGAAACTGAGAGTGGGCCCCGGAGGCCCGGAGGCCCGGAGGCCCCCTGCCTTTGGACTCGGAGTCGCTCGGCGGCGGTCAGAACCGCTGCCATGACGCGCCGGCGGCTCCTAGAGAGACTCAGTCTCTCAGTCTCAGACTCTGAGTCTCTCTAAGTCTCTCTAGCGGCTCCCCGCCCCCGGCCTCATCCCTCATCCACACGCCGCTGTATTTTTGTTATTGCGGGTCACCACCGTCAGGCCGCCCCGGCATTGACACACGCAGCGCCGCGCAGCGCGGAAAAGGCAATTATAAATAGCGAAAAGCCGCCGCCGCCGCTGCTGCAGCGGCTGCTGCTGCTGCCGGGCGTTGATTGACAGGCGGTGACGTCACAAACCTGAAGATAACGCTTAGAAATACTACGGGCAGATTTGGCGGGGGTGGCGGCGGCTGTGGGGCTCTGCGGGGGGAGTCCACGGCGTTGCGTGCTCCCCGCGCTGTCCCTCGCTGCATCCCCCCCCCCCCCCCCCCCCCCCGCTGCCCCCCGCGCTGTCCCCCGCGGATCCCGGCTGGTCCTGGCGCTGCTAGGCGCTGTCTAGAGAGCGCTGTCTGCCTGCGCCACGGAAGCTCTAGTTCTCTGTTGGGGGTCCGACCGCGAAGGCCGCTCCGTCCCGCCTGGGCCCGCCTGGGCCCGCGACCACCGCGCGTCCGAACAGTACTCTCGGGGCGTGTTACTTTTGTAAGTGTGAGCGCTGCGTGAGTTGTGGGAGAGAGAGAGGGGTGCGGTTCATGTGCTGCGACGCCATTTCGCAGGAAATTCGCCGACGGTTTCGACTTTGTTCTCGCGCGTCGCACTGCCGCGATTTGTCGTTAATGCAGAACGTTCCTGTGCTGACGGAAAACGTACTGAAGCGTCCTGCGACGGCGTAAAATTGAGCGTGGCTTCGCTCTTTCCGTGACCTGGGCGACGCAATGAGCCAGCGTGGTGGGCCGGGGGGGGGGGGGGGGGCGGTGGGCAGACAGAGACACACGTGGGCGCTGTCTATCCGTCTCTCTTCTTCCTTCTTTATTCTACCGAGGTCCTTCGTTTTTTTTCGGGCGCGGTGCAAAAACACTGGTCATGAATCGAGCGCGGGCTTAGTGCGCGTTTGCAGGTCCTCGTCAATTAGAGGAGGTGCCGGTGGCGTGATCGGTGCGCCGCGGTCGCAAGTGTGGGAAAGTCGCGGGTTCGAATACCGGTGGATATCGCCCCGGAGAAAGGGAAAGGCGACCGTCAGTGGCCGGCCGGATGGGGATTGAAAAGGGCCGCAGAAGCAAAGCAAGAAGAAGCGGCTGCTCTGGCTTCGCCGCTGCGCCGCTGCAGCGCGCACTGTACTTTACAGTGTAGTGCGACGTGTGCTCGCCGTACAGTGCACGTTTGAGCATAATGTTGTTGTTTATCGCGGGCCGCACGCAGCGATAGAAAAGGGGGGGGCATATGTGTGCACAGAGGGTCGTCCCCGAGGCCCCCGCAGCCCCCCAGGGCCATGGCCAAGGCCTAGGCACCGCACCGCACTGCCGTAATCAATGTCGGCCGAGGAGCGCCGCCAACCCGACCCGCGGGGACGGGGACTTGGAGGGTGGAGGGCGCCGGCCCGGTCGGTAGGCGCCGACGGCGTCCCCTGTGGCGCGCTACCCGATGACGTCCCCGACGATGTTCACGACGGCGTTAACGTACCTTCTACCCCCATCGTCCGGGCCTGCCTCTGCGCCGGCTGTCCCGGGTGCACCGGGTCCGCGACGACCAAGTCCGCCTGCACGTCCAGGCCGCTCAAGCCGCGAACGTCGGTGTCCAACGGGGAGCCGGCAGGCGCCGTCAGCGCCCACGTACCTGAGGAGGCCGCGCGGACATTTCAGTTTAGAGTTGCGGAACATACGGGGGCAGAGGAGGACGGCGCGGACAGAGCTTTCTGTCGTGAATGTCGCGCAGTTCGCGCCATCGGCCTGCATCGAGGAGAGGCGGCTGGTGCTGGGCCGCCCTTGGCAGCCTGCCTCACCTGCTTCCAGCTGCTCTCGGCCCAGGGACAGCCTGGCCACGCCGTCGTGGGGGGTCAGCTCCCAGCTGCGCCCTGCAACACCAAGTGCAATAACGCATTTTCTTAATTATGTTTCTCCAGTTTTCAATGAAAAGAAAAAGAAAATCCTCGACGCGTCCTTGGGAAGCCGTCGGTGTCACTCGGCGGTCGTTTTTTTTTTGTGTGACGCGGATAATGGATTAAGTGATTGTAATTGCAGCCCGCCTCCGACATCGTTGTGGTCCGCAGAGGTGAACACGGCATAAATTGTCCCCTTTCGCTACACAGGCACCCGGCCCGGGTTCACCCTGCTCTGTCTTTTTTTCTTTTCCCCCCTTTTCTCCCGCGGGTCGCGATCTACCGCTGTGCGGAGGGCCCCGCCATACGCGGCACACGTTTCTGAAGCTGCCAGTCTTTCCTTTTCTTTTTTCTTTTTTCTTGGATTAATAATCGCTGTCGCGATTCGTCACGAATTTTTGAAGCGCGCGCGAACCCGCAGGAAAAAAAAACACACACAAAAAAAAACAACAAAGAAACCCACAGAGAGCGGCGCGTGTGCGTGTGATGTGACGGATATGGAGGGCGCATGCCATGCATGGCAGGCCGGGGATGACGTCACCGTCCTGCCAGGTGTGCCGCAGTCCCCTCCCACCCGCTCTGCTGTCCTTCCTCAGCGGACAGGCTGCCGTTTTATTCCCTCGATGAGAAGGGCAAGAAATTAGTTTTGGCAGCGTGGCGGTCGTCTCCGCGATGGTGCCGGCCATTGTGTTGTGTTGTATTGGCGCGCTGTGTGTGTGTGTACTGCTGCCCCGCCCCGGGCCGGGATGCAGTCTGGCGGCGGGGGAGGCCCAGGCCCGGGGGTGCCGGGGGCGGGTGTTCGGGGTGCGCGCGGACAGAATTAGCTCCGCAGGTTTTAGTAGCGGCATGTGTCGGGCAAGGTCGGGGAGACCGAGACGGAGGAGGCCGGCGCCGTGTCGGGCGGGGCGGGCCTCGGAGCCGCATTGTACTCGGCCCGGTGCCGGGGATACGCGGTTTAACGCCACGAAACGGGGGCGGCGGCGGACATCGAACCCGGAACTGTTTGACAACTTACCGGCCGGCGAGCGCAGGGTGGCGCTGCCCCGCACCTCCACGTCGAGCCGGTGCACGCTGCTGTCCACGTTGACCTCCAGCGGGCCGGGCTGCCCGCGCCGCACCGCCAGCGTCACCGGCCAGAGCTCCGCGCCGACGTCCTGGTGTCGGCCCGCGGCCGTGGCCGTGGCCGTGGCCGTGGCCGGCAGGTCTCCGCAGCCCAGGGCGCCGCCCGTGGCCTGCGAGATGTTGGCCACCGCCGCGTAGTCGCTGCAGCTGCCCAGGGTCCACGCGTCCAGCTGCGTGGTTAAAGCGGGAACGTCTCGGGTTCAAATACTGACCCTGGAGCCCTGGAGGGGTAGGTCGGTTTCGCTTGTAGCTGGCTCGGCCTTACCTCGAAGCCGCCGCCTCTGAGTGCCCGCGCCACGTCGGCCACGGCGGACGCCTCGCGGTCCGCACCCTTGGCGCCGTCCTCCGTCACCAGGATGATCCGGGTGCCCCGGGGGGCGACGCCGGCCACACCGAGGACGGCGTCGAGGGGCCCGGGTCCCGGTGCGCGGGCCTCGGCGGCCCCCTGAGGCACCGCGGTGACGGCTGACACGGCCTGCTGCAGCTGCGTCCACGTCGTCAGCACCCGCGGCTCCGACACACCTGCGGGGCGGAGGGGGAGGGGAAGGTGTAGCGCGGCGCTCTAGCAGCTCTAGCAGATCTAGCGGATCTAGCAGCTCTAGCAGTAACATAACAGAATCTCGCGGTAAAATGGTATTCTGAGAGATAAGCGCGGCGTGTGACTCATGTGTGTGACCTTCGGCCCCGCGCCTTGACTTGACGTGATGCGCCATGTGACGCAATGCCTTGACCTTAGCGGCGTCCCGGCCCGGGTCCGCCAAGGTGGGCCCTGCCAGCCCTGCCCCAGCGGCCCTGGGATCCCGCCGGCCTGTGCATCAACCGCAAACATGACCGATAGATTATGGGCCCGGCCCGGACTGCGCCTTGTCCAGCGTGGCCTTGCCAAGAAGATAAGCAGAGCAAAGCACTGCGCCTTCCTTTATACATATTGACCGGAATTCCGACCGCGGGTCCGGGGACGGTCATTTTCGGCGTGGGCGTCGGCGGCGGTCGCCCCGGATGATGACGTATTGTCGTGGGATCACGCCGGAAGGGCTGACGGGTAGATGGAGAGGCGGAGCTGTAGCGGGGCGCCTGCCATTTACCGGGTAGGCAATTTGAAGACACGGCTGCGCAGCGGCCGCGAATGTTGCCTACCTCCCCGGGCGCTAGCCGCCCGCCCCGCGTATCTCTGGCCGTTGCTAGTTTGTTGGCATGTCCGCGGCCATAAATCGTAGCGCGGAGTGGAGCCTATATGCTATTGACTCGACTATTCGCAGAGATGAGCAGCGGGCGGTTCCGCCGTATCTCTGTCTCAGTCATGCTGCATCTCACTCTAGCCTCGACAGAACCTCCTGTTGCTCATCTTTGTTTCTCCGTCTCCGCCGCGGGGTACTCGAATTCGATCAAACCAGGTAAATCTGTGCTACCTGTGCGGTGGAAGGTGGCGAAGATGAAGGGGCCGGCGGCGTCGGCGCGCTGCAGGTCCCCGATGGCGTCCCTCGCCCGCTGGACGGCCGCCGCGCTGCCCTTGTCCACCACGACGGCCACGGCCCCCGGGGCCCCGGCGGCGCGGTGCTCGAGGAAGGCGCGGAGGGCGTCGCTCGTCCGCACCAGGTCCCAGATGGGCCGGCCCCCTGTCAGAACGTCGTCCTGGCCCGGGCCTGCAGCGAGGAAGGGAGGAATTCCAGGGGGGAAATGCCAAAGGGAGGACAGCTCTGGCCCTTCCCGATGTCCACTAATTAAAATCGTGGCAAATCTTTTTATTTTTTAATATTCTTAAAAATATTTTTTGAAATACAGATTTTCTTGAGTTTTTTTTTGCCATTGTGCACTGATTTAAAAAAAGCGAAGTCTCCCTTGGGAAATTCGAGGGAAATTGAAATAAAAAGTGGCGACGGCGTTGGTATTCGAACCCTCTCCTGTACCTGTGCTGCCCTGCGGTGTCGGCGACGCAGTGGCGGCCTGCCAAGAGGCCAGCGCCAAGATGACGACGGCCAGCGATGCCGCCATGGTGCTGGGTGTGCGGGGTGTGCGGGGTGTCCTAGGTGCGCTGGATGTCCTGGACGGGTGCCCGCGGTGGACTGAGGGTGCCGAACGCGTGCCGCCCACTTTGTACGGACTGCGGCGCCCCCCGCGGGCCCCGACCGTAATCAGGACCTGCGGCGTTCGTCTTTGACCGGCGCCGCCCTGATAGCCGGTTTCCGGACCCTTCCCGCCACACCCTGCTGGGCCTAGCCAGCCTGGGCTCTTCGGCGGAACGCTCGGCGCGTACGCGGTAACGCAGTGCGTGGACCATCGATGAATAAGACGCGAGCGTCTTGGAACGGTCCCGGCGCCGCCGTCGTCCGCCATGTGTCACCGGCCGCCGGCCACTTCCTGGCAGCCACGGCCGCCGTCGGGGGTTCGCACCGCACCTGCACCTGCTGTAGTCATATCGCGGGAACCGCGCTAATTGAGATTAAATGGGCCGCTGGCTCCGCGAATCGTCCTCCATCACGCGCCAAGTGGCGGCGTGCTGACTGCTGACCTGCCGCTGGCACTAACTCGCAGCCGCTTTTCTGGTTCATGTTGCAGATGTCGAAGACGTGGACCTTTCTTCCGGCGCCCCCAGTGTACTCACGTCGTCTGCATCGGCCCCCGTCCTCGCCGTCACCCCCGTGACCGCGACCCCCGCGGTCCTCGCCTCCGGCCCCGCCCCCGACCCTGGCCAGGACCGGGCGTCGGCGTCTACGCCCGTCCACGGCGGGGGATTCGTGTCCTCCATCGGCAGCTTCACGTCCGCCTTGTTTGGCTCGCTGCCAGCCGCTGAACCAGCTCCGGCTCCAGCACCTCCGAGGCCTTCATTCTCTCCAGTGGCCCCGGGACCCGCAGGGCCTCCAGCACCTTCAGGGCCCCCAGGGCCAGCAGGCCTATTAGAGGACAGCTTCCAGCCTGTTTCTCTAGAGCCGGCCACCGGGCCGACGCCAATCTTCTACAACCCCGGCAACCTCGCCGTTTCGACAGCGAGCCCGCCGTTGCCCGGCCTCGGTGCCTTCGGCAGTGTCCATGGGCCGCCCCCAGCCGCTGCCACGCCCCCGCGGCCCCAGCCCCCGCGGCCCCAGCCCACGCCACCCCTGCCCTTCGTAAACCAGGTGGGCTACGGACGGCCCTTCCAGCCGCTGCCCTCCGACTTGTACTACACCAAGGCGCGGCCGCCAGGAGCGCAGCCCCCGCCCGAAGTGACGCTCTTTGAGTCCTTTGCCGATCAACCTGCAGTGCCCTTCTTTGCGACATCCTCGAGCACGCCTCCTACAGTCACCCCTGCAGGATTTCCTACAGGATTAACTACCGGACCACCCACAGGCCACCCTACAGGACCTCTTACAGGCCCTCCTACAGGACCACCTATTGGACCACCTACTGGACCACCTACTGGACCACCTACTGGACCACCTACTGGACCACCTACTGGACCACCTACTGGACCACCTACTGGACCACCTACTGGACCACCTACTGGACCACCTACTGGACCACCTACTGGACCACCTACTGGACCACCTACAGGCCCCCCTACAGGACCACCTACTGGACCACCAACAGGACCCCCCAGAAGGCCCTCTCCCGGACCACTCACACCCCTGCCGGCTTCGACGGCATTTGACCCCCCTGTCGGATCCCCGTTTGCTACGCCCACGGGACCCCCGCCGGGCCCTCCCTCCGGGCTGTCGTTCGGGTCGTCGACGGGGTCCCCCTTTTCAACCCCGACCGGCCCTCCCCCAAGCTTGACGCCGGCCCCCTTCCCCGGCCCCCAGTCCCCGCCTGGGCCTCCTGGACTACCCGGAGTGCCTCCTCCCCCCAGTGGACCCCCCAGTGGACTCCCCTTCGGGCAGACCGGATCAGGTACGCGAAGCAACGCTACGGGATTCATACACCAACACAATTGTGATGCCAAGGCTACGTGTTTCACATATTTGTGCAAATGTTCTTGTCCTCGTAGTTTCGAACAACAACGCGTTCAGACTCGGAGGCCGCCGCCCCGTGTACGCCCCGGTGCCCGGCCTGGAGACGTCGGGGCACTCTCCCTTCCCCAGCGCCGCCGCCCCGCCCGTCGGCATGGCCCCCACCGTGCCCTCCTCGGCCGTAGACGGGGTGTCGTCCCCGACGACGCTCTCCCCAGACCCATTCAACAACGGGGACTACTACGAGGTAACCTGGGTCTCATTTATTTTACATCATTTTATCTTCTGTAATCTCATTGTCAAGGAGTCGCGTGCTCTTTATTCCTTGACTTCATTGTTGAAATGCTGCTAAGTGATGGAGCTGCCAAGTCCTTTCTTTGAGGTCCTGCAGATGGAAATCTGGGCTTCTCTAGGCCGGATGAGTGGTAATCGGTACATATCTGCTACTGTTTTCAGCCGCAGGTCTCCATGTCACCTGACCCCTTGCCCCCACCCATGTACCGCACAGTATACCAGCACTGGTTCTTCAAGAAGGAGGTGGAGACTAAAGTGTTATGGCAACCATTTTCCATGTCCGATTCTCTTGCTCTTGAGACACACTTTCTCTCTCGTAAGTAGGCTCATAATTAATGTGCTGTTTATATGTGCTATTCCCTTTTACAGATGTGTCAGTTTACATTAATTTCTATCTGTGTTTTCCAGCTGATCTAACCAGCGACACAGAGGTTGCCACAGATGGTGGTCGATATGATGTAAATATCCTGAGAAGGCAAAGAGTCGCAGTTTATTGGGAGGAAGCTCCTACTGAAGTACGGCGCTGCTCTTGGTTCTACAAAGCTAATGCCGATAGTCGATATGTGCCTTATGATGAGAATGTAGCCACAAGATTAGAAGTAAGCTAGAATTTAAACTAGTGAAAAAAGAGTAAATGTGTGTTTTTCTTTCTAACATTTTATCTTTTTGTATGCGATTAATTTAGGAGGAGTACAAATTGTCATACACTCAGAATGAATGGCAAAAGAGAGTGGAATTTCCAAATGGAGAAGCTGTTGTTTTTCACAGTGCCAATGTCATGGTTCATTACCTGAGCAGTACCTCCCCTGATGCCTGGGGTAATGCACCGGTGAGCTCCAACACCGATGTATGTAGTGCTTTGCCTTCATGGAAACCATTAAATTTACTACCTTTTAAGTAACATTTTCTTCAGAAGTCACACTGATTGTAGAGAGTACACCAAAATTTTTGGGTGATGCTACTTTGCAGTTTAGTTAAAAAGTTAAGCATTTTGCTTCTGTCTAGCATCCCTCATTGCTTTGCACATGTAGAAGCATCACAACAAAAGTGCTACTAAAGTGTTACTACTATCTGCACATCATTATAACTTATCATTTTTTGCTTCAGGGCACCCAACACAGACCGCGAGTGGTGAAGAGAGGTGTTGATGAGTTTCACATTGAGAGTGGAGAGTCTGAAACAGTAGACCACATACTATTTCTTGTCCATGGCGTTGGGTCAGCCTGTGATTTGAAATTTAGATCCGTTGTTGAAGTTGGTAAGCAGTTGTGATATTCTTTGTTTCCTTAAAACTTGCAAACATTGGAGAATTTTAATTTTTCAAATGCTGTGTTACAGTTGATGATTTCCGAAGCATATCTCAGCAGCTTGTTGAGTCTCACTTTTCTGCATCTGTGGAAAGCGGGAATGCGCGCCGTGTTGAGGTTTTACCTGTGGCATGGCATGAAAAGCTACATAGTGAAGATATTGAACGTCAGTTAAAATCCATCACGCTTCACAGCATACCCAAACTACGTCATCTTACCAATGACACTCTACTTGATATTTTATTTTACACTAGTCCAATTTACTGTCAGGTGATTAAATTAGGTCAAGAAAAATACAAAAACAATTTTTGATTAATCCTTCTGTTGGAAAGAATTTACTTTTATTTTTCTGCTTTCAGACAATAATAGACACTGTGGCCAAGGAGCTTAACAGATTATATGCTCTGTTTCTCAAACGCAACCCACATTTCAATGGTGGGGTTTCTTTGGGTGGGCATAGTCTAGGATCATTGATTTGCTTTGATTTGCTTTTGCACCAGAAAGGTAGCCCAACTCCTACAACTCCACAAAGTTCTGCCTCTACCCCTACTATAAATGAAGGTGTGGTTGCTGACAACAAAGAAGGGCAAGAACAGGTATGGTTGAGTAATGCATTTTGTATATTTTAAAAATTTCTCATTAAAATGTTGTCTTTTATTAATTTTTTCCTTTTGATGCTTCATTATAGGAGGCTGTTCCCCCTCCAAGTCCCCTGAAAAGAAAACTTAGTCACAAAATCAGCTATGTTATGATGGGTCCAGCTGGCACTGGTCAACCATTTATTTCATACCCACAGCTTTTATTCCATCCTGAAAACTTTTTTGCCCTTGGCTCGCCTATTGGTGTATTTGTCACTATACGAGGAATTGATAAATTAGGTGAAGACTTTCAGCTGCCAACATGTCCTGCCTTTTTCAACATCTTCCACCCTTATGATCTAGTTGCATACAGAATAGAGTCCCTGATTAGATCAGACATGGAAAATGTTCCTCCTGTTCTCATTCCACACCACAAAGGTCGCAAGCGAATGCATCTAGGTAAGAAAAGCTAATTTACGTGTTACTAATATGTATAACATTTAAATTGTGGGTTCTAATTTTTTGTCTTGTCATTGCAGAACTGAAAGAGACAGTAGCTAGAATGGGAGCTGATTTAAAACAGAAAGTCTTGGACTCAGTGAGAAGTACTTGGAACTCAGTCTATCAACTTGCCATGTTCCATCGCAGTAATGAAAGCCTAACTGAAGAAATGAATCAGGTCAGTCCTGGTTTTCCTTTCTCCTTGACACGCATTGTCTAGCAGTGGAGTTATAAGTACAATTATCTTTTATTTTAGGTTTTGGAGAATGAAATGAAACAGCAATCCATGAATGAGAGCTCTAATTCTGCTGAATCAGAAGTAGACTTGAATATCACTGTGGGCAAACTTAATGGTGGACGGCGCATAGATTATGTTCTGCAAGAGGCTCCCTTGGAGAGTTTCAATGAATACATCTTTGCTATTGGTAGCCATGTCTGTTACTGGTAAGGCATTCAGTCTCTCTCCCTTAATTTTTTGAAAATTATCATACCATATTAAATCATAACAAAAACTCTTATTTACTCTTTCAGGAAATCTGAAGATACTATGCTGCTCATGCTTAAAGAAATGTACAGATCTTCTGGGGTGAATGTGGACAGTCAGATTCCACAACAGCAAATAAACCCACAGATTGGCATACCTTCTTCTTCAACTTCTGATGCCCTCAATGTCTACTCTCAGCCTGCCCTTTTGGAACCAAGCCCATTGTTCCCTACTTCTAGCAACTCAGTATCTCAACAGATATTAGGAATGGATCCAACTGCACCCCCAGCTGACAACAGAGTGGCTGGTCCCCCTCCAGTGGCTGGATTTTACCGAAAGTAAAAAATTCTAACATTCCCCTTGGTCCTTAAAATATTACCTAGTATTGATGGATCCCACTCCATCATGACATGCCTACAGGTTGGGATGCCTTAAGTACCTTCTTATGAATTATGTTGAAATGTCTCACTTTTCAAATGAGAAGAGAAAACGTAATGCCAACAATATTGTGCAACCAATCATAATGAAATATTTATCTGTATATAGGTAAGATTTGTCTTGTTAAAGTCACACTGTATTTAGGGAATATTTTTGTATTTATGAAAGAACCTTTCACATTCATGCTGTTATTTTTTAATGTATGAATTTTGAAAACACATGGAATTGGCTGCTCATTATACATTGTTATATTTTATTGTTTCTGTTGATGTGTTTATTATTCTCTGTATATTTAAGTACTATTAAATTACCATCATACTTCTACCTTGTTCATCTCTTATTTGCAACCTTTGAAATAAGAACCATACAGCACACTACTCTTTGATAGTCAGTGCCTAGAGTTGAGTTGCTTGCAATGAATTTGGTCGCCCATCTCTGAGCAACTGTACTTTTCTAGACGTCCCCTGTCGGTCTATGTCAATTTAATAAAAATCCAGAACGATTCAGAAAGAAATGTCCGGTTTCTGTTTGCGCCTAGAAGGTAGGCAGCCCAAACAGCGCCTCCTAACGCGCGTATTTGCGAGCGTGCGGGCGAGTGAGCTGGCCATTTTCAAACCGCAAATTATTGTTTCAAAAATGATGGGCTAACCAGGAAAACCTAACGCCGAAAAAGCAGGCACCGCAAACTATGGTTCCAACTTAGCAACTGAGGCTGCTCCTGTACCTTAATGGACCTCCCCTGTCAGTGGAAGTGTGTTTGGACCAACGCCTGAACACTGTTTTGTCTTATCACAATTTTGACAACAGAATTTTATTTTTTTTAGGGGGGGCGCGGTGTGACCCTTAGACATTGTTTCGTCATGAAAGTGCTACTGCCTAATGACCCTGGCAATCAGGAAGACATGCTCCCTTCACGTTTTACGCCTGGTAGGTAGGCAGCTCAAACTACACCTCTCGTCTGGCGGCATTTTCGAAGTCATGAGCATGTTTCATTCGTTGCAGCATTGACTTGAAATATAGGAATAGGGTAAATAAAGCACCTACACTTCAAAACAGAATTGGGGGTTTAATTTTTTAGGTACTTGGTAAAATAAAAGTATCTACACAAAACAAAAGAGCCCAAAATTGAAAGCACACAATTAAGGTTTTAATTTGAAGTTACTGTCTAGCTTCAAAAATAAGCAACTTTGACAACCATTTTTAATCTAAAAATGATACTAGAAACATTATGGCTGTATATACGACAAACTACAAACATACGTATTCTGGATATACATACATACATACATACATCTAACTATATTATTAAAATTTTAACAATTTGTAACTTCTTGTAAACATTAGTACAAAACATTCTAAACAAATCTGAATAACTAGATGTTTTATAGATAAAAAAATTAAATCTTTGTAATCTCAATATATATTTTTGACAGTCATTTTCACAAAAACTTCTTCAATTCCTCTCTGGTAGTACTGTATCTCTGTCAGCTATTCCAGATATCATCCTGTTGTTGTACAGCAAGCCTTCTTTTTTCTGTGGGCAGAATCAAAATGCAAAAAGAGTTAAAGGACATCAACTCCAGCACAATAAATAAAATCTGAGAAGTGTACCTCGTGCTTCCCGCAACACTCGTTTCTCTTCTTCTCTTTCCTGCCTGGCTGTAGGAAGTTTTACTCCTAATGCTCCAGTAACAAGGCGTCGAGCAAGTGCTGCACATGTTTCAGGGCGTGGACGGAAAGACTGAATAGATTCTGTCAAACGACGAGCTTTCAAGCGAGATTCCAATGTAGCATCACACAGAGGCCTCATGCGAACCATGGGATGCTGATATGCCAAAACTTGCTCAGCTATCAAAGGAATATAAAGACCCAAATTAATACTTCAAAAGAAAGTGGGGGGGGGGGGGGGGGGGGGGGACCATGTAGAGCATCTGAAAAACAAGCATATAAAATCTGTGCAATCAGGTAGCAATGACTTACCTACAAGAGCACTTGAAAACACTCCTAATGCATGAGTGTCATCAACCCACTTGATTTCAAAGCCTCCAGCTGTGTTTTTAAATGGGGACAAGACTGCAGCTAAATCATTCGTTTTGAACTCTGGAGGAAAACTGAACATTTCTACAACATGACTGAAATCTTCATCACCAGTAGACCGTCTCGTCTTATGATGATCCACTGGCACTTGACTTCTGTAGTTGCGGTAATCTGACTTGGGCTGTGTAACTTGAACTTCCCCAACTGCACTAGTTAACTAGAACAAATAGCATAAAAATAAAATCTTTCTCTAGGCCACATCTTTTAGCACAAATATAAAGCAAAGGGCATATAGAATTGAAGTATAATGTTGGGTACTATTGAATAATCTTATTTGTAACAGCTCTTAGAAGTCAACAAATAAGGATAACAAAAGAGAGCAAAAAACTAATTGAATTAGAAAACAGCAAAACAGTATTACAAACCTCTTTCATTAAAAAGGGATCAAGGACATCTTCATCTAGTAGAGCATCCCAGTCACATTCATCAGGGTTGAAAACTCTGGCAGGTTTGTCAGTGGATGGTTTCTTTTTGAGATCTGTCTTGACTGGTTTCATCAGTTGCACAGGGGTGACAGAGGCATTAACAGAATCACTTGATGACAGACTCTCACTACTCCCACTACTCCTATCAGACATATTTGTTAAACTATTTGTTTTGACTTCATTATGAGCATCTTGATAATCATCATCACTTGATTCAGCACTTTGATTTGTTTGCTTGGTTTCCACGTTTTTACATTTGTCATCCACTACAATTTTTGCACTATCCGAGTCTTTAACTTTCAACACCTTATCACTATACTCCTTGTCCTGAGGATTGTCCTCACTTTGAACAATATCACATTTAATCTTAGATTCACTGACTGTATTGTTATCGGTAACTTTTAAATCTATCACAGATGCTATTTCACTGTCACTAATCAGTGATGGTTTTCTACTGTTTGAGCTAACACTTTTGCTGTCTTTTTCACTGTCTGTTGATATCTGTTTGAGTTCTGGATCACCGTCTTGGCTGCCCTTCCATTTGTAATCCTCGGTCAAAGAACTAGACTGGCACAACAGCTTCTTCTTCTTTTCAACCAGGACCTCTGCCCTGGGAGGAAGGGTAACTGGTTGTGTTGAGTTCATTGTGGAAGGTGATCTTTCACTTTCAATAGGGATATGACTTCCAATGCCTTCCAAATCCAAGTCACTTGAAGTGGACTGACAAAGTTTCTTTTTAGTCTCAACAAGATGAGAAGCACGGGGAGGTAAGCTGTGAAACTTTCCAGTTGGACTAAAAGATCTTTGTTTAGATGGTTTCTTATCTTCAATTATCAGATTTGAGCTCGATCTAAATGTCTCCTCAGTTTGCAAGTCGCTAGTTTGACTGGAGGGAAGTTGTGAAGAGGAGCGATTATCTGCTGATGATGCAGGGGCATCATCATCATTGAAAGCCCTCTTGGCTCTTGGTACATAAACTTGTTGGTCAGGGCGACGTACTCTTTGTCTGGAAAATGTAAATAAAAAGTTTTAAATTAAAAAACAAAAAAACAATCAACTCCAAGAAATTAGAAGTTTTCACTGTGCAAATGACACTTGGATGTAAACTTTACTTGGCAGGTTTAACTGCATTCTTGGTAGAAGACTCTACTATGGCTGACTCTGGAGCTGGGGAAACAAGGAGTTTCGAACACTCCTCTGTTGACCTTCGAGCAGCCGGAGGTCGATATATACCAATCGTTGGTAATGACGACCTTGATTTTCTCACTTGAGAACTATTACTTCTCTCAGCATCACTAACAACCATCGTCAGTTTACTTGTAGCTGTTTCTGTCCTCACACTTGCCTGTGGCTCATCTTTTGAAGCATCAATCCTGGGTGAAGTAAATAAAGGCACTTTAAACATATGAACCGTACAAATAATAAACATGAACCCAAAGCAATTCTTTTTTAAAAATTTGTCAATTAAATACTTGACATTTAAGAGACAATTTTATTTCAAGCTTGCTTCAAATATTCTGGATCTGAAAAAAAGATATTGCACACTAGCTGCAGACACTATGCAAAATTTCCTTCAAAATAACAACACTTGATGGGAAATAGAATTTTGTGATTCAAAAAATAATGATAAATAAATTACATACCAATGTCAGAACAGAATTTTTAAAGACCCTGTTTAAACATTTCAATTCCAAAAGTTGCCACCATTCAAGGCCTTGCCCATGTTTAAAATTGAAACACTTTCATGGACAAAATTCAGTTTACACTGCTAAACAAATTTATCTGAACAATGCACACAAACATATTTTGAGCCTACAAATATAAAATGGAAAATGAGGTACAGAAGCTGGAGAGGAGGAATTTGTCATGACAAAGCGGGAGAGGGTGATTTCATAGCAAATACCTGCATTAATCAACATACAGAATGTATTGAATATAAAGGCAAATAAATGGTGATAAAAAAAAAAAGTGGATTGGATGACAGAAGAAAACTAGGGATCTAGGTAGACTAGAAAATAATGAAAACAAAGAAAATTTTCAGTCGCAATTCTTTGTAAGACGAACGTGACCTTCAGAATCTGGTATCCTAGCTTATGGTTTAAGCCCAGCACCTTTCCGAAAACCAGGAAAATACACCAATATATAAACTGATAAAACTGATAATGCAAAATCTCACCTGGCGACAAGATCCTTAGTACACACCACTATCCTTCTGTCAGGATCCTCGCCAATTGAAAATGTCCTCAGCTGATCAAAACTGTCCTGAGCCAGCTGATGTATGAGAAATCTATAAAAACTGTTCACAGGTGGAAACACCAGCACGCTGAAAAACCGACAGAAAACCAAATGTAAACCCAACGCGATCTAGATCACCGCAAGGGAGCCCCCCCAGTGTGACATAACTGTTATGCTGGAACACTTTCACTCGTGAACTTGACTCGGCTGCGCTGGGGGCCGGGCCCGTCCCCATTCCCCAGGAGCGCAGCGCGAGACCGCAGCAGCAGCACCGCAGCGCACAAAGCATCTGCAGGGACGCTGCACGGGACTTGTCATGCGAGCGTCGCCACAAGCTTTGGCTTCCAGTGCGTGCACTGGAGTCCTTGTTCTAGGCAGAACGCTATAGTTCACCGCAATAACAAGGGCTGCCGTTCACATTAAAAGCCATAGAATGCAGACAAGCTAATGACGCAAGGCGCACCCAACCTCCAAACAAACCAAAACAAGGGGCAGCCAGCGATGTTACAGACTATCCCAGCCTCCAGAAACAACATCAAATGTACCCAGAACTACTTGCCTATCTGTCGGCGAGGTTTCGACAAAAAGGCCCAAGTCAGATACTACTTTTTCAACAAAATCTGCTTCGTTCTCGGGATGACTGAACGCCATGACACACTACCGAGGTGTTGTTTCTCTCTTTTTTTTTCGCATCACTGACCCATGACGTCACTGTTACGAAATAACAAACGAAAGTAGAGCAACCGCAATGGCGGCAACCCACTTACGATTTCAAACAGCTACACGCGTTTCGCGCAATCAGCGAACGCGCGGCATGCTTAGTGGGCGCTTGTGAGTATATGCGATTCAGTGGACATTCGCACCGAGCCGAATGCATGAAATTTCGACGAATGTCCACGATACAGAGCGCGTGCTTTCCTGCCCTGCTTACCGCCAATGGCACTACCAGAACGAGAAAACGAAGCGCATCAACGGAAAGGGAATTTTATTTCCAACCCTTGTGTCATGGGTTCGAGCGCCGTATAAGCCTCCAACGTTTTTTTTTCTTTCTAAGTCACTTAGTGAGCGTTTACACCCCTTCTTACCGAATCTCCCATCTAGCAATCTAGATCCTCCATCATTAATCCGACCTTCTGCCCCCCCCCCTCGGGCCGAACTCATCTACTCCATCTGACCTAACCTACCCTTTCAATGCACGCTACTACCCCCCCCCCCCCTCCATGTACAACTCAAGTCTGGTCCCTCCGTGCTGCCTCACCTAAACTACCTCCTGCTCCAGCCCACTTGTTGCCTCTCAGAACTTGTCTTCATCCAAAGCGTTCGTGGCTGCCGCGGGCCGCGGGCCGCCCGCCCCCGCCCCGCCCCCGCCCCCGCCAACCAACCCCTGCAGGCAGGCCCAGGCACTCCGCGGCAACAACGACCCAGCAGAACCAGGCGGTTCTTGGCAGAGCCCAGCATCCACAGCGGTCCCACAAAATACTCTGCCTTAAAGGAGTCGCTGCCGTGTTTGGTTTTCTGCCGGTTTTTCAGCGGCGCGGCGGCTTTGTCCTTTGCTGCTGCCGGGACCCGGGCCGGGCGCACCAGTCACTAGCACAGCACGCCCTCACGTCTGCTGGCCTGGACACTGCGGTGCGGTGCGGTGCGGTGCGGTGCGGTGCCTACTCCTCTTGGGGTTCGACGCTATCCTCGCAGGGGGTCCTTGTTCATGGCCTTCTCCATTTCGTCGCTGTCGTTCCTCCTCCTCCGATGTCACTTAGGGCCCCCCGTCGCCCCGCTGGGAATTAAAGTCACGCTTCCACATGGTGACTTTTGCTGAAACACACACACACACGCACGCGCACACACACACACACGAACATACACACACACACACACTCGCGCGCGCGCGTACGGCACCGACAACTGTGTCGTATCACAGGGTGGGTTGCGAACGGTCTGAAGCGCGGCAACAAACTGCGGCCATGGATGTCTTTGCGCCTCCCCGGTGGTGGCCCGGCAGCCCGGTGCCCCCCCGGCGGAGGCGAGCCTCGCGACGGTGGCCTCCCCCCCCCCCCCCCCCCCCCCCCCCCCCTCCCGCACCTGCCCGCACCTCCCCGTCGGCACCGGCGGCAGCCTCCGAGCACGGCGCGCCACGGCGCGCCACGGCACTGCTTCCTCCTCCCTTCTCTTCCGCCTTATGCAAGCGCATGCAACTAGAGTGCGTCCACCGGCACACCTTGCCTCCCCCACCAGGGCCGCGCCGAGCACGCCGCGCCGGGGGGGGGGGGGGGGCGGGGGGCCGCGGGGGCCGCGGGGGCCAGGGTAGGCCCCCCTCCGGTGATGTAACGCCCTACAAGAAGGCTGAGCTGTGCCCGGCCCGGCCGTACCGGTCGCCTGGCCTACATTTCGGCCCCTGGCGTGGCGCGGCGTGGCGTGGCGCGGAGCCGAGCCAAGCCGAGCCGAGCTATCGCGCTGGCCTGGATACCACTGGATACCAGTGTTATACTGGACTACAACTACCTGCTACCTGCCTCCTGGACTCGGTCCGGGTGCGACGGAGACAGCCTGCGGCAGCGCTGATGGCGGCGGCGTGGGAGAGGGACGGAGAGGGAAGACCGCGTTTGTGTTTCCGATCTCGCGCGCGGTTCGGCAGGAAGGAAGGAAGTTGGCCGCTCCCACCGCATCGTGTGTGTGTGTGTGTGTGTGTGTGTGTGTGTAAGAGAGAGAGAGAGAGAGAGAGAGAGACAAAGTGTGTGTCGCCTAATAGGAAATGGTATGGAGATGCACGGATAGACAGCAGCCCCCCACCCCCCTCAGCCCTCAGCTGTCCAAACTTAAATAAAACCACCAATATTTGCATTCACGCGCCCTCTCATGGGTTATTGAAAGGCCCCTATCGAATGAAACGTAATATTCTGGTCAGGAGTCCTTTGATGACGATGGCGAGGCGGAATCGCTTATAAATACGAAAAGTTAACCGGGCAACCGAGGCGGCATCAGATTTGAGCCGAGAGGATGTACTCGTACTCCGATTTAAATAATGGCCAATTCTTTTGTTTTTCTTTGATTTTCCCCAAACTTTTGGTCACACCTGAATGTAGGCAATAGCCTCCCCCCCCCCCCCCCCCCCAAAGAGCCAAGTCCAGTTCGGCGCCTGTTTTGTCGCACACGACGGTTTTTATTTTTCTGATCTTCATGGTTTTTTGTTTGTTGTTTTTTAAATTTTAATAATGTTTCACCCAATGTACGCCCCCCTTTGTGAAAATAGTGTCACTTCTCTTTCGCGGACTAAACTCGCTGACAGGTAAGGCATTTTAACAGACGGGGTGGGGAACTGGTGAGCAGAGCCGGCCTGGCATGCGGTCATCGCGTCCATCGGGGCCCAGCCAGGCATGTTGGCAGCCCCGTCCGCTGCCCGCTGCCTGGCCCCAGCCGCCCCAGCGCGGTCCGGTCCGGTTCGCATTTACTTCCTGCATCACACCGGCAGTGGCTTGGCGGCGGCGGCTCGTCGGCCCCTCAGCCGGCCTCAGCAGCTGAGCGGCTCCGCCTCAGCCGGCCTCAGCAGCAGCTGCTTGTGTGGCTGAGCTGTCCGCCCACCGCATGGGATCGTCCGTTTAGAACATCCGCGATACTGTCACCAGCGCCAACCTGTGCCGAGGCGCCGAGGCCCAGCAGCCGAGCACAGAGAGCGCCTGCTGGGTAGGCAGCCACGACTCCTGCAGTGCGCGCGTGTCGTGCGGGCTGGCCTACCCCGACACCTACAGGCGCTCGGCGGCGTCGCCGTTCGGTGGTTTAAAGGGGGCGTTCATAGACCACGTGACCTTTCTGCGAAACTCTTTGTAGGGCGTGGGAGCGGCGCTGGAGCAAACTGTCGTTGGCTGGAGCGGGCTGGAGTCCCCCCTGAGACTGGAAGGGCCCGGCGGGTTCGATTCCCACAGACGGTCCCTCGCACCTCCCGCAGCGCTGGATTTTCGCATCCACATTAAACGCTTCCTGAACCACCGCTCGAGTTTGTAGGCACTGGCTGGGCTGGATTTTAATTTCTTGACGAACGGCAGGCAGCTCCGCAGGACAATCGATAAATCGCCCCCCCCCCCCATGAATGAAAAAACAAAATGAAATCCACCTTGATCCTGCTCCGAAACTGACGGACGTCTCCCTTATTCTGACAGGTCCCTCCCCCAACGGCCTGAATGGTGTCGTCTCACGCCCAGCAACGCGAGCATCTCTTTGCTCGAAGCAAAATTCCGCGTGGCTTATTGAAACATCGTCGCGGTCGATTTGGGTCTAAGCTGTCCCCCCCCCCTCCCCCTTTTCTGTTGTCGAACACCCCCTCCTCCCCATCACTCTGAGGAAAAAAATGCGCACATGCGGTAATCTAATAAACCACGGAGCGCGGATAACGGTCGGGAGCCAGGGTTTACATCTTCCCCTTGATTTTCTTGCCCACCTTGGGCCGGCGAGCTCGTTGGCAAAAAGGAGGCTGTTGAGTTGAGCCCGTCAAAGAGAAGAAGAGCACAGAGCGAGGAAAAGACGTGTGCCGGAGCTGGGGGGGGGGGGGGGGAATCTCCCGCGGAGGTAAGAGCGCCCGCTAGCGTCCGATAAGAGCGACGCGAAGCCACAATGTTTCCCACGCCGCCAAGCCCGCGCCCCGCGCGTCGCGGGAAGAAAATAAATAAAAAGATAAAAAAAACGACCCAGCGGAAGCGCGGCAAAGTTGTGTGTGGAGAAGAAGTCGGACGGGAAGGGGATGTTGTGTTAACGTCGATTGATTGTCATGGTCAAAGTTGGCTGTTCGTTGGGGGCGGCGGGGGGCGGCTGCTGGCCGACGGCCTGCATACTCCCGGCGGCGGTTGGCGGCCCTGGCCGCGGCCCCATGCCCCGCGGGTCACTGCTGTCCCCGCCGACATACGTTTGACAGTAACCGTAGTGTCGGACCGGGGCGCAGGCAGAGGCGAAGAGATTTGCAGGGCTCCACTCTGTCGGCGCTGCAGCAATCAATTGTGAGCGTAGCACATGCTGGCCTCTCCAGCAGCAGCAGCAGCAGCAGCAGCAGCAGCAGCAGCAGCAGCAGCAGCAGCAGCAGCAGCAGCAGCAGCAGCAGCAGCAGCAGCAGCAGCAGCAGCAGCAGCAGCAGCAGCAGCAGCAGCAGCAGCAGCAACAGCAGCAGCAGGGCGGCGTCCTGGACACACCAACAAGGCTGATGCACAGGGCTTCGCACATGGGTGATTGCTGAGTCAACACCATCCCAGCGTCATAGGGCGGACCAACGTAGAACAAAGCGGAGCAAGGTTAGATTAGGGAAGAACGAGGTAAAGGAAGGCGGAACGAAGGTTTGAACAAGGTACAAGGTTGGGACAGAGTAGAATGTACTTCTTTAATTTCATGTCATAATCCGCAGATGATCACAATCTCATGTAATTGGAATTTCATGTAATCACGTGTAATCTTGTGAAGTCTTTAAAATCACAAGCAATCCCTGTCGTACTAATCTATGAAATCTTTTATAACGTTATCTTTCGTACGCTCTAAAGTCGAATGAGCAGGGACCCCGTAGCTCAGCGTCGCCTTACCGTAATTTTCCGCTTTTATAGTTGGGAGCAAAAAAACGGCCAGTTTTTACTCGTTCTCTGCTTACTACTACTACTGCTACGACGTAGAAGCAAAAGAGAACGAGTATTGCACTCGCCCTGTCCGTTAAGACCCCCTTTCAATTCGCAAACCGCTTATCGCAAAGTGTTGCGTTAACGCGACATTTTGATCAGTTGTTGATTTAGTTTTGAAAATGACATAAGACATTTTGAAACGTTAAAATAAAATCTCGTTTCTAGCCGTTTTAGAGAACGTAGATGGGCGGTCGTTGGTCTTGGGATGAGGCGCCGCCTCGAGTCAACAATAGATACCTTCTGTTCGTCGCGGTCTAGCGGAGTGCCAGCGGCTAAGTCCGAACAAAATATGAGGAGCACCATTCTGCCGTTGAATATTCTCTATTGGCCGGAGAATAAATGCAATATCAATCAGAGCTACCCTATGAATTTACCTCCCCCCCCCCTCCCTGTACTTGTACCTCACACAACATACCTATTTTCCCTCAAAACTCAAAGAGCGAGCCTGTAACGGTAAAGCGTCCTCCATGCCTGTCTTATTTTAATGGATACGGCGCCCAGTATTTTCCAGTTTACGATAGTGAAGCTATTACGTTGCTTTCTGCCAGTGGCATCTAAAACTATGTATTTTAAAAGTTTTTGTTTCTATGTTTTTAAAAGGTTCCTTAGCAAAGCAACTTCTGAACAGGCTAGGGCTAGGTACGTGAGGACGGCGAAGGCGCAAGGTCGGGGGCACTTCGCGTGCGGAGAGGGGGAGAAGGGGGAGGTGGGGGGGGGGGAGGACCGGGTCCAAGTTTTGGGCTGCGAAGGGCGAAGAGCGCCCAGCCCGAGGAGGCGCCAATGGAAACCACAGCCCCCCCTCCCCCCCCCCCACCCGCCCCCGGCTTGGCGTGGATGGCGTACCCAAACGGCTCCCCCAACTCAACGCGGCATAAGGCATAATTTGGGCGACGTGAAATAATTGTATGCGAAATGTTTGAGGAGCAGAGAAAAATCTGCAGAGACGCGTGAATCTTTAGGAATACGGACAGGGCGGATACTGTGCGAAATAGTTTACCAAAGTGACATCATTTGCGCGCCTACCGAGGTGAAACTCATCCCTTCGTCACAATTTCCATATTTGTCGAGATGGAAGAACCCCCCCCCCCCCTCTCTCTCTCTCTCTCTCTCTCTCTCTCTCTCTCTCTCTCTCTCTCTCTCTCTCTCTCTCTCCCTCCCTCTCTCTCTCTCTCTTGCCCTGGCTCAATCCCACTGGATCTTGACATTTCCGCCTGCCGTGCACGTGTGCGTGTGGAGACCACAGTTGACGTAGACGGCGACAATCTTACTTTTTTCGCCCACAGCACACAACGCCCGCGCCGGCCCGGTTCCCGATATGATACTTCTGATCGCACTTTTTCGCGGTTTCGACTGACACGATCCAGATGGCTGCTGAAAAGCAAGGCGGTAGTGGCAGCAGATTCGGAACCGGGAGCCCGAGGCGACCTGGGGCGTCGGACCCGGGCCTCGTGTCTCACTCTGAGTGAATTCTCCCTGCACCTTCTAGCTGCTGGCCGTGGAGCTTCCGGCCTCTTGCAGTCGCTTCTCTACCCCTCCACACCGTACGCTACCCGGGTTTTGCGCTCTCTCTCCCTCTCTCTCTCTCTCTGTCTCTCTCTCTCTCTCTCTCTCTCTGTCTCTCTCTCTCTCTGTCTCTCTCTGTCTCTGTCTCTCTCTCTGTCTCTGTCTCTGTCTCTCTCTCTCTCCCCTCTCTCCCCCCCCCTCTCTCTCTCTCTCTCTCTCTCTCTCTCTCTCTCTCTCTCTCTCTCTCTCTCTCTCTCTCCCCCTTAGAGGTCTGAGGAAGGGCGGGTCAGGTTACGAGTACGTGCCTTTCGGCAGGAGATGTGACGGGTGTTGACGGGTGTTGATGTTCCTCACCCGGGTGGGTCTCTAGTCCAGCCCCGGCTGCCTAACTGACGGATACAAGAGTCGCTATGCCTACCCCCCCCCCTCCACACACACACATACACCACCCCTCTGGAGTACACGTGAACTTCTAGGGTACGCGAACACGGAGCCTGCAGGCGCAGGATTGCCTTTGGAGTGCTGCTGCAGCTGCGGCTGCGGCTGCGGCTGCGGCCCCATCATCTGGCGAGCTTCCATTCCTCACTGCTGCCGCTACCGCCGCCGCTGCCGCCGCCTCTCTCTTCCCACTCACTCCAGCAGAGACTACCGCTACTGACGGCACAGGCACAGCTCCAGCCGAGTCGAGGTGTTTGGCTCGCTCGGGTGCCCCCGCGGGGGTAGAGTGGTGGGGGGCTCAAGGCCGCGTTGTGGCGGTGACCAGTGACTGAGGGCGACTGCACCCGTCAGGCTGGTTACGCCGCCGCGCCGGGCCGGGCCGGGGCACCCGTACCTGGCGGCGGGCTGAGGGGGCCGCAGCTGGCAGGCATCAGGCAGGCAGGCAGGCAGGCAGGCAGCCAGCCAGCCATACCGCAGGTGTGTTGCCGAGCGGCGGGTGTTATTCCATTCGATTGGACGGAACGGAACCCGTCTTCAGCGCGCACCCCTCCTACGCTGTCTGCCCCAGGCGTGTTGCACGACGTCCCCGAAACATCATTCATTCATTTTTGTCACTCACTATTTTCGGTCACTCATACATTCATTCATTTGTTCCCTTTCCCTTTCCTCTCCCTCCACGTTTCCCAGCCGCACCCCAGGCCCACTTTGCTGACCCTCCTCCTTGGGCTTCTCGGCACTCCACTCTCTTTTCCATTCAAACTCTTCGGCCCTTTGTTTTCCTCCCCCCCCCCCCCTTTTCTTTCTTTTTGCAGGTGCCTGCAGCGAAGTTCCCGAGCAAGGCCAGCCAGGTAGTATCGGGTCACCGGTCATCGTTGTGGTGACGATCTCACGGCCACCGCTCCATCCCTGCCGCACCGCTGGAGCTGGCTGGAGCCGGCTGGAGCCTCCCTCGCTGCCTGCCCCCACGCACCTAGGGCCCTGGGGCCCCGCTGGGGGTGCAGCCATGTGCTGCCGGTGCCACGGTGCTGTATGGCGCCATCGCTAATCCGGACGGGCGTCCTGACGGCCTGACGTCCTGACGGCCCGTCGGATGAGAAGTCGTCACGAAGGTCCTCATCCTCACTGTCGCTGCCGGCGCCCCGGAGCGGATGCTGGGTCCGCTGGAGCCGCTGGAGCCGCTGGAGCCGCTGGAGCCGCTGGGGCCGCTGGGGCCGCTGGGGCCGCTGGGGCCGCTGGGGCCGCTGGGGCCGCTGGGGCCGCTGGGGCCGCTGGGGCCGCTGGGGCCGCTGGGGCCGCTGGGGCCGCTGGGGCCGCTGGGGCCGCTGGAGCCGCTGGGGCCGCTGGGGCCGCTGGGGCCGCTGGGGCCGCTGGGGCCGCTGGGGCCGCTGGGGCCGCTGGGGCCGCTGGGGCCGCTGGGGCCGGGCCGCTGGGGCCGCTGGGGCCGCTGGGGCCGCTGGGGCCGCTGGGGCCGCTGGGGCCGCTGGGGCCGCTGGGGCCGCTAGGGCCGCTGGGGCCGCTGGGGCCGCTGGGGCCGCTGGGGCCGCTGGGGCCGCTGGGGCCGCTGGGGCCGCTGGGGCCGCTGGGGCCGCTGGGGCCGCTGGGGCCGCTGGGGCCGCTGGGGCCGCTGGGGCCGCTGGGGCCGCTAGAGCCGCTGGGGCCGCTAGGGCCGCTGGGGCCGCTAGAGCCGCTGGGGCAGGTGGACGTGGCAGACCGCCGACAGACGTCCGAACGTCACGTCGCACACGCAGCACCGGAGATGAGGGTTGTTGTCAGGGATGGATATCAGAGCGTGCTGGGCGGGGCTGGGCGGCAGGGGGGGGGGGGGGGGGGGGGGGGGGGGGGGGGGGGGGAGAAAAAACCCTGGTGAAATACATCCGCCGTGACGATTCCGCGCCCGCGGGGTCGCATCCATCAATTAAGTGTGCCACCCCCGCGCCGCTGTTCAGGGTGAAAAATAAGCCAGATTTTCTTTTGTCGGTGGAAGAACAGGAAAAACGCGTTGGAAAAAGAGAAAAAAAAAAGAAAAGAAAAAGGTGATCGACAAGGAAAATTTTCAAGAAAAAAAAAACGCTATGCTTTTGAGCGCCTTGAGGGAAACCGCGGATACACAGTCTGATAATGCCTCCGTTGTCTGACTCAGGTTGGCCACCCTGGCCTTACAGTCTGCTCCGCGGCCCGACAGCCCCAACCCCGCCGTGTTCACCGCCGCCATAGTGTGCATCTTCTTTACGACCTGCAACTTGTTATCTCGAGTTTACGGACAGTCTCGCACGGCCACTTTGGCCCCTTAGTGCCCGTGGGCTCCGCGCGCACCTGCAGCGCCGCGCGGTGCCCAGGTGTGCCCAGGTGCCGGCAGGCCGCCAGGGGAGGCGCTGTTTTCAGCTGCTGCCAGCGCCTCAAGTCTTACTTTTCCCATCTCATTCCGCTCAGTTTCGCCGCGTCTCTAATCATTATTTGCTTTACGCTTCAGCGTCAGCAAATTGGTTTCACCCCCCCCCCCCCCACAAAACATTAATCTTTTTCATCTCGCGCTGCGAGGCGGTGACGGGATTCGAACCCTTGGCACGTTGCGAAGAAGGGTGCCATTCGAAGTGCAAGCGGCGGCAGCAGCAGCGGCAGCGGTGACAGCGGCAGCAGCAGCGGCAGCGGCAGCAGCAGCAGCGTCAGCGGCGCGGGACAGATTGGACTGTCGCTCCTCCCGACCACGGACCGGATTCCGATAATGGATGTGGGTCACATATGTATGGAGAGGAAGTAGCTGGGTGCTCTGGCATCGAGCAGAGTACCGAACATCAGAGCGGCGGCAGCAGCAGTAGCAGCAGCAGCCGCTGAGGGGAGTGGCTCGTTCACTCATGCATTATTGTTCCAAATGACCCCGCCGTTTTAATGCTTTCTCCCATTTTATTTATAGATTGGTCGAAAATGTGAGAAAATTCAGCGCGCAATTCACAGAATAGAGGAATTAATTTAAGATGCCAACCCTAAATGCTTCCTCGTTTCTTAAGGGTTTGGGCTTTTTTTTCCCCTCTAATGATTATTTGCGGAGCGAGCGAGCGAGCGTTAGCGAGCCGCGAGGTTATGACCAGACACAGTCATCACAGTCAAGTTATCATTCTCATAAGTTTGTCCGCTCAAGTGTCCGGTCTTACTCTCCGATCATCGCGAATTTCGAACCCTAAAGGACTAAAACTACCACTACGAAACACGTGACACCAATTCGCCCGCGATTGGCATTTGGGCAGCGTACTGTACACCGACTCATTTGATTTGTTAAAAATAAAGCAAACACAACCCTCCTCGGCTGTTGGTGCGTCCTGCTTGCTGGAACCCAACGCTCCGCCCACTTCATCAATAAATGGCGACCGCAGAGCAAAGCCCAGCACAGCAGACGGCTCGCCGGCAACGCCCCCGGCGACCACGGCAACCCCACGGCGGCCTGTCCCGGCCCTCGGCCGCACGGCTCGTAAGGCGCCGGGTGCCCCGCAGCGACAGAGACAAGGCACGGGGGGGGGGGGGGGCTCTTTTTTCCTCTTGGAAACACGCGGCGGCAGAGCCAACAACAACTGGAGATGGGTCAGAGTCATCGGGGCTAGGGAGGTGGGGGGGGGGGGGGGGGGGGGAACGCGAGGCCGTAAAGAAGAGCTGTATTGTCCGCCCTTCAAGCGGCCAGCGTGGCATCACCGCTTTTATTCTTTCGGGTGGCGGTACTGTATCGGGTTAATGGGGTATACGACGACACCGCCAAGGCCCCGGCCCGCCCCCCCGGCTGCCTGGAGCCCTTCACGTGTATGGGTACCGCGCGGAAGGAATGGGAGTTGGGGGGTGGGGGGGGGGGGTTAAAGAGCGCCGCAAGAGAGGCGCGGCCTTGTGGCACATGGCACATCACTGCGTGCCTAGGGCGTGCAGCCCATGGCAGCGGCGGCGGCGCCCCGACCAGTCTCCAGTTGGAGTAGAGCATAGAGTAATTTGCGCGGCGCCGAGGCCGGGACCCAGGCCTCCAGGACGTCGTCCCTATCCGGACCACGTCTGCGCCGGAGGCGCGGGGTCCCCCCCCCCCCTCGCCTCCCGCGTTGTTCTATGTGACGGCTCTACAGACGTCACCCTCTCTCTCTCTCTCTCTCTCTCTCTCTCTCTCTCTCTCTCTCTCTCTCTCTCTCTCTCTCTCTCTCTCTCTCTCTCTCTCTCTCTCTCTCTCTCTCTCTCTGCCCCCCCTCCTTTTATCAGTTAGAATTCTAAGGATGCTCTCTGCCCTACGGCGCAGCGTGCGTCCGTTTTTGACTCACAAGGGGCCTTCCCCAACTGTCACCCCCAGATGTTGATGAAACTTTTTTGGCTTGATCTACTAGTAATGAAACACCCGCAAACCAAATTTTATCTGCTATTACAGGCTAGTTTCCGAGATACGATTTTTTAAATTTTAGTTTTTTACCCTTAAATCGCTACATGTTGCGGACTCTTTGACCCGGACATTAAAAAACGGAAATTACTGGCCTCTAATCCAGGACTCTAAGGCACTGAAGCCGCCAGGGCCTGGCCGGGCCGGGCCGGGACGAGACAACAGCAGGCGCGTTGACGCGGCTGTTCCAGAATGTCCCAGAACTGATCTAAGATTCATAAGACATCGCACAAGAGCAGGCGAGGAAGCCGCCGGCGTAGACAGGCAGACTTCGCACATCAGGTGTACGTGAAATTCTGGGGGGAAACTTGTAGGGAGCAACTATTAATTGGGTCAAAAAGTTGTGCAAAAGGCGTCTTTGGGTAGCAGTCTACGTATGTGTAAAATTACCTCCCCAGGACTCATGCGTTTCGAGATACAGCGTCAGCAGGAAATGTAGAGTTTTCGTTAATTTCCAATTTTCCCCCTGATCAAAAACTACTGCTTCCCAAAAATTGTGCACCCTAGGTGTGGACTTTTTCTCACTCGGCAGATCTCGCACTGCACTCCCACACCGCTGGGCCAGGCGCCCGCACCCCATCAGTGACATAGTCTCAAATCAGAGGACCGGACCCCGGCAAGAAGCCTCCCCCCTCCCCCCCCAAGCCGGTATACACGCGGGCTGCGTCCGCACCGGCCCGTTATTTATATCGCCGTCTCTGTCCCGGCCGCGCGGGGATGGCCGTCGCGCTCCGTCTGCCGGCCGCGGCCGCGTCCGAAGAGCCGCGGCGGGGCCCGGCCGGCCCAGCCCGGCAAGAGAGAAAGTTGTCGGTTACACGCGGTTACAGCATCGGGGCCGGCAAGGATCGAGGAGGTAAGGTGCCGGGACAGGGGCCGGGAGCCGGGCCGGCGATGACCCCATTCCATCCCCACGTGGTGGAGCCGAGCCGAGCCGAGCCGAGCCGAGCCGAGCGGTTCCAGCGGGTTCGAGCCCCGGCGGCGCCTTGCCGTGGCCCTAGGGACCCTCACTGTGAGGGTCCCTACGTGGCCCCCGCCGCTGCTCCGCTGCACCGCTGCACCGCTGCTCCGCTGCACCGCTGCTCCGATGCACCGCTGCACCACTGCACCGCTGCTCCGCTGCACCGCTGCACCGCTGCTCCGCTGCACCGCTGCTCCGCTGCTCCGCTGCACCGCTGCTCCGCTGCTCCGCTGCACCGCTGCACCGCTGCTCCGCTGCTCCGCTGCACCGCTGCACCGCTGCTCCGCTGCACCGCTGCTCCGCTGCTCCGCTGCACCGCTGCTCCGCTGCTCCGCTGCTCCGCTGCTGCACCGCTGCTCCGCTCCGCTGCACCGCTGCTCCGCTGCTCCGCTGCACCGCTGCTCCGCTGCTCCGCTGCACCGCTGCACCGCTGCACCGCTGCTCCGCTGCACCGCTGCTCCGCTGCTCCGCTGCACCGCTGCACCGCTGCTCCGCTGCACCGCTGCTCCGCTGCTCTGCTGGCGCCGCGGCGCCCGGTTGTTACGCTCCATGGCGCGAACGTGTTCGCTCCTTGATAATCGGAACCTGCAGACCGCGCACGGCGCCCGAATCCACACTTTTAGGCCGGAAACGTGTTGGTTGTTCAACACATGTACGGTCTCTTACTTGTGGACCACATTTCACGCACACTGTCCTGAATATATATATATATATATATATATATATATATATATATATATATATATATATATGTGTGTGTGTGTGTGTGTGTGTCAAATACGCTCAAAAAAGTAAATTTGAATTGACTTAAAAAATTCAATCAAGCATATGTTGGCATTTAAGTATTTATGAAAAAATGCTACCCGATTTAGGATAGGGAGATAACTGTTTGAGCACGACGTTTACAAAACTGCTTAGGATTTGAATTTAAAAAATAAAAATCCATCATTAAAAACCCGTTACACCGATACACATCCAATGAACCACTGCGAAAGGAGCAGGAGATAGCGGGGGGGGGAAGGAGTCTTCTGGGAAGGAGGAAGTACTTGACGAGGGTTAGGTCGGCGTGCTGGGCTGGGCTGGGCTGGCGCCGTGGCTGGAGCGGAGCGCGTTGCGGTGTCGGCCGCCTGTTGCCATGCTACAGTGGACACACTTGCACGGCATGCGCACAGCGGCACACAGCGGCACACAGCGCACAATGGGGATGAGATTCGAAAGCCTCGAAACGAATGCCATCCAAAAGGGGGCGGAGGGGGGGGGGACAATTTTATTAGAGCAGCAGTCCGACTGGGAGGGCGAGAGGGAGAGAGAGAGAGAGAGAGAGAGAGGGAGAGAGAAAGAGAGAGAGAGAGAGAGAGAGAGAGAGAGAGAGAGAGAGAGAGAGAGAGAGAGAGAGAGAGAGAGAGAGAGAGAGAGAGAGAGAGAGAGAGAGAGAGAGAGAGAGAGAGAGAGAGAGAGAGAGAGAGAGAGACAGACAGAGAGAGAGGGAGAGATACTGTTTTCTGAGAACGAACTATAGGCGACACTTACACGCCCTGGAGACCGCCCCTCCCCCCCGCCCCATCCTCCATTGCCCTCCTCCCCCCTCCCCCCCCCCTTTCTCTCCTTCTTCTCCAACGACCTTGCACTCCCGCAACCGCCACTCCAACGAATGGGTGCAAATAGATGTTGAGACGGGCCGGGGTTCGGCGGGGTGTGGTGCGGCTGTGCGGCATCCCGTGTTAGCACTCCGCAGGGGATAGCCCAGCCCAGCAGCACAGCACAGCCCACTCGGTCCCCCACATTTGATCAAATGAATAGTTCCGCGAAAGCCACTCAGTGGTCCCAGTAGCTCCGCCCCGCTTCGCCCCGCTCCGCCCTTCGCTCCTTCCTCTTACTCTATTTCTGCCGGTGTTCTCCTTCCTCCTTCTCCGCCCCCCCCTCTCTTTCCCTCCCCCACGAGCCCTGATAAGTGCAAAACAGGGTGTAGCTTCCTCCAGCGCTCGTTAAACAGGGTCACCCGAACAGTCCACCGTATCTGGCGCACGAGCCAGGCAGAGAAGTACGAGAAGTACGAGGAGGAGCTGGAACGGCTGGCGGCTAGCTGGGCAGCATAACGAACGTCCAACGTCTCTCTCTCTCTCTCTCTCTCTCTCTCTCTCTCTCTCTCTCTCTCTCTCTCTCTCTCTCTCTCTTTGAGTGGCGATGGTAGTGGGGAGACCCGGCGCCGCTGCTGGCCCCCGACTGCCCCCGCGGGGGTAGGCAGCCCATCGTGCTCAGGTGCGCGGCAGTCGCTTACGCCGCGTGCTCCCGGGCGGAGGTCCGATCCGACCTCTTCCGGCCCAGGTAAAAAGAGTTGTATATGGGACCATAAACGAATCGTATTTAATTGTATACAATTGTATACACATTGTATATCATCGTATATGGGCCGTATACAGGTGTATATGAATCGTAAATGAGACCATATACGATTCATATATGAACCCATATTAGCTGTATATGAAGACGTATATGGGTCATATACAGCCACATTCACATATACAACCATATAGGAGTCGTATACAAGGTAGGCATTGTATACGGGTTGATATATGATTTGTATATGGTCCCGTATACAACTCTTTTTACCCGGGGGGCGCCCGTAGCGCAGGCAAACCTTCCGCCGCCGCGGAAGTGGTGGTAGGATATCAGGCGCAAGGTTGTGTGAGTAAATACACCTCGTGAATGCAGTCGCAAAGGCACCTGCATCACTTTAAAAAATAAAAAACCAAAACAAAAAATAAACTAAAACAAAAAATGAACCAAAACAAAAAACAAAACAAAACCAAAAGAACAAACCAAAACCAAAAACATACCAAAACAAAAAACAAACCAAATCAAAAACAACTCGTCACGTGGCACCATTGGCATAAAATCCGATGCTGAGAATCCGATTGATAAGCCAGGACAAGAAAGTCGCCGCTGCTTCTTCATGTCAAGTCTACCGTCCTTGAGTAAAAGAATTATTTCCCTTGACCCATGTCGCATTTAACCTCCTTGCAAAGACTGTAATGAATTCCCTCTCATCAACCTTGGAAAGTTCAAGGCCAAGTCCACGGAATTTTTTTTTCTGGTTGTGACGGGAAACTTTTTTTTTTTTTTTGGGGGGGGGGGAAGGGGGGGGGGTGAGTCAAAGAGGAGTCGCCGGCCGGTGTTCCCCCGGGGCAGCCGCTACAGCCGCGCACCAGACCATGCCGGACCGGACCAACCGGATGGTCATCTGGTGACACGCGATGCCAATGAAGCTGGAAAGGAAACGAAATGTCGGCAAGAGGATGACGGTTCGAACACTGCTCCTGCATTTGCATACCAGTTATTCCCCTATTGCTTCCGTGGAGGAATGTAACTACTTGTTGTCGCCGTCTGTCTACCAGAGAGAGGACGAGCGAATAAACGATCCGAGAAGTGGAGAGAGAGAGAGAGAGAGAGAGAGAGAGAGAGAGAGAGAGAGAGAGAGAGAGAGAGAGAGAGAGAGAGAGAGAGAGAGAGAGAGAGAGAGAGAGAGAGAGACAGAGACAGACAGACAGACAGACAGACAGACAGACAGACAGACAGACAGACAGAAAGACAGACAGACAGAGAGAAACAGAGAGAAAGAGTATTTAACTTTGTAGGATTGGGTGCAGACCTGTCCCCTTTTTCTGCCTCTCGGAATAAATAGAAGAGCCACCGGCAGGAATATGTATATGTATATTTTTTTAAATTATAATTTTTTTGCGTCGGACGGCACATGAGCGATGAGCGACGCGAGGCCGATGGTTGGGTGGAGTTAAGCCGGTACCCGCACTGCAGCTCTCCACCGTCTGCTGCTTTTTGTTTTGAGTACACCAGAGACGCGCTGCGCGGGAAAAAGTGGAAAACAGAATCGCCAAAACAAAAGAGGGGGGAAAAAGGAGACATAGAGGGGAGGACAACAATTGCATTCAAGCTTGACGGCCCTGCCTGCGTCTGCGATAACGTGATAACAGCGGTAGGAAGAACAAAATACACTTTGCAAAGGCCCGCGGGGCGCGGAGCCTGTACGCGGACGTGCTCAGATTAGGAGAAAATAATCCGCCGTGATGCAGCACTTCTGTCATAATACGGAAAATGGGGACACGGCTAAAAAAAGGAAAGGCACCAGTAAAGGGAGGCATTGCGCTATACTCACACACAGCGACCCAAAGCGCCTGCAGTAACCATGACAACCCAGTGCGAGACTGTCGTTCGGTCGGACCATTTGCGGGAGGGCGAGGCAGGGCGCCTGGTGGGTAGGCAATCGCTCGACTCTGGCGCGCACACTTGTGCGGCGGGCTGGCCTACCCTGATCCTCGCAGGCGCTATCTAAAGAGAAAGGACGAGGTTCAGGTTCCGTTTGCTTCAGACAAAGGATCCAATAGGGATATGACCAATGGGGACTAGTTCGTAAGAATATAAATCGGCACAGAAATGGCGTTTTCTGGCATGGGGCACAGAGATAGCCTCCGGAGAATGGCGTATAAAGGCTGCCTTGTTGGCGGCGTTTTCCGTATTATAACAGACAACCCTTTCGTTTCTCATAGTCATGTCCATGTCGGACTGGGCAGGCTGGCGGGCCGGCACCTTCTAGGAACACAGAGATTATGACGCAAAAGCTGTGTTGTGCTCTGCCTCCGACTCTGCGCGTGGCATCAGGGGAGGGAGGGGAGGGGGTGGAAGGGGGAGCGGGAGGGGGAGGGAGGGGCGTAGGGCGCGGACCGCTGGATGGGGGTTCCCCGGGACTGACCGCTGACCGGCACCTGCGCCGACCGGACGCATTCGGACCTGGTCCGACCTGGGCCCGGAGCTGCAGCAGCAGCGGTAGCCGAGGGCCGCCTCCGGTATACCAGGTGTATCATTGGCAGTTTTGGTTTTAGGAAGTCCCGCAACGCACTATCTCCGTCTCTCTCTGTCTCACGCGAGCGGTCTCACGACTCTGGCCGAGCCAGAAAGAGACGGAGATAGTGCGTAGCGGGACTGCCTAAAACCAAAACTGCCCGGGGCCAATGATACACCTGGTATTATAACCGGATTTTCACACCAAAAAAAAAATTCCGGCTATGTTTAATTTATAAACAAATTTTCGGAGCCGCGTCGCGGTCTGTTAGGTATTTCCCTCGTCTAAACTTAGACGTATTTTTGGCCCTGAACTCCGCCATTGACGTGAGGCCCCCGTCGGTAGCTCCGGCGGCGGTGGCGGTGGCAGCGGTGGCAGCGGTGGCAGCGGTGGCAGCGGTGGCAGCAGTGGCAGCGGTGGCAGCGGTGGCAGCGGTGGCAGCGGTGGCAGCGGTGGCAGCGGTGGCAGCGGTGGCAGCGGTGGCAGCGGACGCAGCCCGGAGAACACTCATCCCTTGACTCATCCCAATCCGCACTCTCATCGGCTTGCACCGACTTCTCAAAATAAATGGAGAGGTTGAGGGAAAAGTGAGGTAGGTATGAGAGAAAGAGAGAAAGAAAGAGAAAGAGAGGAGAGAGAGAGAGAGAGAGAGAGAGAGAGAGAGAGAGAGAGAGAGAGAGAGAGAGAGAGAGAGAGAGAGAGAGAGAGAGAGAGAGAGAGAGAGAGAGAGAGAGAGAGACCGAGAGAGAGAGAGACCGAGAGAGAGAGAGACCGAGAGAGAGAGAGACCGAGAGAGAGAGAGACCGAGAGAGAGACAGACACACAGAGACAGAGACAGACAGACAGAGTGGCAGGCGAGAGGAACAGAGACCGCCAGAGGCCCGCGTCACTTTGGGTCAGGTCGCGGTGTCCGAAAGGTCGCGGGCAGTGGCCGCTGCGGCGGAGGGGGCCCCACGGGGTCGGCGGGGAGCCGGCGGGGGGGTCTCCCGGGTCTCCCCGCAGCCGGCGGCGCGGTGCGGCCCGACATTGGTGGGTACTGCCCGGCCTGCCCGGCGTGCCCGCCGCACCGCGTTAGTTGTGTGCAAGCGCCTGCCAAGGATGGCGATTGGCGGCGACCGGCAGCACTCGGACTCTCCTTCCTCTTCCTCGTCGTCGTCGTCGTCGTCGTCTTCCTCATCGCGAGGGACACTCGGACCGCGCGCGCGTTTCGCACCCGTGCTCAAGTAGTGCATCATCCAGGCGTGTGAGGGACCGGAGAGGACTGTGAAAAAGAAACCACGACAACAGAGTGTTCCGCCCGAATCGTTGCAGTTTTCACAGGCACAATTTTTATTTTCGCTGTTCCGACTATAAACAGCTCGGCGTTCGTCTTGTTGATTTGTGAAACGTTTCTTGGGAAGAGCAGTTCTCTCGAGGCTCGTAGAAGAAAGCCGCAGTGTGCAGTGTACGAAATATCGACGGACTCGCGCGTGATCGGCGTCTTCTGAACGGCCTTCCGACCGCAAGCGGCATCGACAAACATCTCATCTCAGCGTGTGTGTGTGTGTGTGTGTGTGTGTGTGTGTGCACACACAGACTGAGTCACTCGCCAATAAGCGCGGCTACTTCTGGCCGATAGTGAGCTGCTGCTGGACTACGCGGCAGACGGGCCGCGTCTGCTGCCGCTGCTGCTGCCGCTGCTTCGCCATGTTGCCATGGCAACCGGCCGTGCTGCTGCTGGTGCTGACCGCGCTGGCGGCCGGCGTCCTCGGCCAGTCCTGTGAGTGCCTCCCGGTGTTAAGTTGGCCATGCTCATTGTGAGCATGACCAGTGTGCCTGATCCGCGTCTTTGCTCATTCGCGCATATTATAACGGGTCGAGTAATCATCACGTTGTAGTGTCGCTATTGAGGGAATTACCTTGCTTTAAACTAAACTCTGCAGTCGTGCCGACGTTAATTTTTCGGCAGTTACTTAGTTGAGCGTCTCCGCCTGTCCCCTCCTCTCATGGGACGTGACGGGAGCTGTCCGATGAGGGGAAGGCGGGGGGGGGGGGAGGCGTTCGTGCCGAGGAAAGTGTCTAGCCTGTTTAAGTGGCGGCGCATAACTTAGCAGCCGAATCCGCAATCAAAACAACACAATCAGGCATCACTAATTTCAGCGGTCGCGTAACATCGTCGAATTAAATTCTGAAACCCAATGAGAAGCATTTTCCCCTCCCGCGCTCACATTTCTGACACTAAATGGGGCTTCACCTCCATACTATAGCGGGGCTTCGAGGCAATCTCAAACTGCCCCAACCAGTGACCGCACAGGACGGGCACGGGGTGGGAGTGTGTCCTTCACTGCTGACCCATGCGAGACGTCCAATAGATGTACTCCTCGCGTTGTGCCGGGAATATTCCTGTCCTTCATCTGTCACTGCAAACCAGCATCTCCTCTCTTCGTCATTCCGCCGCATATTCCCAGAGGGCGCTCGCGAATAGAGAATCATCACAAATACCATCCACGTCGGGCCCGCCTCGGACCTTTCCTTTACCTTTCTTCCCCCCCCCCCTCTCTCTCTCTCTCTCTCCCTCTCTCTCTCTCTTTCGGGATCTTATTTCAAGGTTTCCCCGTCGTCTTCCCGCAGCGGTTTTCCTCCTGGGATACGCCGCACCTCCGCCTTTAAACTCACTCGAATTCGACATGGTCACGACGCTAGGGGAAGGGGGTGTTTGATGAGGACCTAGAGAACCTCCATGGAAAACTGCTGGCGGCGTGCATTTCTCCTGCATGCAAAGCAAAGAAAGATGCAATGCAAAGAAAATAATCCCAAACATGTCTGCATATGAGAGGAGGCTAGCGCCGTGGCGGGTAGGCAACCCGAATGACTGCGTGTGCGCTGGCTGCGGCTGGCGCTGCGGCACTGCCTGCCTCCGAGGCAGAGCACCTCTACAGACTCCAGAAACAGCCGCGCGTGACTGTTTCGAGGACACACGGATGGAGAACTAATATTGCGAGGAAATATGTGAGGAAATATCGTTTTTATCGTTGCGCAGAAACATTCCTAATACGGCAGAACGTGTTGATGGTAATTATCGCGTAATGAAAGCATTCTTTGCTGTCGGACGGCACACTGATCGCGCAGTTTGGGGTAATTCTTCCTTATCGCATTCCACTACTCATTCTTATATCGGGTAGAGAGAGATACAGAGAGAGATAGAGATAGAGAGAGAGAGAGAGAGAGAGAGAGAGAGAGAGAGAGAGAGAGAGAGAGAGAGAGAGAGAGAGAGAGAGAGAGAGAGAGAGAGAGAGAGAGAGAGAGAGAGAGAGAGAGAGAGAGATCGGTAGACCGCAGAGACCAGTTTATTGAGTTTATTGGATCATATCGTGTGTGTTTGTGGCCCATCCCCATAGCTGGATAGTGTAACACCCCTTGCTGCCACCTCCCCGTCACAAAACCCCCCGTTGGAAGCACCCCCTATTCCTCCCCCCCTCCCCCCCCCACCCCCTCTCGAGCCAGTGCTGCAGATGAGCATGACTTGCATGGGATGTATTAGTTTACGATCGCTTGCCCTTGATCAATATGCTTTGGTAATGGTGCCCCCGGAACGGCCCACCAGCAGACAGCCCCCCCCCCCCCGCCCCCTCCCGAATACCCTCCGAATCGCTCGCAGATATAGATGGCAATGACTTGGTTTATGTGCGCCGTCGCCATGCCGTCGCCACTTCAACCACTGCTGCCTGTCGTTGCAGCCCCCCCCCCTCCTTTCACCCCTCCCCAACCCTCCCCCCGCTGCGGCGTTGTCTTCGGCTCCCCGCATAAATTCCGGTTACACGTGAAGGATAGAATACGGAAAGTCGTGAGTTAGGGATAAAGGGTAGGAGGGGGAAGGGGGGGGGGGAGGGTAGAGGGTGTTGTGGCCGCGGAGGTCCGGACCGTGCTGGTCCAGACGGGGCGAGGTGCGAAAGTCGAGGTGCGAGAACCAAAAGGTAAAAGATGGAGAACAGGTAAGGCGGGCGTAATAAAGACCGTGCGGGGAGAGGAAGGGGAGGGGAGAAGGGGGGGGGGGCTATAATGTCTTTCCGGGCCGTCGCACTCCTCTTGATTAGCCTGGCAGCAGCAGCAGCAGCAGCAGCAGCACCACCACCACCACCACCACCACCACCACCACCTCCTGCCCCTCCAAACTGCAGTGTAAAGTGGTGCGTGCTGGCGGTGCGCTTGCCCTCCTGCAAACCGACGACGCCATTAGCTTAGCTCCTGCTTTCGCTGTGTTTAGATTTGCAACACAGATCACTAAAAGTTGCTATGAATCGTTATTGAAAAGAAATAGTGATACACTCACATAAGAAATAAGGACCACGTTATTGCAGACAGTTGGCAATACAGCAGTTTTTGCAATACTTACTGCACTCTTTGCAATATGTATTTCAAGAGAGAACAAGAAGACAATGAACCATTAAAAATGGTGTAAATGGTGCTCGTTCTTTACACATTTACTTCATTTTTATACCATTCAATTTCCTCGAATTTTATGCCAGGAAAAAACTCTTCTTCCACGGCATTCCCCCATCTTAGTTTCGTGCACAACCGGTAGGAACGCTAGTGGGTACGTGGTCTTAGTTCAGAAACCGGCCACTAGGGGTGTGGTCACATGGTTACAAATGTAGCCGCTAGGTGTCGTCATCAACACAACCATCTTTGGCGTCGTAGTTCCGCCCACGGCCAGGAGGAACGCTAGTGTGTATTCTTAGTTCGGAAACCGAACAACAGAAGTGTCCTTAGGCACATTTGCTCGGCTGTAGTGGCTAAATATCATTATCAACACACCATCTCTGACATCTTACTTGAGTCCAACCAAATAAATGGCGCTACCAACTTCGGAGAACTGTAGAGGATTTCGGGTCCCAACAGTTGGTACCCGCTACGTAACGCGCCTGCGCGTTATGTCCTTCGTCTGTGTTGTCATGGCGGCCTTCCCTGGCCTTCCCTGTTTGTGCAGAAAAGACATGTCCTGTGCTTTGTGACCTTACACTCCATTCCCATTCCACATCGTACCCACCTTCCTTTTAGCGTATATTTATTTAAAATAACCCACAGTCTAAAAAAGGTGATTAATACTAGAAACAATCTAAGTTTATATCTCCCACTCAAATACGTATTTTAATGGCAACGCAAGTCTCTTTAGATTTATTTTTCTCCAAATCGAACTTCCAGTCACCAAAAGTTAAATTAAAATATTCAAATTGTTTCACAAAAAAAATCATTATTAATTCAATTTTTTCTTTGCCATGTTGACTTCGAACCATCATTCTTTGGGTTGGAATGCCAGTTTCTTTCATTCGTAGCTATTTCGCATTCCGACAATCCATCGCGACAGGACCTTGTTTTATCCCTTGGCTACGTGCTCCCGTCGTAGTTGGCGCTAGTTGCGCTAGTGGCGCTAGTGGCGCTAGTTTCGCCGCTAGATGGCGACACTGTATCTGTCATCTTAGTTCCATTAGCTGCCACCTCACCAACGTCCTTCCAAGGTTTGGGCAGGTTTGGGACTTAGAAGAAAAATTTCTTCACAAAAAAAGTATGAAACTTTTCAGCATTTCCATTGAAATTCGATAGATGCTCAACCTCTCTCTAAATTCTACAAAAAAAATTTCAGTTTATGTTCTCCCTTCGCGTTTTATAACCTATCAAAACTTTATATTACAAATTTCTTTTAAAAATTAATACACAACAAAAAAAAAACCTTTATCATTTTTTTGTCATCGGATCACGACCTTCAAAATGATACCTCACACTCATTTGCAGCTGTTGTACTTTCACAGCTGAAAGTGACCGACTAAATTACACACCTACCCGGTACAATACTCGTTCATCTTACCCACATATGTGAATATGTATATGTGGTTTGGTAAAGAACGAGTAAAAAACAAAAAAACAATGGTCTGCTCTTCTCTTCCACGAATGTGGCTCTGCTGCTTTGGCCGACGACCGAAAGCTGCTATTACCTAGTTCTGCACCCCTCCCCCTTCTATCTCTTTAATACCACTGTTGACACAGTATTCCTAGACAACATCGGCACCTGTCATCGGCGGGGCGGAACCCGGCGCGGGCAGAGCCCCACTTTATCCGCAGGGCTTCACTGGGAAATGCCGCGTGAAATAGGTTCTGCTAATTACGTATGTGTTCGCTAGGGCGGGCGAGAAGAGAGGAAATATGAGAGAGAGAGAGAGAGAGAGAGAGAGAGAGAGAGAGAGAGAGAGAGAGAGAGAGAGAGAGAGAGAGAGAGAGAGAGAGAGAGAGAGAGAGAGAGAGAGAGAGAGAGAGAGAGAGAGAGAGAGAGAGCGATAAGCGGGAAGCGCAATAACATGTATATTTCGTGAGGTCGTCATATACCGCCGCCGGGAAGGGCGCCGTAAATGTGACCACACCACTGCACGAGGTTATGCGGCGCGCAAACACTTTTTTTGTTTTGTTTCGGGGAATATGTTTTATCAGAGTAGACATAGCAGAGCACTGCGTCAGACATGCAGCATTCGGCCAGTTTTGACCGATTCGCTCAACCGCTGACCGCGCCGCGTCAAAAATTTGGAGGCTTAGCTTTCGCTGACGATATGTCACGACCATTTGGTAGGGTCTCACTGCGCGGTACCCCTGCCGCGCGAGCCGCGTAGGCAACGCCTGCAACCGCGCGGCTGGTAGTCTGCGCTCTGTGACCCTACCTAATGGTCGTGACATATCGTCAGCGAGAGCTAAGCCTCTAAATTTATGACGTAGGCTCGTGGGCCGACGCCGCGGCCGGAGATACTCACTGCTGCTGTTCCCCTCATATTGGATCCGCTGTTGTGATTCATCATAACTTCATACTTCCGTTTCGGCTTTTCTCCGGAATACGCTACAGACTACTCTGCTCTGCAGCTCTGTGGCCGGCCGGACTCGCGTAACGCATGGCCTATTCCTGAGAGCTCTCAGGTCGTTGTGCGCTTCATGAATCGCGACATTCGTTTATGAGCTCTTGAGAATGGACTTTCGGAGAAAAGGCGAGAGCAGGGACCAAAGCAACACGCGCACGCTCACATGGGCCGCGACAGCAAATGCGGCCGTCAAGGCCGAACGATACTAAAACTGGGTCCCTCCGTATCAAAACTCATGAGTATTATACAACTCGGTCGACCAACGCGGCGGGCTTAGGAGGGCGGGCGTATAAAGAAGAACGTAGTTTGACATATGAACAATAAGGGACCCACGAGAGTGGAATGCTTGAACATTAAAAAAAAAAACGATCCGTGCGTAATTATCAGAGGAAGGTGAAAAGGTGATTCCGGTGATACGGCGGCGACGGAAGTTTATGGGGGGGGGGGGGGGGGTCATTTTCTCCAGCCAGACCTCACCCAGGATGAGGGTGCCGTACCTCCACTCGCTCTTACTCTCCCTAACCCGCTTATATACGCTTTTCGCGAATTGCACTGTCGCGTCGCCAGAGCCAGCAGCGCCCCTACGCAGCGCAGTCTGAGTTTGCCTGTCCATTTGTCAACACTTATCTCCTTCTGCCGCCCCCCCCCTCCTCCCCCCCTCCACAGCCTCTCTGAACGCGTAGCAGCTAACAAGCAATGAATTCACCTTTTAAACTGCTACCTATGGGAGAGGGCTGGTTGTCTATTGTGGTGTTTTCTTCTACTTCTTCTGTCTTCTTCTTTTTCCGCTTCTTCCTCCGCTTCAAACATCCTCTGTGTGGACTGGACGAAGCGAAAGGCTAGATTGAACGTGCCGAAATAATCCCCCCCCCCCCACACACACGCTCTTTCGCTCGCTTTATTTCACGCGCAGCATTGGTGTTCCCCAGGGCAGAAAGGGTCCTGAACCCTGCTTGACAGGGTGACATGTTACGTTGTTAGGACAGCCCCACCAAGCGACCACGCCTCTTTTCCAGCCTCCTCCCTCCTCTCCTCCCCTGCCAACCTCCATCCCCTTTACCAAAGTCTCTACCTACACCCCATCCACCCCTTTCTCCACCCCCCCACTTCTACCGGTGGGAACTTTATAGCTTACATAAAAATGTCATTTCTCGATGTACGGGAGCGTCCACTGGGAGACAACACCCCTCGTTTCCGAGCCCCCTCCCTCCTTCCCTCCCCCTTCCTCCCCCCTCTCCCTCCCCCACGCTAGCTCGTGTCATCTCACCGCCTTGCTGTGTGTCCGCCGCAGCCCTTTCCCGGCGTCGACGTATAAAAGATGAAAAAAAAAAAAAAATACGAGGAAGAAAATAATTTAACATTTGTAGTAGCAGATCGTGAAGAGTCGTGAAAAAAAACCCACTCACATCCACAACCAAACAAACAAGGGTTGCTAAGTGCAGTCGGCGATCCTCCCAAAAATCAAAAACTAATGAAAAGGGGTTGGGGGTGAAGAGTGGTTCCTGTAGGTGTGTCGCGGCAGTCTGCTCTAACTCGCTCTGTTCCGGTCCGCACAGCTCTGTTCGAGGGCTCGCCCTGCAAGATGAGCGACGGCTCCCGTGGCGAGTGCATCCAGCTGACTAAGTGCCCGTCAGCGCTGGCCCAGTTCAAGAAGGACCGGAGGAACTTCCGGCCCAAGCGCTGCGGCTTCAAGGGCTTCGTCGAGGTCATCTGCTGCGCTGACGTACCCATGCGGAGAGCCGAGGAGGGTAAGATCACCAGAGCACCGGAAGCTCGGTACACTCGGTACGCCAGCACGCAATCATCATCGTTTCGGCTGTTTCGTTTCGGAAACTTCCCAGGTAAAACGGATAAAATTTTTATAAATATTTATACAAGGCTTTATACAAATTTCATATGTTTTTATAAGGACAGGCATATACACATTTATATGATTGTATATAAACTGTATAAATATTTATAAGAGCCTTTATAGAAATATATAAAGGTTGTTGTATAAAATCATATATAGACTTGTATACAATGTGTTGATCTTATATACATAATTATAAAGATGTATACAACTGCATACACAACTATATACAGGCCTTTATAAGACCGTATACAGCCACATGTATACATACAGGCATTTATACAAGTATATATGCGCGTATAAACCAATATAAAGCTACCTACAGAGCTACAAACATATATACATATAAAACTTTTATAAAAGGTTATAAAGAGCGTTATAAACATTTATAAAACTTTTATACAACGTTATAAAAATCCGTTTTACCTGGGATTGGCGATACGTTTACGATTTGTGGCCGTACTCGCACTCAAAATGGGGTCACATTCCCTTTCCTGATAAGACGTGAGTTCGGTTCGGCCACGACGGGACCTACCGCAAAGTCTCGTGTCGCCAGATGGTCGCGACTTTTCCATTCTCGGTGACAAGACGACCTACAGCGTCCCGGGTTCGACTCCTGTCCGGGCCCCAAAATAATTTCCCCTACGGAGGAATGTTGGAAGTCCAGATCCAACTTTGGTAGCGACGACGACGGGGAAAGGGGGTAAAGTGAGTGAGGGATGGGCTGGCTGGGCTCTGGCTCACATCGTGTGAGTTCTGGCGGCAGCCGGCGGCAGCGCTCCCCGTTCTGGAGGGGAGGGCCCCTCTGGAGGGCCCCTCTGGAGGGCCCTCTGGACTGGAGGGCCTCTCTGGAGGGCCGACAGCAGGAAGGGGGCTTCATCGGGGCGATCCAGTTTAAAAGTGGGGAATGCCGCCGCCAACGCTGAGGTGGAGAGGGCAGCGCCAGCAGCGCCAGCGGCGCCGAGCTAGGAGGATAAGGACCAGGACGTCCCGGCACCGGGGGCCTTTCTACATTCTTGTCGCCGCCAACGATCTCGCGGGGAGCTGGGAAATAATAATGAAGTTTGTCGAGAGGATAGCAGCAGCAGCAGCAGCAGCAGCAGCAGCAGCAGCAGCAGCAGCAGCAGCAGCAGCAGCAGCAGGGAGTTTGTCAGTCGCCGTCTCCTTCCGCGCCTGCCTGCTCCCCGCCCGGCCGGATCTGGCCAGATCTGGAAGGCGCCGAGGTTCCCCAGCCATCGCCCTCAGCCTCGCGGCCAAGCCCGCTCTCATAACGCTCTCGTACAATAATTTGGGCCCCTCGGCGTGTCGGTGCAGTACTGCTATAGTTCGTAACGAAAACAAGTTATTTTTGTTTTCCTCGGAGATGGATCTTGAAATTGGAAGCTATCCAGTCTGGTTGGGGGCGCTGGTTGCGGTTTCGTGGAAGCCCTGGCTCGCGGAGCGAGCGGGCGGGCGTTAGCGAACGGCGAGGCGGAGCGCTATCAGCGACCGAGATTTTTTTTTGTCCGTTCGTCACCGGCTGACGCCCAGCCAGCGGTCAGCTTGCGTGGTCAGCAGTAGGATCAGGCTGTATGGTCAGCCTTTAATGGTCGGGGGGCACACGATCCCCAGGGCTGGTGTGCCCCCAAGAAGGCGATCCGAACGTTCCCGAAAGTTTCCGAAACGTTCCCGAACGTTAGTTGGAACATTTCTAACTGGTATTACACCTGAGTTGGCTGGGCCAAGCCCAGCAGGCACCGGGACGTATGTCGTCCAAGCCACGAGGACTGTGCCCCCCCCCCCCCCCCCCCCGCTGACCGCCTCACCGCTCACCGCACCCCACATAGTCCCTAACGCTGGTGTGCCCTCACAAGGCGTCACGTGTTTCGTAGTGGTAGTTTTAGTTCTTTAGGGGGTTCAAACTTCGCGTCGCTCGCTCGCTTGATTGTAATGAATCAATAAATATTCAAGAACTTATTATGCTACAATAACAGTATTTCAGTTATTAGTTACAATCACGGTTGGCAGGGGTCTCACAGTTCCTGGGGCTGGTGTGCCCCCAGTAAGGTGGTCGGCAGGGGGGCACACGGTCCCAAGGCGAGGGGTGCATCACATGGCAAAGTCACTATACACCCAACGTAATAGTGTCATGTGGAATCACGTCCAGTCCCTTCCCAATCATTCCAATCACCAGACACCGAAAGGATTCCGAAAAAAATTCAGCGAGAGAAAAAAAGCCTGATGGCATGTTTGACCGCCGTTGACAAAACCTATGTCGTCCCGGCTTCCGCCAGGACCCCTGCCTTCAACTTCGGTGATCTTACGGGAACCGGTGCTTTACGGCTGCTAGTTGGCCCCGGGACACAGCACTAGAACCCGCTACCCGGCTTGCGCCGGACGGATCTCCCGGCAACCCCTAGCCCGCGCCAATGCGCGAGGCCCCCTCCGCTAACCACGGCCTCCGGGACTCCATAATACTGTAGTGCCCTTCAACCGCAGTCTGGTTTGGCCCCACTCATCGTGGGAGTCCGCCCCTGCGAAGATTTGGAGGACATAGGTTCCCTTCGTACACGGCCGAAGCCGCTGTACTCTACTCGCTACGTACCGAGTAGCGGCATGTCCGCACCTGCCAGATTCAGAGAGAGGAAAACAGAAGCTTCGAACCCTAGAAGCTCTGCACATCCCCCGAGTCTCCCCCTGGATTTCTCCAGAGGCACAGAACGTCCCCCCGGGCGGGACCCTCGAATCTAGGGAATTGAACCCTAGACCCTCGGGACCGGGGGTTTGTGCCGGCGGCGCCTTAGCCCGCACGGTCGCTTGGACAGCCATACCTACGACACGTTCGGAAGTATATTTTAGGCACTGTCCGCCAAGCTGTGTCACAAGAAAAAGTTAGGCGGCCGGCAAGAGTTGAACCACGGACCTGTCGGTTTCCGACCGGTCCACTAACCCATGCGGCTACCGAGCCACGATGTAGGCAGTTGCGCTCCCAGCACTCTAGCTTTACAGAGTAGAGCTGAACATCGAGAAAAAAAGTTTGGAGGCGGAGGCAAGAGTTGATCCCGGGACACCGACCGCTTGAAACCAGCGCCTCAACCCGTGCGCCTAACATGCCACTATACCGATCGCCAGAAACTTCACTGGCACGTTTACACTTCGTGGCACGTTAGCCACACTGGGTGAGGCACTGTTTTCAAACGGCCGGAGTCCTGGGATCAACTCTTGCCTCCGCCTCCAAATTTTTTTTTCTCGATGTTCAGCTCTACTCTGTAAAGCTAGAGTGCCGGGAGCGCAACTGCCAACATCGTGGCTCGGTAGCCGCATGGGTTAGTGGACCGGTCGGAAACCGACAGGTCCGTGGTTCAACTCTTGCCGGCCGCCTAACTTTTTCTTGTGACACAGCTTGGCGGACAGTGCCTAAAATATACTTCCGAACGTGTCGTAGGTATGGCTGTCCAAGCGACCGTGCGGGCTAAGGCGCCGCCGGCACAAACCCCCGGTCCCGAGGGTCTAGGGTTCAATTCCCTAGATTCGAGGGTCCCGCCCGGGGGGCGTTCTGTGCCTCTGGAGAAATCCAGGGGGAGACTCGGGGGATGTGCAGAGCTTCTAGGGTTCGAAGCTTCTGTTTTCTCTCTCTGAATCTGGCAGGTGCGGACATGCCGCTACTCGGTACGTAGCGAGTAGAGTACAGCGGCTTCGGCCGTGTACGAAGGGAACCTATGTCCTCCAAATCTTCGCAGGGGCGGACTCCCACGATGAGTGGGGCCAAACCAGACTGCGGTTGAAGGGCACTACAGTATTATGGAGTCCCGGAGGCCGTGGTTAGCGGAGGGGGCCTCGCGCATTGGCGCGGGCTAGGGGTTGCCGGGAGATCCGTCCGGCGCAAGCCGGGTAGCGGGTTCTAGTGCTGTGTCCCGGGGCCAACTAGCAGCCGTAAAGCACCGGTTCCCGTAAGATCACCGAAGTTGAAGGCAGGGGTCCTGGCGGAAGCCGGGACGACATAGGTTTTGTCAACGGCGGTTAAACATGCCATCAGGCTTTTTTTCTCTCGCTGAATTTTTTTCGGAATCCTTTCGGTGTCTGGTGATTGGAATGATTGCGAAGGGACTGGACGTGATTGCACATGACACTATTACGTTGGGTGTATAGTGACTTTGCCATGTGATGCACCCCTCGCCTAGGGACCGTGTGCACCCCTGCCGACCGTGAGTGAAACTAATAACTGAAATACTGTTATTGTAGCATAATAAGTTCTTGAATATTTATTGATTCATTACAATCAAGCGAGCGAGCGACGCGAAGTTTGAACCCCCTAAAGAACTAAAACTACCACTACGAAACACGTGACACAAATTCGCCCGCGATTGGCCTTTGGGCAGCCTAGTATGGCAGTGGCGGTCACGGCCGGATGAGCTGACCCCAGCAGACGCCAGCAGACGCCAGCGGGGCATGCGGGGCAGGCGGGGCAGGCGGTGTAGGCGGGGCCGGCGGGGCAGGCGGGGCTGGTGGGGCGGGCGGGGCAGGCGGGGCCGGCAGTCGACCACGGTGGAGAGAGATACGGTGGCGGCACGGGGCTACCTGGGGCGACCCCAAACGTGGTGCCCGCTGAGGTTTCCCCGTCCGGCCACCGGCGCGCTGCCGTCGAGTCGGGGCGAGCGGGAACACTCATCCCGACTACCTGCGGTCGGGGCGGCGGACCTCTCACGCAGGCCGCCCCGACCCAGCTTAGATCCGACCGAGTGTCGAGCCCGCAGCCTCCCGCCTGCGCGGCAAATTTGAACGATGGCACGGTTTGAGTGAGCCTGGCTGCTCGGAAACCATCGTACTTGAACCAGTGCGGGGAAAAAATTTATCATGGGGAGGAAGTGTATGGTCCAGGGCTGCCGGACGAGCTACACGGCAGGCGGCTGTGCCCCGAGTGGCCATGCTTCCGATGACCCTGCAGCAGTCCACGGTGTGCGCCAAACACTTTGAGCCCGCCGACATTTTCACGCATGACTTCACGGTCATGCCGGACGGTACGACCATATCAATGAGGAGGTACCGGCCCGGGATCAAGAAAACCGCCGTACCCAGCCGCTTCGGTGCCGCTGCGGACTACGGCCAGGCTCACTCAAACCGTGCCATCGTTCAAAGTTGCCGCGCAGGCGGGAGGCTGCGGGCTCAACACTCGGTCGGATCTAAGCTGGGTCGGGGCGGCCTGCGTGAGAGGTCCGCCGCCCCGACCGCAGGTAGTCGGGATGAGTGTTCCCGCTCGCCCCGACTCGACGGCAGCGCGCCGGTGGCCGGACGGGGAAACCTCAGCGGGCACCACGTTTGGGGTCGCCCGCAAGTAGGCAAGCCCACGGTCGTGCCGCCACCGTATCTCTCTCCACCGTGCTGTTGACTCAGGCCGGTTCTGGTATCGCCGGGTATCGCTCTTCCCCGCCGCCACGCCCGTCCTTGTCGCACTTGGTACGCGCGCGCGCGCGCGCGCGAGAGAGAGAGAGAGAGAGAGAGAGAGAGAGAGAGAGAGAGAGAGAGAGAGAGAGAGAGAGAGAGAGAGAGAGAGAGAGAGAGAGAGAGAGAGAGAGAGAGAGAGAGAGAGAGAGACTGCTAATAGGCTCCGCGCGCCGGCTCCGCGCACACACTGCCTTGTTCTTCTTGTCGCCCGAACTGCCGGAAGGCGGCGAGCCGCTGAGTCCGCGCAGCGCAGCGCAGACAGCCGCCTGAAATCCCCATCCGACTCGCAAGGGCGTCCACGAACCGCGCAAATAACGCAGCGTCTGCTGGGGGCGCGGGTTCAAGTACCGGTGTGGGTGCCCGGCGGGAGGCGCACCTGCATCTGCCGGGGGTCACCGACCGCACCGACAGCGGCGGACCAAAACGTCATTTCTTCGCGAACCCGTGCGAAATCGGCGTGTATGATTCGGACTGTTTGTAGACGGCGTCGCGGCGAGCCGACGGGGTGAGGAAACACGCCGCCGGCAATGGAAACAAATGCTTTTCATTTCCCGTTTATCGCGCCCTCCCCCTCCCCGCCTCGCTGCTGTGCCTGGCTGTGCCGGCGGGGGCGCGCTGTCTGCCACATGTGCCCCGTGCCGTGCCCCGTGACGCGCGCCCCGTGGCCCGCACCTGCCAGCGTGGCCAAGGTGTTGGCGTGGTGACGTTAACTGTCACGGGGACGTTGGAAACAGAAACACGTCCCCAGGGCCCCGATACCGAAGCCCCGCAACTGCACTCATGGTTTCGTTGTGTTCCAGCGTGCAGAAACTTCGCCAACGAGATCAACATCACGCCCAACGTGTACATCATCAACGGCGCGGATGCCCTGCCCGGCGAGTTCCCCCACATGGTGGGTAGGACCCCGGCCGAGTTCGCGGAGCCCTTCGAGGACCAGCCCGAGGACCGGCCCTTCTTCCGCGCCCTGCCCCACCGGGGGACCCCCCTGACCCGACAGCCTCCTCCCGGCACGCCCCCGCCGCCCCCGCCGCCCCCGCCGCCCGCGCCTACCCCGCGGCCGCCACCGGACGGTCCCCAGACCGGCAGCGGCAGTGAAGGGACGACCCCGGAGCCGAGCTCCGACCGCCTTGTGGAGGACAGCGACGGCGAGGACTCCGGCGGTGGTGACGGCGAGGTGGGAGCGAGGTTTGGGCTTATCGGCGGCATCCGGGACTCACTCCGGCGGCACGGGGAGCGTGTCCGGGAGAAGATCCGGGGCCTCCACCAACACCTGTTCCACCACGGCCACGACCGGGCCCACTCTGACGAGGACAGCCCGCGTCCTCAACAACCTGACTATAACAGTCCGCGTCCCGAGCAACCTAATTATGACAACCCACGTCCTCAGAGACCCGAGTTTGACAGCCCGCGTCCTCAGCAACCTGATTATGAAAACCCACGTCCTCAGAGACCCGACTATGACAGCTCGCGTCCTCAGCAACCTGACTATGACAGCTCGCGTCCTCAGCAATCTGACTATGACAGCCCGCGTCCTCAGCAACCTGATTATGAAAACCCACGTCCTCCGAAACCCGACTATGACAGCTCGCGTCCTCAGCGACCCGAGTATGACAGCCCGCGTCCTCAGCAACCTGATTATGAAAACGCACGTCCTCAGAGGCCCGACTTTGACAGTCCTCCTCCACCACGGCAGCCCGACCACGACGGCGCCCCGCACGGACAGCCTGACGAGGCCACCCCTACGACCCCCCACGATGACCACAACCCGGCCCGTCCTTCCCGACGTCCCAACCCCGTCGAAAACGATCCCACTCTATCGCGCCCCGACGGGGACTCGAACCCCGGCCCGGCCGCGCCAACCGTCACAGACGACGAGCTGGGCGCACTGATCGACCCCCGCGCGGGTCGCGACGGCGACGGGCCCGGCGGCCGCGACCGGGAAGCGTTCGACTCCTTCGAGGAGGAGACCACGTCCCGGCCGCGCCTCATCCGGGTGAGCAACTCGTCGGCGGCCGCCGCGTCCCAGGGCAGGGAGGGCCGGCCGGGCAACTGGCGGGTGCCCCCCGACAGCCCCTGGGCCAAGCAGCCGAGCACAACGGCCAGGCCGCCGGGCGCGGCACCAGGCGCGGGGGCGGCCGGGGACGTCGTCGCGGCCTACCCGGTGCCCCCCGCGGAGCAGAACACGCAGGGCAAGGCGGGCGCGGACGGCGAGGACGGCGGCATCGCCCTGTACGTCATTGGTGGCGACGAGGCCAAGCGGGACGAGTTCAAGCACATGGTAGGTACGAGCATGCCTGCGTCACGCCACGCCAAGCCACGCCACGCCAAGCCTGCTGGGGCCGCATGACGCGCATGGCCTCGCCGGTCGAGTCGGAGGCCACCAGGGCGCCGTCATGGCGCCGTCAGGGCGCCGTCAGGCCTCGGCCAGGAGCGCCACGACGTTCTCGTGCCCAGCACACCATCTGACGGATGAGCAGGCTAGCCGGACGCGGCTGCAGGTGGCGGCTCTGCTCGGGACGGGCCACGCCATCTGATCTCACCAGCCTCCATCTCGATCGGCGCCCCGCACTCAGCCGTTACAGTCATGGTCACGGCCTGCAGGGAGCTTAACCACGTCACGCCACACACCGCGCACGCTACTGACACGCAGGAGGGTGCAGGGCGGTGCATGGAGGAGGCCGGGTGCTGCACGAGCCCCCGGCGGGAGGGAGAAACCCGTGCTGGGAAACAGCGGAATGCGTTCTGGCATGATGGCTGGGGGGCGTGTGGGATGCACGACTGCATGGCTTGGAATGCATGAGGAGGGCGGTGGTGAGGGGTAAGGCGAGCAGGTAAGGTGTGGGGATGGGAGGGGCAGGGAGGTGAGGCCAACTGGACCGCCCCTTTGGGCGCAGAGCGATTCGTGTTTCCACGGGCGCAGTCAGCCAAACTGCCAAATTGGAGAATTAATCTCGTAAAGTGGGAAGGGGTTTGGGTGCCAACGGCGAGAGAGAGTGCAAGGGGTGTGTGAGAGAGAGAGAGAGAGAGAGAGAGAGAGAGAGAGAGAGAGAGAGAGAGACGAGGAGGAAGAAGGAAGGAGAGAGAAGAAAGGGGGGGGGGGGGGGGGGGGAGGAGGCTTTCTCGGGCGTCTCCGGCCCGTAGGCCCGGTGCCAGAGGCCGTGACTTAAGGGGGAAGGGTGGGATGAAGGGGCGACAAGAAATATGGGGACCCAACTGGGATAGGCGGGCGAGTGATTGTTGTTGAACAGAGTGCGAGGGTGAGACAGAGACAGACTGCTTCCGTTTTCTTATCAACCTCCTTTCTTAAAATATAAGTTTTCTACATCTTAGTTTCTATATCTCCATACCTTTCACTGCACGCGTAGTCCTTGTTTTTAACGGTTCGAGGTGTCCAAATGTCCTTCTTTTCCTTCTGTCCTCCGTACTTCGTCTGTGGGTATTGGAATGGTGTCTTTGCACCGGTACCCTTCTGGCTAGGGCTAGTGGTGAGGGGGGGGGGGGGGTAGGGGGGGGGTTGCGGTGGTGGTGGTGGCGAGGAACGCCTGCGGGCGGACGCGTGACGTCGGCCAATCGACAATCCCAAATGGTGATTGGTCCTGCGGGCCCTCCAGTCGCCGATAGATTGTTGGCGCGGAGCAGCGGAGCACGCAACGCGAAAATAAGTGGGCGAGGTTCATTATCGCTCATGCGCGGCTGAACACATTCGAACAAGACAGCAGCTGTAGGCCGCACACACACACACACACACACCGCGACGACCATCGGTCATTTGATATGAAAAACACAGAGGAAACAATTGAGTAGAGACAATGCTGGAAGGGCTCAAGAGCGGGGGGAAAGGGGGGGGGGCGGATGGCACAGGCACACCCTCATAGCGTTTTCATATCCAATCTGAGCTGGGACAAGCCGGGCCACACACACACACACGCACACACACATTGGCACGATCCCTTCACACCGACACACCAATACGTGACAATGTGGCGGCCGCGCGCTGAAAGGACCCGGGTTGTGGATTCAGTGGCGCGTGTCCTGCGTGTGTGAGTGCGGGAGAGAGAGAGAGAGAGAGAGAGAGAGAGAGAGAGAGAGAGAGAGAGAGAGAGAGAGAGAGAGAGAGAGAGAGAGAGAGAGAGAGAGAGAGAGAGAGAGAGAGAGAGATATTCAGACTGGGGGAGGGGAGAGAAGAGGAATTTTCAGAACCATAATTTACTGCTTGTCTGGAAATCAAGAAAAAAAAGTTTTGACCAGTAATCTTTTTTCTGGCAGGTTGCGCTGGGCTACCGGGGCGGCGAGAGCGGGGGTGACATCAAGTGGGACTGCGGGGGGTCCCTCATCAGCAACGAGCACGTGCTGACTGCTGCGCACTGCGTCACCAACTCCTTCAGGTAAACTCAGGACCTATCGATATGGCATCGCTAAGGGAATCGCGGACATGCTGCTGAGGACAACTTTCCAGGATTCAATATGATTTCAAAGATGGGGTTACATGACCACATATGACCACATTGACCTGTCCGATAGGAAATTGTAGGAAAGTTGGTATACATTGCGAAATGTTTCATGATTATTGTTATTTTTTTTTTTTTTGGGGGTGGGGGTTGTTTACGGAAAAAACGGGCTTGTCACATCCGGGGGGAATCCAACGGTCAATCAAAACTGGTGACAGGTTCCCCCTCTTTTACTCGTTTTTCCTCCGTGTCATGTGTCGACATCAGCGAAACCCGTGCAGCAGCACACGAAGAGAGGGACGCACAAAAGTGCGGCGGTGGGGGCTTCCCTGGCGGACGACAACTCGATGAGGGTGAGGGAAACGCCGGGACGAACACACGCTCGCGCGCGCGCTCTGCTTCCTCATTCCTGCTTTCGCGCCGCCAGGCACCAGAGCCCCTGCCGAAGGCAGGGTAGGCAAGCCTGCCGCGCACGCCTGCACCGCGGGCTTGCCTACCTGACAGGCGTTCTGTTCGCTGCGCTCTGAGGGAGACCCTGGTGACCACTCAGGCAGCCGGGCGCAGGGCGCAGGGCCAGGGCTTGGCAGCGCATTCCGGTGAGCGGACATCGAGCTGTGCCCAGCGATGCTCGGCGGGCCCGGAGAAACCTCATCAGAGTCCCCAGGAGGACCTGTCCTGCAGAGCTCCACAAAGCCAGCCACTCTGGCGGGTCGCTAGCAAGGCAGCTACAACTGGAGTATAGATACGTTCCAATTTTTTTTTTTTTTTCGAGCGGGGCTATGCGGATTTGAGCCGCGAACCTTATTGGTCACCAATGACAAGCTCTCACTGACTTTTTTTTTAAACAAAAAAAAAAAAATGACGATACAGAACCGTCCGCTTGACAGGGGGCGGCCGGTGCGGGTGCGGCTGGGTGCACACAACCTGACGGAGCCGGCGGGCGAGGAGCGTGGGGTGCTGAACGTGTCAGTGCACCCCGCCTACCAGACGCGCTCGCACTACCACGACCTGGCCGTGGTGCGCATCGAGCGGGTGGGCTTCTCGGAGCGCGTCCGGCCGGCCTGTCTGTACACCAAGCCCAGCGCCCCGGACACCGGCATGGTGGCCACCGGCTGGGGCGTCACCGACATCGACCGTGAGTATTTAAAACCGTAGGGGTAAGGTGAGTGCAGGGTGAAAAAAAATAATCAATAGGACAAAAATCACAGGAGGAAAAACAAGTAACGCTCTTCAAAAATAGCAGTGACGCAGTGTTGGATAAACATGGCCACGTTTGAGAAGAGTGTGAATTTTTTTACGAGCATGTTATTTTTTTTTACAGCGTAATTTGCTTACATGCTCCCACCTTTCCACGTATTCCAGTCCCAGTCATCTTACATCTAATTCCATATTTTTTTATATTCTATATTTCACACCTGTAATTCTCCCAGTAGGAAATCACCACGGAGTGAAGAGTGACTGCCAAAACTAACCTCCCTAGACAAGAGATTTCTTATGGTTTTTTTTTGAACATTTTATTGGGCTGTTTTGGCGGGGAGAGAGACAGACACGGTGGCACCGGCCGGGCCGGGCTGGGCTCTAAATCCATCGTCATGGCCACGGGCGGTGTGAGGCTGCCGCCCGCTGCCGCCCGCTGCCGCCCGCTGCCGCCCGCTGCCGCCCGCTGCCGCCCGCTGCCGCCCGCTGCCGCCCGCTGTCGCCCGCTGCCGCCCGCTGCCGCCCGCTGCCGCCCGCTGCCGCCCGCTGCCGCCCGCTGCCGCCCGCTGCCGCCCGCTGCCGCCCGCTGCCGCCCGCTGCCGCCCGCTGCCGCCCGCTGCCGCCCGCTGTCGCCCGCTGCCGCCCGCTGCCGCCCACCTCTCCAGCCCAGCCCGCTCGGTTCGGGCTCCACACGACAAGCCCACAGTGGGCTCCTGGGGCCCCCGGCCAGGACGCCAGCTGTCAAAGTTGGCCGCCTGGCCGGGCCGAGCCCTGCGCTTCCACTCCACTCAGGGGCTCGTCCATAAACTACCCCGCGCCGGCGGCGCCGCCCCCGACAAGTGCTCTTCGCAACGTAATTAACTTAATCAGTGCGCGCGCTCGTTTGTCGCCGGGCCCTGTGGGGTCTGCAGGACCCGGGGGCCCGAGTGGGCGCGCCTGCTGTCGTGTCGGAAGCAGCGAGACCGAGTCCCCAGCGCGCGCGACAAAGACTTCCCCTCGATATGCCCTGTCCCTGTCCTCCTCGCACCCATTAAGGGGGTGGACCATTAGAGATCCCGGAGGCGCCCGTCAGGGACCCTCCATCACCTCCCCTACCGCCCGCCCAGCCTGTCAATAAAGCCGAGCGAATAACTTTAAGTTTAAAAAAATGGCCGCTGGAAGAGGGAGGAAGGGGCGGGCGACATGGATGCCCCCCTCGAGACAAAGAAGTGCCCTCTTATGCTCACGGTCTGATCCACAGGTGTCGTCGTCGGTGCCGCCGAATTCTACCCCCCATACCCCCTCTCCCCGTCCCACATTCCGTCTCTTTCCTCACGGCCGAATACACACTCTCTCCCGCAGGTCCACTGTCTCTCTCTCCCGCGGGTTTACTGTCTCTCTCTCTCACACACACACACACGCACGCGCGCGCGCGCGCGCTTACTGTCCCCTCCTGTTCTTTTACCGTTCACGCCGCTCTCAATCAATCAGCGAATCTCGAGGTGGGAAATGTGACCGGCTCGAGGCCACCTGGTGCTCTCTCTCTCTCTCTCTCTCTCTCTCTCTCTCTCTCTCTCTCTCTCTCTCTCTCTCTCTCTCTCTCTCTCTCTCTCAGTTGTTGAACACGACACCCGCGCCGCCAGAACAAGTGAAGTCCACCTCCCCCGTCCGCCCCGCTCCGAGCTGCCTTTCTCACTCTGTCTTCTGCCCTCCCCGCAGAGCTGGACCAGACCTCGGAGGTGCTGATGAAGGCCCTGATGGAGCAGGTGGCGCTGCCGCGGTGTAACGCCTCCTTCGCGCGCGCCATGTCCTCGCGGCTGGCGCGGGGCGTGCAGCCCGAGCAGCTGTGCGCGCGCGGCAGCAACGGCGTGGCGGACACGTGCCTGGTGGGTACGGAGCGGAGCGGGGAGCGGAGCGCCCGCCATGCGCGGGGTAGGCAGCCAGGCCGGCTGCCGTGTGCGGCGGGCCTGCCTACCCCTCACCGCGCAGGGCGCTCGCTGTGACAGTGCCTGTTTGTTCTGCAGGGTGACTCGGGCGGGCCGCTGCAGGTGCAGGAGAAGGACAAGGACCTCTACTCCATCGTGGGCGTCACGTCGTTCGGACAGCTGTGCGGGGGCCTGGGCGTCTACATCCGCGTCGCCTCCTACCTGGACTGGATCGAGAATGTCGTCTGGCCGTCGTCCTCCTGACTGGCGGGGGCCGCCGACGGGCACCCGGAAGCGGCCGAGGACGCTAGGGGCCGCCGGGCCGAGGAGGAAGATGTCGCCTGGGACTGGCCCCAGGACGAGAAGAAGAACCCCGGAGTCCGAGAAGCGCAGCCAGCTGACTGGGGGCGCTGGGAGGTCGGCGGCGACAGCTGGGACTGGTCCTAGGGCCGTCCGCTCTCCCAAACCCTGGCCGTCGACGACCCCGCTCCCGGGCCTCGGACACCCCGCGGACTCCGAGGATGATAGCGTCCTCCCCGCGGAGTCCCACACCGTGCTGACCGGCGCCCCCGCCACCAGCAGCCCGCCGCCGCTGCCATCGCTGGGCGATTTGGGGTTTCCTGGACGATAAGTGATGATGGTGTTTCTGGAGGCCGTGGGGGCCGCCGGGGGCCGCGGGGGCGGTCGGAGCCAAACGCGAGGCTATTTTCGAGGAAGAAGGGCGACCACAGCAGCCCCGGGAGCAGCGGGGCACCAGAGTTGACGAGGAAAGAGACATGACAAATTGCTGCGTCGCCTAAATGTGAAGAGGCGTGTCCGTCACAGAGTGAGTGAGGAGGCGAACACGTGGGTGGGTGCGCGCGTGTGTGTGAGCGAGAGGGAGGCCGGCGGCTTCTCCCGACTATCAGTATTCGGCAACTCATATCCCTTGCTTTTTTTTTAAAGCAATGCAGTGGTGGCCATGGCCCGTTGGCGCATTGGCACAACTCCTGTTGTAGTGGTTAAATATTGTTAATAAAAAATGAAATAAAGAAATCTGTATGAGTCGACCAAAAAAAGGGTAGTTTTGTTGCATTTTGTGGCCTGTTGAGGCGCGTGTGGGCGTGTCGACGGGTCCTATGAACAAACCGCGATGTCCACGAGTCCGGATGAACACGGCGCGATGTCCCCGGAGGTTCGTTAACAAAGCGATAGGTCTCAGCGGGCCGACTCGCCGCCTGCGGGCCCATCGCAGGTGAGGGGCGAGGCGGCCCGCTGAGGCTTATCGCTTTGTTAACCAACCTCCGGGGACATCGCGCCGTGTTCATCCGGACTCGTGGACATCGCGGTTTGTTCATAGGACTCATCGAGTGTGCTCCCCGGTAGGGCAATGGGATCACGGCGGTGGCGCTGCGGTCGTACCCAGCCGGGAATGCGTGATAGTTGACCCACAAAGCAAATGTACGCATGTTTGAGGGTGTGTTTGTGCGAGAGAGAGAGAGAGAGGGGAGAGAGAGAAAAAAAAAAGAGAGAGAGAGAAAAAGAGAGAGAGAGAGAGAGAGAAAAAAAAAGAGAGAGAGAGAGAGAGAGAGAGAAAAAAAGAGAGAGAGAGAGAGAGAGAGAGAGAGAGAGAGAGAGAGAGAGAGAGAGAGAAAGAGAGAGAGAGAGTCATGATGTTTGCAAGCAAGTTTTGTGTGCAAAATTGGTTCGCTGGACCAGCTCGGGCTGGAGGGTAAAAAGAGCTGAGCTGCTTGCTTCGCTTTATCCTGTTATAGTTTCCTCTTTGCCCCCCCCCCCTTTCTCGCACATGTATATCGGCCACTGGTGTTATAGTCAATTCAATTAAGAAGTCTTCTGCGCGGGCGCTGGGGCGCCAAGGAGTCTTATACCATCAGTGTCACTCTACATATACTGAGTTAACAACCCACCTCCCTCCCCCCCCCCCCTCCCTTCTCGTCTTCCACTTCCCGCAACTACTCCCTTAGCACGTGGAGACAGCAGGAGTCCGGGTTGGAAGTGAGCGGGTCGGGGGCGGGGCGGGGCGGGGGGGGGGGGAATACTTGGGGTGCACGCATCTCGTACCCACGCGTAGGTATCGGTTTATCCAATTCACCTTGCCTGGATCGAGGCGCGTGGCCGTGTGGGGGAGGATTGGCGTAACTCTAGGCGGGTCGGGGCGCTGCTAGAGGGCACACGGCGCACGAGCCACACAACTACATGCGTATGCGTCTCTCGTCTGTGTATGCTTGTTACATAAACCGCTGAGTCTGCTGAAGGGTGAAGGGTTCGGCTTCGGACCCGGGGGCCTTCCGTGGTACATGCGGCGAGCAGGTGCGCCCTTAGCACATACGCACAGAAAGCACACACACAAAAAAAAAAGTGTTCTCAGAGTATGCGGTTTTTCGATCTGATATCCCTGCTGATCAAACGAAGTCTTCACAAATCCAGGGAAACCGTTGCTTGGAACAAGTCAAATTTACTCGATCCAACCGTTTTTGGGCATTGTTATAATTCTATAACAAGACAGGCATGGAGAACGCTTTACCGTTCTAGGACAGGCTCGCTCTTTGAGTTTTGAGGGAAAATAGGTATGTTGTGTAAGGTACAAATACAGGGAGGGATAGGGGGGGGGGGTAAATTTAGGGCAGCTCTGATTGATATTGCATTTATCCGTATCACAAGGAGCAGCAGCCGCCTGGCTCCGCCTGGCTCCGGGACCGGCACGCACGTGGCTCCAAAGTTACGTGGCCATCAGATTCCTGGCGGTCAGCGGGCCACTCCGCCCTGTAGCCTTGTCAGTTGAAGGACGCAATGGCACGCCGAAGGCGATGGAAAGGCATGTGAAACGGCCCTGAAAGTTTGCCAGCATCTAATTGCGCGAAGGACGCTCGCCATTTGGTTCTAGGATAACTAGATATTAGGCTTATAAGGGGCGTTTTCATGTGGCAGAAAACGAAAGTTACAGGTTCGTGTTCAAATGGGTGTGTTGATGTCAAGGTTTATGTCATTTTTCTGTCAAACGATATGGAAAGGTTTTCGATTCTCATTGCGGTGTACGTGTGGGCGATTAGGGGTGAAGGGGGAGAGGGGGGAGGGGGGGGAGGAGGACACAAGATTGATCGCGATGGGGATGCCGCGCGGCTTCGGGCTTTCGGGCGCGCACAGAGTGCGGACGACCTTGATGACGATGGACAGACTTCACGGAGCGGACGACCAAGGAAGCGCGACAAACACAAGAAAACAACAAACACACATACATACATACATACATACATACACACACACACACACACACACACACACACAAGGGGGGGGGGGAGGGATGGAGAGTGCAGAGGAGAGTAAGAGGAAGCTACGTAGCCGGAAGACAAAAGGGTGGACGGGTGCGGCCCAGACGAAAACCAGCCCCGCCACAAGTGTTCCGAACGTTATCGGGAGCGGGATTTCCCCGCCGTCACATTGGCAGCATCGGCAGCACCGCACACTCTCTCTCTCTCTCTCTCTCTCTCTCTCTCTCTCTCTCTCTCTCTCTCTCTCTCTGTCTCTCTCTGTCTCTCTCTGTCTCTCTCTGTCTCTCTGTCTCTCTCTCTCTCTCTCTCTCTCTCTCTCTCTCTCTCTCTCTCTCTCTCTCTCTCTCTCTCTCTCTCTCTCTCTCTCTCTCTCCCGCCCGCACTCACGCTGGAAGAAACAACGGTGACGATGACAAAAACCAGGTGTCTGCTGGCACCGTGCCCTGCATGGATATTACATTCGCCTGGTGCCCCCGGGCAGCCTAGCCCAGCCCAGCCCAGCCCCGGCCCGGCTGAGGGCGCCGGGGTCCGCGGGGCTGACCCCCCCCCCCCCCCCCCCTGCCGCTCCCCCTGCCCCCTGCAATCTGGGCTTCCCGAACGCGCGGCCGGCTGATCTTGTCTCCCTCGCTCCCCTTGGGGGTTGTTACGCAGGGCACCGAGGCGGGGTTAAGTGTGCGAGAAAGACAGAGGGTCGGTCATTCTTACAGCACCCGATCGCGACGTGAGTGCTCCGTGATATCTGTGGAGTGGAGTGGAGTGGAGTGGAGTGGAGTGGAGTGGAGTGGAGTGGAGTGGAGTGGAGTGGAGTGGAGTGGAGTGGAGTGGAGGGAGTGGAGTGGAGTGGAGTGGAGTGGAGTGGAGTGGAGTGGAGTGGAGTGGAGTGGAGTGGAGTGGAGTGGAGTGGAGTGGAGGGGCGATGGGTTGTTCCGGATATCTTGCCGAGCTCCGGCTGCCGTATCTCGGATGTGACAATTAAATCAAAACGAGCACGCTATCCGCGTTATTATTTTTACGGTTCAGTTGTGACTCGTCGGGGTCACAAACCAGATCATCAATTTGGATTTCATCAGGCGGGGGAAGCCAGCCCGAGGGTGGCGTCCGAATCAGCCGGTTGTCGTCAATCTCGAACGCAGAGACGAAGACGGACAGGGGGAGGGAGGGAGGGAGAGAGAGAAAAAGAAGAGAGACAGAGAGAGAGAGAGAGAGAGAGAGAGAGAGAGAGAGAGAGAGAGAGAGAGAGAGAGAGAGAGAGAGAGAGAGAGAGAGAGAGAGAGAGAGAGAGAGAGGCAGGCGCCTTGGCAGCGGAGGCTATGGCGGAATGAAGCGATAAAGCAACAACCGTGCGCGATACTTCTTCGCAGGCGGCGCCCGCGGTGTTCCTGGAAGCTGGAAGGGCGACGCCTGCAGCAGCTGCAGCTGGCTGGGGCCATGAGCATATGCTGGGGCTGTAGGCCCGGGCTGGGCACGCTGAGCTTCAGCTGCCCCGAAGTTCCTTCGCTGAAGGTTCTCACCTCTCTCACGCCGCTGGCGAGTACAATCGAGGCCCCTTTCAAAAAAAGAGAAGAGAGAGAGAGAGAGAGAGAGAGAGAGAGAGAGAGAGAGAGAGAGAGAGAGAGAGAGAGAGAGAGAGAGGCCCCCCCCCCCCCCCTTCCCCCCCCCCCCTTCCCCCCAATTCCTGAGGGACGAGACGGGACTTCCCCGTCGCCCGCCGAGGCCAGCGAGAGAGAGAGAGGGGGAAAGGGAGAGAAAAAGAAGAGAAAAAGAGGGAAAGAGAGAGGGAGAGAGAGAGAGAGAGAGAGAGAGAGAGAGAGAGAGAGAGAGAGAGAAGGAGACGCCACGCGCTTCACACTCCCTTTGTGGTAGCGGCCGGATACAGGGCAGCAGAGGAGACAGGTGATTTACAGAGGGACTCGCGGAAATTTATTTAAAAATATGGAACGGCGCGCGAAGGTGAGCGGGGAGGGCGTGCTGGATACGAACCGCTGATACGACCTCCTCACCCTATGCCCCGCCCCCATTTTCACGCACGCACACACACACACACACACACACACACACACACACACACGCGCGCGATGGAAAAACTTGGCTACGTCTCATGGTGTTTGCGAATATATAAAAGTATATGGAAATAAAACAACGAAGAAAAAAACTAAGAAAAGAGGGGGGCAGGTGGTGCCGCGGCTGAAGCGGCGCAGGATCGTGGCGGACATATTTTGAGTGAGTGGGAGGGATCCAATTTGGGGGAAATGCAGAGCAGCAACTTTTTGCGGGCCTCGACAGTTGAGTGGCTCCGCGTGCCAACCCGCGGGGGCCGGGGCCAGGTCCAGCAGCAGGCCCGTGTGCTGCTGCGGTGTCTCTCCGAGAGGGAGGTAAGAGAGAGAGAAAGAGAGAGAGGGAGAGAGAGAGAGAGAGAGGGAGAGAGAGAGAGAGAGAGAGAGAGAGAGAGAGAGAGAGAGAGAGAGAGAGAGAGAGAGAGAGAGAGAGAGAGAGAGAGAGAGAGAGAGAGAGAGAGAGAGAGAGAGAGAGGGCAGCAGTGTCAGAGAGGCGCTTTTATTATATCCCCCCCCCCCAAACAGCGGGATGTTAGCGGGCGGGGGGCGCCCCCTGTCGCCCCTGTCCACGGACGGTTGGCGGTTAGCTGCGGTGGCACCGGGAGGGGGGGGGGGGGGCTGGCCCAGGGACACCACCACACCGGGAGGAACACCGCAGGGCAGAAAGGTGCAGGGCTGGTTGATTCTTCGTCGCCCTGTTCCACATAAACTGCGGCACGAAAATTAATACCTCGGAAGAAACTGTGGCGCGCGCTTATTTCACGCAGAAAAATGATTAGTGGACGCGACACATGTCCTAGCTAATTTCGCGACACTGGCACACATTTTCTACGAATTTCAACTGAATGATGTGCCTGTCACGTAATTACTTCAGAAATTTGTTGTGACATACTAGCGAATCCATTTCTATCCGCGTTCCTCGGGATCCTCGCTGCTCAGGAACCCCTGCGTCCTAATGTGACTTCCCCGCTGGTCTCGCCCACAGCAGGTCTCACCACTGGTCCCCATCTGCTGAGTTCCGCGTTGGTGGTGCGACGGCGGAAAATGGAATCTCACTGCATCAGTGACTCCGTTGTGACACGGAGGACGACGGCCCGCGGGGGGTGGGGGAGGGGGCAGTGTGTGTGTGTGGGGGGGGGCAGTGTGTGTGTGTGTGTGGGGGGGGGCAGTGTGTGTGTGTGTGTGTGTGTGTGGGGGGGGCAGTGTGTGTGTGGGGGGGGGGCAGTGTGTGTGTGTGTGGGGGGGGGGGGCAGTGTGTGTGTGTGTGGGGGGGGGGCAGTGCAGTGTGTGTGTGTGGGGGGAGGGGGTGTGTGTGTGTGTGGGGGGGGGGGAGGGAAGTGTGTGTGTGTGTGGGGGGGGGGCGCCAGACGAGCGGTTCCAATAGCGCGCAGAGGACCCACTGAATCGTACGGCTTCCCCGAAGGTGACTCCGCGGCCAAGATGCCTTCTGCCGCCCTCCAGCAGAGTGCTACATACCGCTTCGATCTCATCTCGCTTATAAGGACCTAAATTGAAAACACATTTGAAAATGAAAAAAAAACAAAAAAAAAACAAGTCGTGCGTTCGTTGGTGCCGGCCTCAGGAGCTGCTGGCCACGTCTGCAGCGTCTTCAGCCTTGGGGGCGGGGGGAGGGGAGGGGGGCCAGGGGGAGGGGGGCGGCCAGGGGGGATGGGAGGGGATCCAGGGGGGGGGGCGCCCAGGGGAGCACAGGGGAGCACAGGGGGCCGTGGCCAGCCGTGGCCGTGTTGCCGTCAGGGCGAGTACGCGCCGGCTATAAAACAGAAAGTTACCTCGGCCTCCAAACTTGAGACGAAAGATGTACGCTCGCTATGCTTGCTACTACTGTGCCACGCCGTAGCGTAGCGCATCGTAGCATCGTAGCTGAGCCTCCCCCCCCCCCCCCTCCACCACCACCTCATCCTCATCACATATAGTCCTCACATAAGCCATGCCGCGGCCAATGTCAAGGTCCACAAAGGGTCTCGAGGGGTCTGCAACTCTAAATTTTCCTCACCCAGAATATGTTCCTCCAGATCCATATACAATTCGGTGGACATCTTATTCGGGACATACATTATTCTAATGACCTAACAGGGGTTTCTGACTCCGTCGCGATTGGTCGAGAGCTCTCGGCCTGGGACGGCACGCCAAGGATGCAAGGGCGCGGGGAGCTGTACACTACGCACTCTGTAGGCACGGTCCTGCTTGCGGCTGCGATCCATACTTACACTCGAGTGGGCGGATGGTACTTACCCCTGAGGCACCTCGGACGGGTACCCGTCTGACGGTCCGCACTGTGTGTGTGTGAGAGAGAGAGAGAGAGAGAGAGAGAGAGAGAGAGGGAGAGAGAGAGAGAGAGAGAGAGAGAGAGAGAGAGAGAGAGAGAGAGAGAGAGAGAGAGAGAGAGAGAGAGAGAGAGAGAGAGAGAGAGAGAGAGAGAGAGAGAGAGAGAGAGAGAGAGAGTACGTGTGCGTGTGTGCGTGTGCGCACGCGTGGCCTTTTCAGCCCCTACCGAGCTAAAGAGATTGAATACTCCTCCCCCCCCCCCCCCCTCACCCACCACCACCCACCATCACCCACCACCACCGCCTCCACTGTCATGTGCGTTTTAAAGTAGCTCCAGGAGACCAAATCAACGGAGAAAGGCTCTGACATGAGAACACGCTGTCCGCACGGTCGCCACGCTAGCCAAGTCAAAGAATGTGCAACTTTGTTCGGGGCGGCGAGTCGGGGACCGAGCAAAGCATTCCGCAGCTACCGCGAGTACACATTCGTCTATCGCTGTCTCTAGGACATGACATGCTACTCGCTCTGTCTCTCTGTTTGTCTGTCTGTCTGTCTGTCTCTCTTTCTCTCTCTCTCTCTCTCTCTCTCTCTCTCTCTCTCTCTCTCTCTCTCTCTCTCTCTCTCTCTCTCTCTCTCTCTCTCTCTCTCTCTCTCTCTCTCTCTCGCTCTCTCTCGTAGTCGATGACTTTTGCACCAGAGGAGGACATAATTTTCCCTCCTGCGTTTTCCATACGAAAACCTCCGCGCTTGCTCTGCCGCCGCTGCTGCTGCCTCTCATATTCAACATACAACATGTATCCCACATATCCTTGCAAAAATTATTCACGTGCAAAACAAAGAGAGATATTGTTGTTTTTTCCCGACTACACGCACGTGCACACACACACTCACTCACTCACTCACACACACACACACACACACACACACACAAAGGTGGGCCGTGGGAGGCGTGGGTGGCGCTGCTACCAGTGTGACGTCACGGGGAGACGCGCTTAATGGAACTCTCATTACGCGGGATTCATTTACTACATTCCCTTGTAATATTTCCGACGAGAGACGTGATTTCTCATACCCGCCGGCGGGGTGTGCCCCCAGGCACACGCCCTCTTCAATTAAATTTATCACTCGGTGAACACGATGCATCCAGACCTGAAAAAAAATCCTTCAAAATCAACGTGAACGTTGCTGAAGGTGAAGGCAGTCAGTAGACGTCGATAAGCACACCTCTAGTAGCGGCGGAAACGTCGGTGCAGATTGATGACAGACTGGGCAGAATCGGACGAGCCTTGATGGACGCCGCTCGGTTTTGCATAGTATTTACTTGGCGCCGCTGACACGCCTCCTGGGTGGGTACGAGAGAGAGAGAGAGAGAGAGAGAGAGGGGTGGGGGGGGGGAGGAGAAATATGGGACTCACGTCATTCTCTCTCTGTCTATCTCCCCTACCCCATTATTTGACCACTTACGAGCATGAAGCTGTTTATTTTCGGTCGCTATGGAGTTGTCTATTCGGCCGCACTATAAGACCCGCTTTTCTAGGGGAAGGAGGGCGGGGGGGGGGGGAGGCTTTATTCCACGAGATTGCTGTCGACCATGTACGATGGAAGAAGGCACCACAATCGGAATAGTAGAGGTTTTCAATGAGACTTGGAAACGGAAGTTGAAGAACAAAAACACTTTCAGACCGGCAACTCTGGAGGGCAGGATGAGAAACTTGAATGGCGTTTTGAGTGAATTTGGAGGTTATCTGTCATATTTGGCGCCGCTCTTGTGCATCAGAATTTCTCATACTTGCTCTCCAGAGCTTCCGGGCTGGGAGTGTTTTTGTTCTTCAGCTTCCGCTTCTGAGCCTCGTTGGAAACCTCTATTGGCCGATTCCCCGAATCGTCTGCGTCCGTAGCGGGTTCTCCTGTCTTAACAAGGGCCTCGAACGGAGCAGAAATCTGTCAGACGAAATCAAGATCAGAACAACAACAGTAACAGCCACATTTGTGGTGCCACTCGTGGCGGTAGTAATGAGATAATATCCCCCCGGCACTCTGATAATTACAACGGTGGCGTGAAGAGGTCTCTCTCTCTCTCTCTCTCTCTCTCTCTCTCTCTCTCTCTCTCTCTCTCTCTCTCTCTCTCTCTCTCTCTCTCTCTCTCTGTCTATCTTTCTCTCTCACACCTTCTCCGCAGGACCCGTCCCATTTGACAGGAGTTGTGACGCTCCGCTGAGCACCGCGTGGCGTGGCGTGGCGCCGTGTTTGTGGGCACTCGGCGCGCCCGGCTGCGTCCGCTGCCGACGGCGCGCGCCCACCGCCCCCCTGCGACTGCTACCGGCACTCGCCTGCCATTTCGGACGCGGCCGCAGCACACCTCATGCTCTCTGCAGCTTTGCTGCCGCTGCTGCGCTGCTGCTGCTGCCGCTGCTGCTGCTGCTGCTGCTGCTGCTGCTTCCACACGAGGCCGTGTGCGGCGCCGAGCGGAGGCAAAAGCCCGCTAAAGCCCGCAAAGCCGGACGAACCGTCGGCCGCGCCAGGAACAGGTCAGTCAGTCAGACCCGGAGCCGGCAGGCCGACGGCCGCCCCCAGCGCGTCACCAGCGCGCCGTGCGCCGTACAGCACACGCGTTCACTGTGTTCGAAATTGCAATCATCTCACTGCAATCTTCTGCAATATATTTTGTTACAGTAAAATAGCATATCATTGTAAAAAAAAATTGCAATGACGCTACCATAAGAATAGTGCGTGGCGATTTTTGCGAATTTTTGCGATATCCCATCATTGCAAAAATTTGCACTAATCATTGCAATTTCGCATTGATCAATATGCAGAATTTGGTTGTTATTGTGATTTCATTGATAGTGTTGTGTCATCAGGATCTCCCTCCCGACACGTCGCGCTGCCCCGGCCGGGCCTTCCGGCGTCGCCGTTAGTGGATTTCCAGTGGATATCGCGTGGATTTCACTCTGTCGGTTCATGTAAGCCTGTTTCAGTGCGGATTTACCTCGCTCTCCTCCATCTCCACTTTTCATATCACCTGCGTTTTCACTTCACGCCAACGTCGTCGGTTTGTCTGGCGTCGCCCATAACTGCGCGTCTGAAATGGCCCCCGGGACCGAAATGGTGACGCAGAGCGCCTGCAAGTGCGAGGGTAGGCCAGCCCGCACAACGTGAGGGGGTCGGTTTTGCCTACCCACCAGGCGCCAAGCCTGTCCCAAGACCGCGCGGCCAAAGTTGCTTCATCGCTCCGCACTGTAAAATTTTTTATCGTCCTCTTACGACAATGCACAGGCTAAATCTGAAAAACGGATAACTCGTCACCGAATTTTTTTGGGGCAAAAACCGCTAGTAAAGTATGTCTTCTTGAAGTTTGGTTAGGTGTACGAATAAGTCGTCACGCGACGAATAAACGTCGTAAAGTGACGACATATTCAGGTGATCAGTGAATAGTCACAGCTTTTCTCGTCATATAATGAAAAATATTTACAGTGTGGTAAGTCGCATACCACCACTTTAGGGACGATTCCCTGAATTTTGTTTCCCCCTCCACGGTCTTTTTCCCCATCTTTTCCGCTCGGGCTGCATCAGTAGTCCTCTGCCATTGATGGGACAATGGGGGCGAGTAGACAGGCGCACGAGTTGCTATCGAATGGCGAATGCTGCTGCTGCTGCTGCTGCTGCTGCGAAACGATCGCGGCGCGTCTGCTTGTGGTGGCGGCGGTGGCGGTGGCCGGGCTATGGGTGGGCAGGCCACAATGCACGATAATGTGTGTGTGTGTGAGAGAGAGAGAGAGAGAGAGAGAGAGAGAGAGAGAGAGAGAGAGAGAGAGAGAGAGAGAGAGAGAGAGAGAGAGAGAGAGAGAGAGAGAGAGAGAGAGAGAGAGAGAGAGAGAGAGAGAGAGAGAGAGAGAGAGAGACTGTCCACCTGCTCTGCCCCAAAGACAGGCGTGCGCGCCCTCCGGCACCCTCAAAGGGTTCGGCGTGTGAAAGGGCACAATCAGGCTCCCCCCTACCTGGTCGTGACGTCATTGTATTGCCACCAGGATGCCATGACATCGGGCGGCGCCTGACGGTTCGAGATGCTCCCGAGGGGCGGCGCTGTCAGCGCTGTCAGCACTGCCGTCGCGGTGGCGGCGGTCTTCGCGTGCGCCGCCGCGGCCGTCGGCGACACGGGCCACCAGCGGCGCACGAGGATGGGTGAGTACGTGGTCCAGCCAGTGCACGGTTACCCGCGGAAGAAAGTAAACTAACTCCGACTTTTGGGTCCACGCAAAAAAAAAGGAAAAGTAGTTCGTTCAAAAAGATTTCAGCACGCCACCAAGAAAATTAAAACTCAAAAGCCCAAAATAAAAAATATCAACTTTGCAAAAAAAATAATTGTAAAACATATCAACCAAAACTGTAATCAAGTTATAACGGTACTCTCCACTAAATTCGAAACTTTTCCTCTCGATACGTCGCAGAGGCATCCGCGTCCGATAGATGAAAAATTGATAAATCAGGAGTGCGGCAGGTGATAAAGTGTGGCGCCGGAGTTGGCGATGACCGGGATGCGGGGCGGTAACCCAATCCCCGCAGCGAGCGCAGAGCAGCGCAGAGGCGATCGGTGCGCTATTTCCCCGTGACAGCCTATGAGCTACGCTCCTCCCCCACCCCACTAGGGTGTGCCATACTTCAATTTTTTCGAAATTCGGTGTACGCGTTACCTCAATCGTGGACATTTTTCATGCTGATTCCGAGGAAAAAAGATTAAAAAAATTGGAGGCCGGTTAGGGGGTCCGACTCGCCTCGGTTGGGGGCCTAAATGCCCCTCCACAGGGCAAAAAATCAATGTTGTCAAAAAAATTGAAAAAAAAACTTCCTACCGCAAATATACGAAAGTGGGGTTCTAGAGGGCTGAAATTTCAAGGCAAAAGTCGTATCTCTTACGGTTTTGGAGATATCGGCATTGAAAGTGCAATAATCGATTTTTGCCCTTTCAATGCCGATATCTCCGAAACCGTAAGAGATACGTTTTCCTTGAAATTTCATCCCTTTAGAAGCCTACTTTCGTCAATTTGAGGTAGGAATTTTTTTTTTTCAAATTTTTTTGACAACATTAATTTTTTGCCCTGTAGAGGGGCATTTAGGCCCCAAACCGAGGCGAGTCGGGCCCCCTAAACGGCCTCCAATTTTTTTTTATCGTTTTTCCTCGGATCAGCATGAAAAATGGCTACGATTGAGGTAACGCGTATACCGAATTTCGAAAAAAATGAAGTATGGCACACCCTATCACCCCACCCCACCCCACCCCGCACCTTGGCTGGCGACGAGAAGGTAACAAGAGCACCAGGGCGGTAAATTGGGCCCCCATTTGGGCCGGCGCCAGCCAGCCCAGCCCGCAGCAGCTGGATGAGAATGTATGCGGAGTCCCACGGAGCCCCGAACAGGCGTCGGGCCGAAGCGGCATGAAGATGGGCTCAGTGTGACTGTTGTCCTTGTCTGTTGTAGCGGTGCGGTGTGACTGTTGTCCTTGTCTGTTGCAGCGGTGCGGTGTGACTGTTGTCCTTGTCTCTTGCAGCGGTTCGGTGTGACTGTTGTCCTTGTCTGTTGCAGCGGTGCGGTGTGACTGTTGTCCTTGTCTGTTGCAGCGGTGCGGTGTGACTGTTGTCCTTGTCTGTTGCAGAGGCGCGGTGGTGCCCGCAGCGGGAGGGGCCGGGTGAGACCCCCGTCACCTGTGAGCGCCCCGAGCTGTGCCCGGAGGGTCGGCTGCTGTGGACGGGAGGCGACGGGGCCCCCGATGACCCCTGGGCCGAGCCCCGGCGGCTGGCCGTCTGCGGCGAGGACGGCGAGAGCCTCGTGTGCTGCCTGCCGCCGCCGGCCGCGGCCCGCGCGCACAGCAAGAGGTTCGTCCAGCAGGCCGGCGAGCCCGCGGCCATCGGCGACGTCAGCAACGACCTCCGGGGCCTCCGGATCGCGCCGCTGACGCCGGCCAACCCGTTGTTACTGTCGTCGTCGCAGCCGCCGCGGCCGCAGCCCGGCCAGGAGGAGCAGTGGCACGGGCAGGAGGGCCGCCGGCCAGCGCAGCCTCAGCCGTGCCGCGGCCAGGAGGAGCAGTGGCACGGGCACGAGGGCCGCCGGCCAGCGCAGCCTCAGCCGTGCCGCGGCCAGGAGGAGCAGTGGCAGGGGCAGGAGGGCCGCCGGCCAGCGCAGCCTCAGCCGTGCCGCGGCCAGGAGGAGCAGTGGCACGGGCACGAGGGCCGCCGGCCAGCGCCCGCCCCTCCCTCCACACCGACTCAAACTTTCATGCGTGGTGCCCTTTTCGGACAAAGCTGGGGTCCTCCCCAGGGTGCCGCAGCGGTTATGGGGTCGAATCTTTGGCGGCCTGAGGGCGCGCCGCCGTACCCCCAGCCGTGGGGCCCTCAGCAGGGCTACGGGCCTCCGCAGCCCCCGCAGCCCCACCACCCGGCGGGCCCCTGGCCCCAAGGCCCCTGGCTCCAAGGCCAACCCAGGCCGGACCACCATTACCAGCAGATGCCAAATCCCCAGCGGACATGGGCCGATGGCCATGGCTATTATGACGCCATGGCCGCTTGGCAGGATGCGCGCCGACCTCAGCAGGTCCAGGGCCTCGGTGAGGGCGCCCAGGGTGGTGCCAACGGGTACCCAGGACCAGCGGAGAGCCACGGCTATCAGCGTCCTCAGGGGGGCTTCCTGCCACCGCGGCAGCAGCCACAAGTCGGCCTCCCTGACGGAGGTGTCCTCCAGCCCCCTGGGGCGCTGCTGTCACATCAGGGGGCTGGATACCACCATCAGAGTCACAACCAGATGGGCCAGCAGAATTATGCCGCGTTCCATGAGCCGCAACGACAGACGGAGACAGGTCGGCCCCAAATGGACGCCCAGCAGCCTGCCGCTGGCTACACGTACGGGCCCCCGCCACCCCACCAGGGCGACGAGCACGGCTACCGAGCGTTGGAGCCGGGGCACTTTCCGGCCGTGGGGCCTCCGCAGCAGCAGGAGTCGCCAAGGCCGGCGCCGCAGCCACAGCCGCAGCCGCCACTGCAGCAGCAACCGGCTCAGCAGGAGCGTTCGCAACAGGAGCGTCCCCAACAGGGGCGACCCCAACAGGAGTGTCTCCAACAGGAGCGTCTACATCAGGAGCGACTCCAACAGGACCGTCCCCAACAGGAGTATCACCAACTGGAGCATCCTCAGCAGGAGCAACACCTACAGGAGCATGACCAAAAAGAGCATCCCCAACAGCAGCTTAACCAACAGGAGCACCCCCAGCAGGAGCATCCCCAACAGGAGCATCACCAACCGGAGCACCCCCAGCAGGAACACCCCCAACTGGAGTACCCCCAGCAGGAGCATCCCCAACAGGAGCATCACCAACCGGAGCACCGCCAGCAGGAACACCCCCAACTGGAGTACCCCCAGCAGGAGCAGCCACACCGAAAGAGCGAAGACGAGAACACAATCCCGCACCGGCCCGAGCAGCCCGCCGCCAGCACGTCCCCGCCGGCCCCGACCCCAGGCCAGAGGAGCGGGCGCAGTGAGTACTCCCGGGCTCAAGGGGCAAAACAACAAACATTCAAAACTGTCCTGCTGTCCTCCTGAAGCTCACCGTGTGCCTGTCCGCAGTGTGCGAGCGGTACGCGGCCGCCTCCCGCCGGCAGATCCACGCCTCCTTGCTGCTGCTCGGCGAGGAGGCCGAGGCCCCCGTCAGGAAGGAGCTCGCGGGCTGCGCCAACCACGTGCCGCTCATCGTGGGCGGCCAGAACGTGTCCGAGAACGAGTTCCCGCACATGGTGGGTGCCATTGCGGCCGACGGAGCTCGCACCATTTGTCTCGTTCGTTTTAAGCACTTAAGCGCAGAGTACGTGCAATTCTTTTCTCGTGCGTCGACCATAGAGTACATGCTTTTGCCGCAGTCAAAACAACACCCTGCGAAGCCCGCGGCGCCTGCACGTAGGCCAGCCCGCACGACATGCGTGCACGCCGTGTGCCCTCGGGATGCCCCGCAGCGCGTAGCGTAATCCAAAGCTTACATATGCCCAAAGACGTTTCAAATCCCTCTCCGGACTGAGCCCTGAAAGGCGGCAGGTAGCATTCGGCGTGGGTGGTTCGGTGAGCCTCGGCGAGGGGCCACGCGGTGTGGAGCAGACGTCACAGACGGCTTGGCAGGGCCGAGGCTGGGCCGAGGCCGGGCCGAGGCCGGGCCGTGGGCGGAGCACAGCTGCTGGAGAGGAGCACGCCTGTCATCCCACGGCCACCTATGTGCTTCTCTGGGGTTGTCGCGGAGGGTTTTTTCCCGGTCGGAGTGCAAGCTGCCCGCCGTCAGCCCTCGCCATGGCCATGACCCTCCGCTTCGTGTTGACGCTGTCCACACGCTGTTCACACTACCGCTTTTGTCCGCCTCTTGCAGGCCGCGATCGGGTTCCGCAGCGGCAGCGAGCTGGGCTGGCTGTGCGGGGGCTCCCTCGTCAGCGAGCAGTTCGTGCTGACGGCAGCCCACTGCACCCACACGGCCTGGTGAGTAGGGGCAATATGACGGCAACTTCACGTTCCCCATACATGTCAATCATCGAGGACATTTATTCTTTTTGAAAGGAATTTGATTACCTCTCATCCCGACTGGTTTTCGAAAATCACTTCAGGGCACTTTTAAGATTCAGAACATTGTTATGAAGTCAACAAGTTGCGTCAACACATTCGCGACAGTCCTGTCGTGAAACTGTGAAACCCGAACTTTAATTTTTAACAGTGTATCCCTCTGTCGGCAGGGGTCAGCCCGCGCTCGTCCGTCTCGGCTCGCCGCTGCTGCCGGCCACCGGCGCAGCCCCGGACGACGACGCCACCACCGTGGCCGTCCAGGCCGTGATCACGCACCCCCAGTACGCGCCGCCGGCCCGCTACCACGACATCGCCCTCCTCCGCCTGGCGCGCGCCCTGCCGCTGACGGCCCGCGTCCGCCCGGCCTGCCTGCCGCCGCCGCACCAGGGTCACGGCCAGCCCCAGGAGCCGCCGACAGACTCCCTGGCCGTGGCCACCGGCTGGGGGCGCCTGTCGCACGGTGAGCTAACAGGGGGGGGGGGATCAAATCAGGCCGGGAACGCGACGCTGTCACCACGCCCCAGGGCTGGAGGACTAACTCACAACGGGGACTCCGGGGCGCGGGGCGTGAAACCGTGCCCGACGGACGCCGTGATAAGCTGACGGCGCCCTCGGCACCGCCTGCGGCCCGTGGCCCCCGCAGCCCCCCAGCCCGTCCCAGTCCCGCCCCACAAACAATAAAACTTTCATCATTACTGGGCTCGTCTTTCTCGTCTAACCTAACCCTCGGACCGTCTGCCGCTGTCTTTGCGGTTGCGGCCAGGTGCTCCGTTCAATTCTCTTAATGGGCGGCGTACACACATTACGTCATCGGCTGTCATTTTCGGATCGACCCCCCATCCATTCTGTAACGCTGTAACAATAAGTTCTATTAACCTGTAGCGCAGACAGCGGCAGACGGTACGCAAAACAATTCCGAAAAATAGTTTTGGGGGCACCTATCTAGAAATGCGTTTCTCTACGTCGTGATTAAGAAAATGTGGTCTCTCAGATGACTTATTTTTGGCCTAAGCCCTCCGGACTAGGCAATATGTAGGTCCGAAGGCTGTTATTTTGACGAACCCAGACGGGACGAGGATGCTGGCCAGGCCCAGCGGGCAGGAAGAGCGCCCCGCGCGAGCCAGCGGTTCTGCTCTGCGGGACGAGACTGGCCGGTGACGAACGGACAAAAAATATTTCGGCTGTTGATAGCGCTCCGCTTCGCAGTTCGCTAACGCTCGCTCGCTCCGCGAATAAAACTTTCATCATTACTGGGCTCGTCTTTCTCGTCTGCCCTGGCCGCCCCCGACCGCCCCCGGCCACCCCCGTCTGCCCCCGGCCACCCCCGGTCTCCCGCCTCTTCTTACCTCCACGACTTGTTGAGCCCCGACCTGCTCCCGCCCCACGCGCCTCCCATGTACTCAACAGGAACGGGACACGGAGAGATCGGGGCAAGGGAGGCTTTTTGCCCGCCCCCCCCCCCCCTCCTAAGATGGGGGCACCATCACACGGAACGGGGATCCCCCCACCCCCACCCCAACCCCATCCCACGTACCTGGAATACCATTCCAATTCCCCACGGCGCCGCACAACTCCGAAGACGACACAAGAAATATCCGCGTGAGTCGGGAACGTCAGGTCAGCCCCAGGTGAGGGCGTGTGAGAGCAGAGAGCCGCTGGGCCGCTGGGCCGCACTCGCATCCCCTGTATTTCCCAGCGGCACAGGTAGAGCTGACACTGCGTGTCTTGGCCTGGCATGTGCCGCTTCCGCTGCCATCGTGCGTCGGTCTCGCTCTGAATTGGCGAAAGACAGCAGGCAGGTGACGGCGAGCAAACACCAAACTCGGAAAAAAAAAAACTGTTTTCGCCCATCTTTTGGGAAGTCCTTCGAAACAAAACCTTTCTCTGGTGCTCTGGTGATTGTATTTTCTATGTTTTTTTGTCTGTGTACAGCCGGTGACATGAGCGATGTCCTTCAGAAGGTGGTTCTCCGCGTGTGGGACTGGCAGTTGTGTCGGAGCGTCTACCCCGCGGACGGCGGCGGCGGCGGCGGCGGCGGCGGCGGCCCGGGCCACGACGGAGGCCTCGGAGGGCGGCGTCGGCAGCGGCTCGGGGGCGGGCTGGGGCCCGGCATGCTGTGCGCCGGCGACCCCAACTCGAACCGGGACACGTGTCAGGTGCGTCTGCGTATGTACTCAGCGGGGGCGGCAGGGGGCGGCCGGGGACAGCCGGGGGCGGCCGGGGGCGGCAGAGCGGCGGAGAGGCGTGAAGGCCGCGGGCCGCGAGCGGGACTTTCGCACTTCTACAAAGGGAACGGACACACACACACACACACACACACACACACACACACAAACAAACAACACACAAGAACAACACACTCTGTTCAGGGAGCCCGATTGAGATGCCTAAGGGGTGAGGGTGATGGTGGGGCCGCGACTGCTTAGTGTTAAACTGAGGCAAAGTCTTTGGGGTGAAACGCGGGTAAATCCCCATAGTCTTGTGTCCCAACTTCTCCGGGACGGGGTTTGGGGGGCCGGGGTTGGGGCGGGGGCAGCCAGGCGGGGGCAGTCGGGCGGTACGGGGCGGGCCCACCGGAGGCCTGGCCGGCCTCCCCTGGCCTGGCGGGGTCGCCAAAGTTGGCAAGTCACCGAACGGTTGTTTGCTCCCCGTTTACGCTCCCATTTTTCTGCCCCCTCCCCCACCGCAACCAATACCAGTCTGCCCCAGCTCCATCCCTTCCCGCCTCACGGCCGGGAAGCCCCACAACAAATAACGCCCCCGCGGCCCCCGCGGCCCCCGCGGCCCCCGCGGCCCCCGCGGCCCCCGCGGCCCCCGCCGCCCTCGCCGGGCAGAGCTCACCTTGGCGCCGGCTCGGCTCGGCTCCGAGTTTCCCGTTGTCGTCTGTCACCCTTTCGGCGCCTCATTATATGGGTGCGGGGTGACACTACAGGGAACTCGTCGCCGCGTTATCGTCACCGAACCAAGTTGAGGGAACTGGCTGTACTTTCAAGATTTAATAGTGCTGACACACAAATGAGGACCCGAATGAATGTCCAGCCCGTCCCCACAATTCGTTCCGGGGAAAAATAAATTATATAGGTTTTTACCTCCACGCACCCCAAACTACACCTGCCGTCAAACTATCCCGCCCACGTCGTTTACTGAGCAACCGAGTCTGCTTCCGTATACTTTCAGACATCCATGTCAATTTTCGAAAAGATTTGTACAAAGAAAAAAAAACAGGTGAGGTATAAAGCCTTACCAATTTTCAAAATTTTGACGAAAAATAAAAATTGAGATTTTTCGGGGGGCAGTTGGTTTGGACCAACCCCTGACCACCGCATCATCATTAGAATGGTCTCAGTTCAATCTTATTCACTTTTTTTATGTACTCTGTGGGTGCCTGCGCCGCGCGGCGACCAGCTGCTGCTCGAGCAGCGGCAGCAGTGGGTGGGCGGTGTATGCGCGCGTTTGCCATTTATTTTGCCGGCGATCACACGTGCGCTCCGGAGCGATCGGCGGCGTTTCTCAGAGTATTCGAAATGAGAGGTGCTGCTGCTGCTTGTTGTGCACACTCCCGGGGTGCTCAGACATCAAACGAGACGCCTGCTGAGCGCCAGTGTATAATGATGTCCCCCCCCCCCAACAGCCATCGCTGTATCTAGTTGCCTCCTAGTAAAGGAAAGGAGACATCGTTAACTGTGAAATGATTTTCTTCTCCCTCGTTGCTCTGCGGGTGTCTGTGTGTGTGTGTGTGTGTGTTGGGAGGGGGGGGGGGGGGGATGTCCCGAGGCACACATGATGGCGTATTGCCGCCACGACCACGTCAAACACACACACACACTCACTCCCTCACACACACACACACACACACACACACACAGACGGCACATCCCACTTCCGCGCCCCCATCGGTCCTCATCCACCCCAACAGAGCCGGGCAACGGGCGGGCAGCGGATACCCGGACGCGTCCGAATACGTCTCCTGTCCCTTCTTTCCGTCTCGACGGAACGACAAAGACAGAAGACACTTTTCGATTGATCCATCCGCTGCCTGCCCGTTTCTCGGCTCTGCCGCCCCAATCTCTTTCACTCGCCTACCCTCTCTTTCCTTTGCTTCCTTTCCTCGCACGCACGTGTGCAGCAGCAGGGCGCTGGCAGTTACCGCCGGACAATATTCGCACCCTGTTCATCCCCCCCCCCCCCCCCCCCCGCGTCAGTGTCGTTGTCCGGTCTCCATCCCATGGGCAATCCCGGTCACGTGATGGATGCCTCCGCACGGCTGATCGTGCGAATAATGCCCCTCTCCCCGTCTCTCTCGCACCGCACCAACTCCGCTGCGGGTGCGAGAGGGAAGGCGGTACACATCTGCCCTCCGCGGAGGCGTCCCCGTCCACACGCGACACAACTTTCATCACAGCCAAATCGACAGCTATACATCACGACTGTGGACATTATCTGCGGCGCTGCACGGCCATGCCCCGAGAGAGAGAGAGAGAGAGAGAGAGAGAGAGAGAGAGAGAGAGAGAGAGAGAGAGAGAGGGGGGGGGGATGGGGGGGGGGGGTAGCAGAGATTAGGTAAGGTGAGCTTTCTGTGTGCATAGCAGCATCCGGAACCAAGCTGTCTGTCTACCTGTCGCCTCCCTTCTCTCCGTGTTTACAGGGAGACTCCGGCGGGCCGCTGCAGACGACGCTTCCGACGGACCCCTGCACGCTGCAGGTCGTGGGCATCACGTCGTTCGGTCGCGAGTGCGGTCTGGGGGTGCCGGCCGTCTACACGCGCGTGTCCGTGTACGTGTCCTGGATAGAAGACCAGATCTGGCCGGAGCAGCAGCAGCAGCCGCAGTAGCAGCAGCAGAGTGGAAAAAGCTAGTTTTAAGTGTTTTCTGTTTTTCTTTCTTGTGGTTTTCTTTGTACTTTTCGATATAAACGAGTAAACGAATTCATGTTGTTGTTGTTGTTTACTGGATTCGTTTTTACTCCGGGCAACAGCTGTGGGTTCTTAGAGCGCGCTCTCGGCCACTAACGCTGCCTGTTTCGGTGAGAGAGGTCTGCCCGCGGCCGCGACCCGGCTTAATGGGGTTTTAAAAAGAAGAGCTCGGCGTTTAGCGCGAAACATTTATTTCCGAGGTATTGTAATGGGCTACAACCATAAGGTTTGAATCTGTACAAGGAGTGTTACAATGAAGGAATATATGGTAGATATTTAATCCTGTCACTCTTGCACATGAAAGGTCTATACATGACACATATATAGACTTTCGTTCTTTCGATGTTGTTATCGTTATCCTTGATATGCACACGTTTTAACTTATAATCTTTTCCCTAACTATATTTACATTAGCGTTATCAACGTACAAAATAGAAGCCACGCTAGAACTACAGACATTTATTTGATTGCATGTGGCATACACACTGTAAAAATATTTATGGTCATTTTACAACAATGCTCAGGCAAAATCTGAAAAACGAATAAGTCGCCACAGACCAAGTGACGAATACCTCGTAAAAAAAAATGCATTGGCAAAAACCGCTAGAAAAGTATGTCTTCTTAAAGTTTGGTTAGATGTGACGAATAATTAACCCTACGAATAAGTCGTCACGTGACGAATAAACGTCATAAAGTGACGACATATTTAGGTGATCAGTGAATCGTCACAGCTTTTCTCGTCATCTGACGAAAAATATTTACAGTGTACTACCCAAAATACTGATGTTATTTACTTTAATCAAAAATAGAAGGCTGTCTTAATTTTGATGGTTGCCGAAAAAAACGCATCCTTCACCTCGGAGAGTAACGAAGAGCTATATTCACCCACTTATCTACTCAGTCGGAAATTAAACAATGAGGACAGAAATCACAAAAAGAACACCTGGATACCTGTCATCCGACACCACATAGCGATAGTCTGGACGCTCTCACAGAGCACCAATAATGAATTTGACAACATGCATTGGGCCCTAATTTCGTCCCTAAACAAAAAAAAATCCTTTTTGAATTCTCTTCATGCTAAACTTGGATAGTTCTATAATGACTACTTGGATACACATTATAAAAATTCGTTACACCTCAATAGATGCTTGACGGGGGCTCAGCTAGGATAGGCATCTAGTGAGGTGTAACAACGATTCACTATCTTCCTACGCACTCTAGATATTTCCTCTTAAACTGAACGCGGACATTTATTTTCAAACAATTACCTTAATGCAACTTAGAAGCTTTTTTTTTTTTCGTGCTCGGCGTTAAATCTACGCACCGTTCGCGGGCACCACACGTATTTACATTGTCTCGGCATGTACACAACCTACTATCACATTCATTACTGTTATCACTATTCTTATCATTAGACGACGGCACTGAGCACCCTCTCAGGCAGCAGGACGTCTGGAGGGGAGACGTGGGGGTGGACACTCCCCCGGCTGCCGCGGGGTCCGCCGAGAGCGGCGATGGGAGACGGGGGGCAGTGCGCGGGCGGGGGCGGCGGGGGCAGCAGCAGCACCCCGCCCCCGATCTCGCCGCCCCCGGCATGCTTCGGATAGCTGAGGCAGAAGCACGCTCGGAGGCGGCCACTCCACGTGGGCCTGCAAAAACAAACATACGCAGCGTATGAGAGCCCGCCTCCGTTGTCACAGTCCTGACATCTTGACGTTGTGATTCCCCGAAGTCGGGGATATGACTGCGTCTGAGCAGCAGAACACAAGCAGCGCGCCCTCATCTCCCCGAGATGCCGCTGCTGTCTGCTGCTGTCTGGCCGCGGAAGACGCACAAGTTTAGTGTTTACCAACCCATAATGGAAACGGCGATGGCAAAGTTTTGCATGGGAGATGGAAAAACCGGGCCCGTAAGGAAAACAATTAAGACCCGCCCCTCCGGGTTTTTATCATCTGTTTTATTCGGGAAAATAAAAACACGGCCCAGCGTGGGGGGGGGGGGGGTCTTACTTCGGAACGAGTCATTGACGAAGACAATGAGTGCCAGGATGACGAGCGCCATCCCAGAGTCCGTTAGTGTCTGTGACAGATCCCGGGCTGAGATCCGAATCGTATCTTTTCGACTTTCACTTTTGTCACAAACGATAGCCTACAAGTCTTTAACTGGAGACAAACCGAGCTGGATAGAACAAAATGAACGTCGTTTTTGAGCATGTATCGTTGTAGAAAAAAGATTAACCTATCAAAAAAATTAAATAGACAGAAAACAGCATGTCAGTTTCGGTTGTTTACGAAATCACTGAGCGGAGAAAATGACGATAAACCGTCCCTGTGGAACTCACATGGTGGAGGTCCAGAACGAGATGAGGATTGGCGTGGTGACCGACGGCAGGTAGGCGACGAAGACGATGAGGCAGTAGACGACGTCGTAGTGGAAGGAGTTGGCGTACGTCTCCTGGATCTGGTGCTTCAACAGCCTAGGGAGATAACAAGCAGGAAATCGAGTTCTCTTGTAGTATGACGTTACGGCTGTTGCTGGTTTCGAAGGAAGCTGAGAGATGTGCCAATGCAGTGTTTCTAAACCGCCTTTCATCTTAATATCAATCTGTCATATTTAACCGCGTGATAGAACAGGCAGGCGAAACTCCGTGGCTTTGGGAAGAAAAATCTGCATGCCAAAGGGATGGCAGGTGAGGGAGCGGCATGGTGTAACGAGAGTCCTGGGCGGTGTAACTTTTGTAACCCGGCCTGCACACTGAGCGATGAATGCCAACTAAGCCCTCCTCATGCCACCACTTTCCCGCCAAAAAAAGGTAAAGAAAGCGGGAAGGAGCAGCAGAGGGGGTGTTCTGCGGTAGACTGCACGGAGGAGGGGGCACTCGAGGAACCGGAAAAGGGAAGATAGAGAGAGAGAGAGAGAGAGAGAGAGAGAGAGAGAGAGAGAGAGAGAGAGAGAGAGAGAGAGAGAGAGAGAGAGAGAGAGAGAGGAGGGTCTTAATTAATTGAAGGATGGAAGGAAAAAGCTCCATCGTGTATTCGGGCCACCTGTTGTCCTCGCGGCCCTTTCCTGGCTTCTACTTTTTCTTTTGATTGCCCCGCCTGTCTCCTCTCCTCTCAGGCAGGGCGCATATTGTCTCGCTCACCACGCGTTAATTGGTGCGCTGTGAAGAAAATAGTCAAGGCAGAGTATGTTTAGAAATGATTCGCCAGCGCCAACGCAGAAGCACACGCACAAAAATTATTCGTTGTCTCAATTTTACCCCCGTTGATTTTGCGACAAGCAACATATTTGGTTGTGAGAGCTAAGTTTGTCTGAACCGACTTTTAATTTCCCCACACAAAATCTAGATCTCCCGACTAAATGCTTAGCTTGTCTCAAAATCACCGAAAAGTTTAGTTGTGACGACTGACAGTTTTTCTGCGTGCAGGTGCGCGTCGGCGATGGGTGTACCTGAGCAGTCCGAGCGGCAGCAGGCACAGGGCGAAGACGGCGTTCATGGCCATGAGGTAGCCCTGCGACCGCTGCTCCGCTAGCAGGTCCAGCTCGGCGTCCTGCTGGAGGCTGCCGCCGCGGCTGGAGAGCCTCGGCGCCGTCAGCGCGAACACGGGCCCCGGGCCCACGTTGGGGAACCTGGAACAGAGCCAGCGCGCCAGCGCCCTCTCAGTCAGCCGGCGACCGCAATATCGCGAAGGGAACGAAAGAATAAAACTGAAAGGCGTCCCCCACGCTCTCGTACCCTAACACCGTCCAAAACCCCCGCCAAGCAATCAAGTCGCTGTCCGCATACAACGAAAACCTCTCACTCCCTCTTGAAGGGGGGGGGGGGGTCATTCTTGCATCTCTTTCTTATCCCACCCCTCTATAATGTTTTCCCACAACCCCCTCCCCCCTCCAACCGTGGTCTATGCATTGCTATGTCAATGCGTCTCTTATAGCCACGTGATTTCTATGGTTAGAAAGGACATCGTAGAGAGAGAGAGAGAGAGAAAGGGGGGGGGAGAAGAAGGGATACATGGAGTAGACGATACTATTGTTTGGAACCGGTCGCCGCCCTCCTTTGTTCGCGCGCTGCATTATTTGGTGTCAGGGGATACGGGATCAGTGCTGCCTCGCGGGTTATTGTGAATCGAAACCCCGGCGCAGCGCATGTCACGTGGGGTAGTTACCCCTCCTATCCAACCCCCACGGAATTAGCCAAACTTGGCCCAACTCCCGCTAAGTGCTGCGCCGCGGGAGTGGGCTCCGAGGATCATCCCCGAGCCGACACACTGGAAAAAATTTGAAAAAAATCATCGCCAGCAATTTTAACAGCGCGACAAGAGGCTGTTTTGAAAACTAGTCTTCAATAAATGGGGAGTTTTTCAAACGATTCTCTTCAAATTGGACGATGACTGCGACCCTCTCATTCTGAGCGCACACTTCAGTGCCGGGGATGTCATAGCTGAAAAGATGAGAAATTCCGAGTGTGAAAACAGCGGCGTCGCTGGGTAGCAGTGACGTCAAAGACAGATGAATGCAGCAGCCGAGTCTCTTGCAGACGAGCGGCGCTCTAAGAGTGCTAATGAGGGGGAAGGGGGGGAGGCAAACATTGCGAAATAAGACGAGATGTTGAGGGCCGGGCAGAGGGGGGGGGATAGGAAGCGCCCGCCGCTGCTTTGGTCTTTCCGCCATGGCACCCCATCCAGTGTCATTGAAACGCCTGTGCAAAGCCCCCCCCCCCCTCGGCATCCGCTTCGCCATGCCCTCGCTAGTATGTCGCAAAATAATTTTTCCAGATTTTTACTTGTGCGGCGGAAAGTCACAATATCAACAGCAAAAAAACACATTTCGGACTGCGGACATTTTCAGCGAAATGCGAGCGTTCTGTATCTGCCCGCCCTGACCCCCCACTAATTCTATGTGGGGATTGCGCTGCTCGCTCACTATGCCCGGCCAGGGTGCAATCAGAGCCGAGCAAGGCGGGAAGCGGGTGCTGATAACGGCTAGCGGCCCGGGTAGGGAGAACCGGTAAACCCTACACACCGCCGGGGGCAGCGGGGCAGCGGGGCAGCGGGGCAGCGGGGCAGCGGGGCAGCGGGGCAGCGGGGCAGCGGGGCAGCGGGGCAGCGGGGCAGCGGGGCAGCGGGGCAGCGGGGAGCCGGCAACGCCACACCCACTGGTCCACAGGTGCGGGCGGGCGCCGTTTGTTTCCATTACGGGTCCCCGCCGCGTGTTTTGGGGGAGCAGGGGAAACTGAGGTGAGACCGGAAATCAAAGGGAGAGAGAGAGAGAGAGAGAGAGAGAGAGAGGGGGGGGGTGGAGGGAAGGAGAGGGAGAGAGGGGGGCGGGAGGAGAGTAGGGAGGGGCGAGAAGAAAGTCAGAGAGAGAGAGAGAGAGAGACGCGAGACTCACCGGGGGTCGGGCGCGGGCATGCAGGCGCCCCGCAGCCGGTCCTCGTGCATGCGTAAGCGCAGGGCGCAGCACCGGGTCTGCCGCCGCAGCGCCAGGAACGTGCCGCCGTGGAACCACACGCTCAGCAGCAGGGGGATGGTGTACCTGCGAACGGGCCACTATAAGTAGTTTTACGTCACGCGACACGCAACGCACCCACGTACACTGTAAATGGAAGAGTAGTTATCATCGAGGGGGCAACCACTCATTTGAACCATGTACACAGATTTCAGAATTTCGTCGGATTACAAACCGTGGTTTTCCTTAATTTTAAAATGTTATTGCTTTTCTGGCTATTTTAGCCTATGTAGGTCTAACTTTAAATTCGCAATTTTTTTCAATTTGTTTTTAAAAATCTTCTAGAATTTTGTACACATGATTACTCGAGTGATTCGCCCCTCGGTTATCACTATTCAGTTAAAAATTATCATTTTTTCAGGATCACTAGCATGCACTAAGGAACCAGTATATCGACATGACGTGTTGATCATATGAAACGAGTGATGAACCATCATCATTGTATGAAAAATGACGATCATCACTGTTTCACTTACAGTGATATGTTTGTGACGCGAGATGTGACGTTGGTGTGGGTGGGGTGGAGTGTGCTCCAGGAAAATTTACCGATTTATTTATTTTTCAATTCAAGATTAGAAAAGAACCGACATTTGAGACTTCTGTAAGGCCGATAAATCCATGTCCGAGCAAAAAAAATAATTAAAAATGCAAAGAATTTTTTATTCTGTGTCGGAAAGTTGGCAGCAGTGATTCCACTACTCGGAGTGTGTATTGAAGGCGCGAGGAGTGTGTGCAGGCTAGCGAGTGCAGGCTAGCGAGTGCAGGCTAGCGAGTGCAGGCTAGCGAGTGCAGGCTAGCGAGTGCAGGAGTGTGTGCTGGCTAGCGAGTGCAGGCTAGCGAGTGCAGGAGTGTGTGCTGGCTAGCGAGTGCAGGCTAGCGAGTGCAGGCTAGCGAGTGCAGGCTAGCGAGTGCAGGCTAGCGAGTGCAGGCTAGCGAGTGCAGGAGCGTGTGCAGGCGATGGGTCCATCCCACAAGCCGGGCCAGAACAAACAGCATCCGGCATAACACCCCATAATATGCCCTTTGACCTTACGGCCGCACTGCCGCACAGAGGTACAGCCGGTACAGCCGGTACAGCCGGTACAGCCCGGACAGTCGCCAGGTATGACCGCACGCCGCTCGCCCCGTTCCGGTCCAGTGTCCCGGTGCGGCCAGCGGCCAGCCCCCGCGACCCCCACCCCCGCCCCGCCCCGTCCACTCCACGTTTCTGATCCCGGACCCGGTGCCCTTTTGTCCGCCTACCGACCGCCGCTGCCCACCCACCCCGACGGCTGCCGGCCCTCCCCGACGAGGTTTTTCTGCACGGTCTCCTCCCGATTCACCGAGGCATGCGACGAGGCAGACTCGGCGGCCCACCCCTCTCCCACCCCTCGCCCGCCCCTCACCCTTCCCTCCCCCGACTGTGTGGCCCGGTGTGGCCTGCTGCATGGCACCCCGGACCCACCGCGCCGACGGCAGCCAGCCAGAAGCAGCGAGCACGGGCTGGGGCTGGGACCAGGCCGCTGGGACCAGGATGAATGGACGAAATGAATAAGCCAAGACCGAGAGTAAGGAGGGGAAAAAATACAAATCCTCTACAATTCGCACAAGACGGGCATTTGTGTGTGCGTGTGGCCTTTGCGTCATTGTATCCGGCCGGCGCGCCACTAGAGTAAAAGGTTTTCTCTGCTTGTCCACGCGAGTGAGGCCGGCTGATATTATTTCGAGAATGGTTTCACGCACACACACTCACTCACACACACAGAGTAAGGGAGAGGATCAAAACGAGGATGAAAAGCCGTCCGCGAAAGCCGTCGACCCATGGCGAATTTGACTCGAGTCATTTGTATTATTCGTGAGCTTTTCGTGAATTAGTTGTTGTTTTTTTTTTGCGAGTAATTTTGTCGTGTGTTTCTTGATCGAAGTTTGAGTTCCTACATTTGTGGTGAACGAGTGTGATCTGTATTTGCATCTATGGACAAAACACAGAGTTACTTCGACGGGAACAAAATAAATAGTGTCCCACGTGGCCTTACGTGAAAATGAAGGTGAACACGACGTAGGTGTGCATGTCCTCCGCGAGGTTCAGTATGCAGATGCCGATGCCGTGAAGCTGATCGCGGATCAGACTCTGGAAGAAGAAAAATTAAGCAAACACGTGTTTTAAGAAAAGAAATGAAACAAACAACACATAACACACGTCATTAAGGTAAGGTATGCTCGGTACGCCGGGGGCAAAACGCGTGAGGTATGTCAAGTGGAGGGCGCGCAACGCAAAGCTAAAAGTGAGAAATGTGATCGTACGGAAACGTGGGTCCGGACTGCTGGGGCCGCCGGGGCCGCTGCTGGAGATTTATACTTTTATGCCTCTCCGTTTATGGTGTCGTTTATTCTCCGCGGATTATATTCTTTCGCAGAGGACAAATCCAGTTTAATTCTTCTCGGTATATATAATAATAAAGAAAAAGACCCCTAAAAGCGTTGGCAACTTTTTTTTTTATGGCCCTTTCGTCTGACGGAGACATGCAAAATGATTCGCACGCGGCAGCGCGGTGTTGTCTCCGACGGGTGCTGCCCTGATAACGAACGTGTCCCGGGCCAGAGTCCAGCCAGACCCGAAACTAGCGCCATCCGCAGTCCAGCTCTTTCAGGAAGCCCCACTCCCTTACTTAACACTTTGGCTTAGTACGTCAGCAAGTCGGGATTGTCCCTGTCAGGATCCGAGGCCAATTTGCGGTGCAGAGACCACAAAGGCAGGGAGGTGGGGTCTAGTACTGCGCATTCTGCCCCCGTCCCCCTCCCTCCCTAACAAACCTGCCTAGCGCTACCGAGAAGCGACAATTTACCCTCTACGAGGAAGGAAGGGCGGTCAACACAGGCCGACACATTCGCCGACACCCATCGCTAATTCCGTCTCTCTCTCTCTCTCTCTCTCTCTCTCTCTCTCTCTCTCTCTCTCTCTCTCTCTCTCTCTCTCTCTCTCTCTCTCTCTCTCTCTCTCTCTCTCTCTCTCTCTCACACACACACACACACACACACACACCTCCGGCTCGGTTTTCGGAGTGAGCTGGTGCCCATTCCGAGTAAAAGAGGCTTTGGGATCTCCGTCGCTAATTCCCGCCAGTGTTTCTTCTCTCGTTTCGTTGTCTCTTTTGAAATGAATGGGCGTCGGTGCGTGAAACGGGCGGCTGGGATTATAGTCGCAAGCCGACGCATTCGTGGAGGCTCGGTTCCCTTTAGAAAAAAAATTGAAAGGAGGAAAAAAAAGTTGCAGCCAGATTTTTTTAAAATACTTTTTGTTTCGATATCCCCAGATCGTGTTATGTCCAGCCGACTGGCGCCCGACTAGAGAAGGCGTCTGCACGCCGCTTTGGAGAAGAACAGGAGACGGGGCCGGAGGCTCTTGTGGGAGGGAGGGAGAAGGATAGGGCCGGGCAGAAGCAGCAGAAGCCCTGTCGGTGGCAAAGAAACGGCCGCCGCGTTGGGAGATACGAGCCCCGCTGGCCCCGCCCAGCCAGCCGATATGGCGATACTGCCGCGCCCGAGATTTGCATAACCATCGCCTCTTTACGGCCCGTTTTCGTCCTTGATGTTTTGCAGTGGTGGGTGGCAGCGCACGGCCTGCAGTGCAGCTTCAGCGCAGCTTCAGCGCAGCTTCAGCGCAGCTTCAGCGCAGCTTCAGCGCAGCTTCAGCGCAGCTTCAGCGCAGCTTCAGCGCAGCTTCAGCGCAGCTTCAGCGCAGCTTCAGCGCAGCTTCAGCGCAGCTTCAGCGCAGCTTCAGCGCAGCTTCAGCGCAGCGGGGGCATGGCTGGGAATTAGTCGGGAGGGGCGAGCTTTCGGTAAAACCACTCATTCCGGTAAGACCACAGTCAGTATGTCATTAAATTTAGTTATTTTTTACGTGATTTTAGTAATTATGGGCTGGATGTACGTTTCCGGTCCTCGCCGGTCCAGGGAAGCGCGGAGGCCGGCGTAAGCTGAAATGATACTGCTGGGGTTAATTAATTCCATCTCGGCCGGGCAGGGGCCGCCCGGGGCCCGTCCCGGGCTGGCAATGGCACGGGCGACTTGGGGCCACCCCCGACCACCCCCGGCCACCCCCACCCCTCCCTCAGCGCAAGAAAACCCGCATTTGTATCCGCAATGCGACGCGGTGCATTTCACGTTCAATGCCGCCGTACTACACTGCCACAGCAGCACCCCTGCCAAACCGGCGACAACGGAGCGGCTAGCCGGACAGGGAGATGGCCACTCCCAATCTGCACAGCACTTTGTGCCTTGCTTTGGTCCTGCCTATCAAAACTCTGCCCGTTCCCAGACCGACGGTCCCCGGTGACGCGCCCGGCCTGCTTTATTGGCGGGCAGCACCGAAGACTTCTTTCTCTCGTCCGCATCAACCGGCCGCCGTTGGGCGCTCGGTGTTCGACGGGACTGCCTACCCGGCCGCCGTCGGGCGCTCGGTGTTCGACGGGACTGCCTACCCGGCCGCCGTCGGGCGCTCGGTGTTCGACGGGACTGCCTTACCCGGCCACTGTGCCGTGCCGTGCCGTTGCCGTGGCCACTCACCCCGAGGTCCAGGTAGGTGGTGTAAACGGGGACGGGCAGCACGATGAGCGCGCTGACGATCCACACGGAGCACGAGATGACCTTGGGCGAGGACGGCGGCGCGGCGGGGTCGCTGTGGTACTTGTAGCGGTCGTAGCCCACGGCGCTGAACGTCATCATCTGGACGTGCATCGGCAGGCCCTGCGGCAAAGAGAGCATATGCAAGTGAGACAGGAGAGGGGAGGGGCGGAGAGAGCCTCAGAGACAGTGAAGAGCAGAGTTCCTCGGACGGCGAGCGCGGTGGTCTGCCCTGCCCAGCCCAGCCCACGGATCTCCCGGGAAATCAGCACCTGCCCGCCTGACGCGGCTTCGTGGACGTTTGCATCCGGAGGGTAGTTGTTTGCACCGGCTCGGCTCGGCCCGGCTCGGCTGGGCTCGGCCCGGCTCGCACCGGCTCGCTCGGCACTCCCTGACTGTCAAAGGGTGCTCAGGCCCCGGATGCTCCCCCGGGTCCCCAACGGTCCCCGTGGTCTGGCAGGGATTGAGTTTGCAGCCGGCGTTAAACTTTGTTGCGGGAGTAGCGGTGCCTCAGCGGTGCTTCAGCGGTCTCCAGCGGTGCTTCAGCGGTCTCCAGCGGTGCTTCAGCGGTGCTTCAGCGGTCTCCAGCGGTGCTTCAGCGGTGCTTCAGCGGTGCTCGAGCGCCATCGGCACGTCATCGCGGCCGCGCTGCAAAATTTGCGTGCCGCAGAGTGTTTTCAGCGTTCGGCTTCTGAATGAGTGGGGATCGCTAAATTCGTCAGGATCCACTTTGCCGACCACGCATAGTGCTGACGTACACGAAAAAAAAAGATTCGCTTGATTAGCGAAAAATTCGCTCACTGGGCGGAAAATTTTGGCTGGGTTAGCGGATTATTCGCTGGATCACCGAAAAAATACAGATACGCACACTTAGCGAACAGTTTTTTTCCGTGTATCTTTTCTCCTTCGCCGACCTACTCTTTTGGCCCCGCTGAATTCTGACTCACGCCGTGTGGACGAATCTCTGCGGGTATTCTGATGGTGTAAGGGGGAGGGAGGGGGAACAAGGGGGTGCGTGGGGGAGGAGGGAGAGCACGAAGAGGAAGGAAGAATAGCATTCATACATCACTGCTGCAGGGGAAGTGCGGGTCAAAGGGCAGGTAATTTACACCCTGTGTTTCACCCCCTCCCCCTTCCTCCCCCTCCCCCCCTCTGGTGGTGCCAGCGTTCGGCTTCTGAATGAGTGGGGATCGCTAAATTCGTCAGGATCCACTTTGCCGACCGCGCATAGTGCCGACGTACACGAAAAAAAAAAGATTCGCTTGATTAGCGAAAAATTCGTTCACTGGGCGGAAAATTATGGCTGGGTTAGCGGATTATTCGCTGGATCACCGAAAAAATACAGATACGCACACTTAGCGAACAGTTTTTTTCCGTGTATCTTTTCTCCTTCGCCGACCTACTCTTTTGGCCCCGCTGAATTCTGACTCACGCCGTGTGGACGAATCTCTGCGGGTATTCTGATGGTGTAAGGGGGAGGGAGGGGGAACAAGGGGGTGCGTGGGGGAGGAGGGAGAGCACGAAGAGGAAGGAAGAAAAGCATTCATACATCACTGCTGCAGGGGAAGTGCGGGTCAAAGGGCAGGTAATTTACACCCTGTGTTTCACCCCCTCCCCCTTCCTCCCCCCCTCGTGCCTCTGGTGGTGCCCATCCGCCATCCAATATGCATGTTTCATGGCCCCTGCCGGGCAAGGTCCGGCCATTTCCGAGGCGGTCATATTGCTGTCCTTCTCCCGCACACCGCGCGTCCGGACTCCGGAGGCGGCGGGACAGAGACAGAGTGACGCAGGGCGGTGGGCCGTGGCCTACGAACACAGACGCACGGCCGTAACATCGGGCTAGTTGTCGACTGACAACGCGCCTAGCCTAGCTCTGCCTAGCTCTGTGCCTAGATCTATGCCGCGCCGATTTAGCCCAACAATACGAGATGGTCTGGACCATAATCGGCTTCATAGAACTTCTGTAGACCTCCCCTATCGGTCCATACCAATTTAGTCAAAATTTGAAACACAAAATTGTCAGGGGGAAAAATGGTTGTTTTGGTGGTAGTATGTTTGGACCAACCCCTGAACACTGTCTTGCCATGAAAATGGAGTCTCATGATGCTCATGACCCCAGAAAACGAAACGCCGAGCGTCGAGCAGGTATGCACCCTAAACTATACCTCTCGCCAAACTATGGATCCCATGTTGCTACTGAGCCACTGATGCTGCTCCAGTATATTAATTTTATTATTCGCTGTACCACGTTCAAATTGGGGCCCCTGAACCCTATACTAGAGGTATAGGGTTCGGACACCCCACCCTCTTCTCCGCGCGGGGCCGTGCGCCTGGAGGCAGGCAGCCCAGCCTGCTCGGCGGGCCCGTGGGCTGCCTGGTCCCACGGCCACCCCGCTGCCAGCGCCGCAGGGCCTTAAACCTAACCTGCTCCATCTCTAGAACTTATCGTAATAAGAAGCTGCTTCCTAGTTGGCTTCGAGCGCGAGTACTCGCGTTCTCATTTATGTAAAAGGAAGAGAGATTGGCATCGCGTTTTGCGAATTTTTGTCACCCACTCCTGAATTTGCCATATTTCAAAAAGATTTTTGTTCTGCAGCCCGTATGTGCGGCCCGCGGTCCTTCCAAACAGCCCGCCCCCAAAGCCCTGGTTGCCACTGCCGGTGCACACTGCTTCCCAGCGCTGTGATGCGCAGCAGACCCGGACTCCTTTGCGCGCGCCGCTCCGTGCCATACGGCGGGCCAGCGGGGGCAGCGGGGGCAGCGGGGGCAGCGGGGGTTGGGGAGAGGCAGTGGCAGTAGCGGCAGCGCCCCACTTGGAACCTCCTCTGCCATCGCCTCGCGGCATCCAAGATTAACGAGCAGCAAAGTCCCGCACGCACTCTGCCTCTGCTCCTCCCCGCGCGCACAGAGTCAGAGTATATTATGTGCCATGTTGACTCCTTACGGATTTGGCTTCACCAGCTTCACAAGCTTTCAATCGAAAATTGGAAAAGGGGGAAAAAAAGAACAAAAAAGAAAAGAACAGAAATTTTGCGGCAAACGAAAATACTGACAATGCGTTTTTCTGTGACGTGGTCACGAATTTTCCAAATGACACCACATCCGCAAAACCGTTACAACCACGGGGGGGAAAACATCCGTGCACACATCAATTTTCATGTGTACGTGCACGGGCAATTTTCGGCGAGTTTCCATTAAAAATGGTGACGGTGGTGATGGTGGAGATGGTTGTGGTGGTGGGGCCGAATCTGATGAAGTCGAGTGCGAACACTTCCCCGTGCCGCTGACGGATGGCGGGAACACAGAGCGGGGTGGGGCGGGGCGGGGCGGGGCGGGGAGGGAGGGAAAAGGGACGATGTCGTAGGGACGATGAATGTAGGTGAGCGCGCTCCCGCTGCTCCCTAATGACGTCCTCGTTGTGCTGTGCGCTGGGCTGTGCTGTGCGCTGTGCTGTGCGCTGTGCCACTACAAGAGCGTAGACAAGCAGCTGAGGCGCTCCTCCGTGCCAGGCGGCGGGCGGCGCGTGCCCGGCGTGTGACCGGCGCGTGCCGTGCCGCGCCTGGAACCTGGAAGCACCAGCACTGCCGGGCACTGCCGGGCACTGCCGGGCACGGCATGGCATGACCGGGGAGGCTATGTCCGGTCCGGTCCAGTTTTATTATGGAAACACATCATCGCTGCTGCCCAGGTATTCCACAGAGCGGTCTAATCACGAGCGCCCATCTGAACATTTCTTTTCTGTTCGTTTTTCCCTCATTCCTCTCCTTCTCCGCCCCCCCTCTCTCTCTCTCTCTCTCTCTCTCTCTCTCTCTCTCTCTCTCTCTCTCTCTCTCTCTCTCTCTCTCTCTCTCTCTCTCTCTCTCTCTCTCTCTCTCTCTCTCTCTCTCTCTCTCTCTCTCTCTCTCTTCCCCTCCCCGCGGCGGCCTGCGAGCTGGTAGTGGCGAAACAGACGGATAGACAGACAGTACCTCTACAGGTGAGAAGCGTTGTGCCGCCCTACCTGTCTGTCTGTCCGTCTGTTTGCAGATACCCACGCTCGTGCAAACCGAACATCCGAATGCCGAATGCCGAAACCGAATGCCGAACATTCAAACCGTTCGCTCCAGTCAACTGAGCCGGTATGAAAATGTTATACGCGCGCACCAAAGTTAGGAGGCCGCGGCAGCCTCTGATCCGGGAGGGCGACGAGTGGGAGGGAGAGAGAGGTAAGACGGCGTGCAGGGACACAATACTAGTTCATGATTTATATGTCTAATTATCCATGTTGTTAGATTACCCTGCCTGTATTTGACAAGTCCTTGCCGAGTGCGAGGAGCGGTGCGGGAGGGGCGGGGAAGGGTATGAGGGATTCAGACCGGTCACCAGGATGCCCTCGGGGCCCTCAGCAGCAAGTGCTTGCTCAGCCTGGGGAAACATGTGCGCCAGGGAATGGCCGTTTGGTTGGGATAGGCTCTGATGAGGTAGCGAGGGAGAGGGGGGGGAGGCAGTTCCGTCTAAGACATTGGGGGCCCTGCGTGCACCTGTGATCCATTAGGCCATGATGCTGTGGCGGGGGAGGAGTGGGAGGGCATTGGGGGGGGGGGCTTACACCCCTTTTCTGCTGGTCCTTGGGAAGCAGCAGGGAGTAGGCGCAGAGGCACAAAAGGGTTTTCGCTACCAAACGACCACTATACTTTCCGGCGGTGTTGTATTTTTATTTATTTTTTCTCTCCCGTTTTCTTCAGGAGTTGAGAGGTGCTTCGGGAGCGCCGCAGCGCAGAAGGGGTGTGAGAATTGTTTACATGTGCTCGTCGTAACAAGCGCGGTCGTTGGAAACGGACGAAACGTAAACTTACATGGGGGAGGCTCGGAGACGAACTTTGCGTCATTATTGCGTTTTAGAGCGGGGCTGCGGAAAAGTTTCGGGGCCTTAGCCTTAGCCACTACTGTGGCCAGACGGAGCGGGGAGGTGTTCGGGGGCCAATGTCAGCGGTGAGCCTTCTCGCGGTGAACCCCCCGGGGGGCCCTGTCAGGGGGCGGGGAGGAGGAGGAAGAGGAGAGACAGATGTCGCGCGCCCGGGGGCAAAGCCGTTTCTCAGGGAAATAAATTCCTCCGCGGGCAGATTAATTCGTACAAATACTCTCTCTCTCCATCTCTCTCTCCTCCCCCCCTCTCTCTCTCTCTCTCTCTCTCTCTCTCTCTCTCTCTCTCTCTCTCTCTCTCTCTCTCTCTCTCTCTCTCTCTCTCTCTCTCTCTCTCTCTCTCCTCCATCTATCGTTCGTTGCCCCTCTCGCTTCTCCGAGAGTCGCCTCTCTTTCCCTTCGGCCCGCCCGCAGCAGCCCCTCAGGGAGAGGGTATAATTCAGGTTGTTTAGTGCCGGCCCGGCCCCGAAGCGCAGGACACCAAGTGGGGGAGGGGTTGACTGCTCACGCACGCACGCACGCACACGCACGTACGCACGCACACACAACCTGCCGAAAAAGAAATGGGGGGGGGGGGGGATCCCCGTCCGTCCGTGCGCGTGCACCCCGCAGAGGACCTGCAGGGCGTCGTCTGCTATGTCCTTGGCGCTCGCCGGCCTCGCCAGAGTTCACGCACAATCACCCCCGAAATAAGCCGGAGGGGGTGGGGGGGGGAATGATGAAATGCCTGCCTATAGGCATGGTAGGGGTGCCCCCCCCCCCTCGTGCCCCCCGTGCCCCCGGGTGTCCCCAGCATCACGGGGCACCGGGGCTGCAAGAAGGCGCGCAGACGGCGGCAGCCAGCGGTGAACCAGTGGCTCCGGCGGCAGAGCAGGGCAGCCACGACGGCGGGGGGGCAGAAACAGAGACAACTCAGCACACGGCGTGAGCCGAGCCCCGATAGCCGATAGCCGTTTTTCCACTGGCGCGCCAAATTTCCACACCCTCCCTCTCCCTCCCTCCTTCCCTCCCTCCCTCGCTCCCTCCCTCCCGTTCTGCCCTCGCTGTTCCGTTCCAAAGAGTCTCCGCTTGGTATGCCCATGATGCGACTGGACGTTAGCATATTTGCAAGTCAATGTTTCGGTCCGTTTGCCGCTGCTCCGCGGCGCCCCCTCCCGTTCCGTATCGCGTCCTGGCCACAGTCCCAGTGGCTCACAGTAGGTCCGATAATCGCCAGAAAATTCACTCCTGGGCCCAGTTCAGGGCCGGGAGGGCTGTGCTGGGCGGTGCGGAGCCGGGAGTGGGGCCACGGGGGGCGGCTGGGCTACTCTGATGAGCCTGGACGCCCCCGGGAGCTCACCGGGGTCGGGATTAGCAGCCCCCGCCGGCCCCGCCCCGATCACCTCAGGGCCTCGGATGGTCAGCGTCCGTCATGACCAGCAGTATACCGGCAGTACCGAATCAATACTCCCACTGGGGAGTGGTGAGGTCATCAGCAGCAGCAGCACCACGGCCCGAACAGGCGTACCGCCCTGATTAGAGCAGTCTGAGCAGTGACCTGAATCTGAGCGGTAGAACAGGTGACGAAACATCATTTAGGCACTGACTGGAAATGTGTATTTGTGGTCACTGGTAAAACTATACCGCAGCAGTACCACACCTTGATAAGCCTCAAAACGCGTCAAAATCACTATGCTCCATTAAGGCATTAAAATGAGCAAAGAAAACCGGTTCTATCTGGCGTTGTTAGCAGGCCTAGAGTGGAGAAGGCTGCAATAAATTCTGCTCACTTTTCCTGCGGGGTAGAAGAAATATTTTTTAGTACAACAGTTAGCTCAAAGCGGTCAAATCTAATTTCTTAGAAGTTTTTGTGGGGGGAAGGGTGGGCCATCCGGCTCGTGAGCCGGTTTTTCTCATCCCTACTCTCATTCTGTGATAGGTCGTGGAACGGACCGCCACGCGCGGACACGGGCCGCCACGCGCTGCCACGCGTCGACGACACGCCGGAGAAGGGCGATAGGGCCACAGATGTGCTCCGAAAGAGGCGACCGGGCGGCCACTAGACTCAGATGATTTTTTTTCTTTTCCTTTTTTGTTTACTTTCGGTCTTTGGCGAACGCAAAGGGAGTAGCCGCTCGCTTCAATACTTCTTTCGCCTGAGACTACTTTACTGCAAAACAGCGCAACGCAGGGCAACAAACGAACAAAACAAAAACAAAACAAAAAAGGTCGAGAGGTTTCATTCGCCCACCCTCCGTCTTTAACTGACCGTTGACATTTTTGTACGCTGCTCCAGTCACCCGTATTGAATAGCTCTGGACTTCTATATTGCTCGAGATATTGCTTTTCTCCCTCGTCTGAGTCCCCAATTGTCCTCCACATCTTTTACGGTGCTGTGTGTCATATAGAATCGATCACGGGAAGGAACGTTTTAAAACGTTCTGAGTTGAATTCAATGAACCTTCGTCCTTCGTGTAAGTCAGGAGGGCTTGAGGCATGGGGAGGCGGGCTGAGCGCGGGCTGAGCGCGGGCAGGGGCGGGCTGGCTCCCAAAGGGCCCGGCGGGGAAAGCAGCTAGGGGGCCCCGGATTTGCCTTCCAGGGGTTTTTAACACGAAATCACTGGTTTGGTTCTGTTTAATAGAAATTTATTGCTGATTATCATATCAATAAGATTCGTTTTTGTAAAATATAGTACCAAGCCAGCTACAGAATGAAAAGTCCGCTTGAGCTCTGTGGACGAGGCCTAGGGGCCCGGGACCTGGGGGCCCGAGGGGGATTTCCCCCCCCCCGCCCCCCAGGCCAGTCCGCCCCTGAGCGCGGGCTGAGCGCTGGCTGAGCAGTCAGGGCCACACGCTGGATCGGCTCAGACGGTGTAATCCGGCCCGCAGCAAGGAGCCCCGAGCGCCTGCCAGCTCGAGGGTAGGCACACCCGCCGCACACCCGTGTCGCGCGGACCGAGGCTCCTGCATACCTCCCAGGCGGCTGACTCTGACGACGCCGACGTAAAAGATGTGCCCGCCTCGTCTCTGCCGTCTCTGACTCTGGGATGGAAGTTATTTTTATTGGCAGCCACGTCATAGCGGCGCGAAATCCCCACAGAATTTTAAAAAAACCAATAGAAACGAAGAAAAATACTGCAATAATGGAAATGTCAGACCATTTTAAGTGATCCGCTCGGAACAGTAGCTCGGGCTAGATGGATAGATGGATGGCAGCCGGGCATCACCCCTCACAGCCGCGGGGCATAAACCGACTGTAACGTCATTTATTTGACTGTGAGAATAAGGTGTGCAGCGGCGTGGCGAGTGCAGCGTGCAGCGCTAGCCACTTCCGAGCGAGCGCGCATTCGGGCCGGTGCAGTAGGAGCCCCGCCCCCACCCCCCGCCCCCCGCCCCCACTCCCCGCCTCGCCTATGCGAAGCGTATACGGCAGCATTGGATTCTCGCATGCGGTGCAATAAACGTAATAATGGGAGGCAGGGGTGGCACCGCCTGGGTGCGCTGGACAAAGCTCCGCATTAGTGTTTCCTTGATCCAAGCACTCATGAAAAAATAAATATTTTATTAAAATTTTAGCAATGCTTGTTTTTTTCCCCCTCCCTAGGGCTTGAGAAACTAACCAGAAAATGTCAACACTGGCTCTAGGTTTACGGTTTACTGTGATGTACTTGAGAATAATTATTCAATTATTTTCTTCTTCTGTACTTGTTTCACTTTTGGTTCATGAATCCGGACCTGTCACCAAAATCAAAGAGACGCTGATGGCATTTGCCACACCCCCATGCACCTGTCACCTTATTAGGATTCCCCGAGTGTCGTTCGTAGCAGCAACAGCAGGAGCAGCAGCAGCAGCAGCAGCAACAGCAGCAGCAGCAGCAGCAGCAGCAGCAGCAGCAGCAGCAGCAGCAGCAGCAGCAGCAGTAGCAGCAGCATGGGACTGCCGCCCGCACACAAGCCTCGGTCTCTCGGCGCGCAACGGCTCCGCAAAGTTCCTGTAATGCGGAACAAGCCCATTGGCAGGCAGAAGGCTGGGATGACTGCGGACGCAATTGGGGAATAGTAGTGGAGCCGAATTTCGGTGATGTATGAAATGTTGGGGCAGAGGGCCCTTCGGCGTTCGTACAGCATCGCATTTATTTACCGGCGCGAGAAACTGTACCACACACATACACACGCGCGCGCCGTCATGCAGATTTAATCAAGTCAATGCTCGCACTATTGGATGAGCCAATCCATCATTAATTTGAGAAAGTGCGTGTGTGTGTGTGTGTGTGTGTGTGTGTGTGTGTGAAAGTTGCGAGCTCAGCAAATAACGCTTTATTCATCGAACTCGGCTCTCTTTCCCTGTCTCTCTCTCTCTCTACCTGTCTCTTTCTCTACCTGTCTATCTCTCCCTCTCGCTCCAGCACCCCCCGCCCGCGCACTGAGTGGGAGTGTCTCCCACCTTTTATTACCTTTTCGGCTGCATTGCAGAATCCACCAAGCGGGGCAGACTTGGTCGAGGAGCGGTGAGACGGGGGAGGGGAAGGGGGAGGGGAGGCAAGCAAATGCAAGGGGGGTGCAGGGGGAGGGAGAGCATCGGTGCAGTGCCCGTGTGGTACGGCGCTGCCTGGCGCTGCCCGCCGCCCCCCGGACGAGTATAAAAGGGAAGCAACGCCTGCCAACTGCACTCGAGTCTCGTCAGTCCGCCACAGAGCGGCCCGCCATCGAACATACGCTGGCGGCTATGGAAGGCAAGGTAAGAAGTGCCCAGCACCCACCGGCAGCAGACCCAGCGCAGCCAGGACACGGCCTACCGGGAGAGAAGCGCGGCGCGGTGAATTTTTCATCCAAGTCTGGAGTTGTCCGTTGTTGCCAGCGGCAAAGTGCCGGGGCTTTCTTGTCGGGTTTTGTTCGGTGCTGTGGCCTGAATAACTCACTTCACTCCCGGGCCCCGGAGTGGATTGGATTGTTCGGAGCGACAGCGCTGCGCTGCATTGCCGCCCCGCTCCACACTGCCTCTCCTGTCGCAGACGTCCGTCGCCCTGATGGCGGCCCTGACGGTGGCCGCCGCGCTGCTGTCCGGCCTGGCCGGCCTGGCCCAGGGCGCCCCTGCACCCGCCGCCGTCAGCGATGTCAGCAGCAGGCCGTGGACCGCCGCCGGGGGCCTCCCGTCCCTGACCGGCCCCCTGCCCGCCTTGTTGCCCGCCCAGCCCGTGGCCGAGTCCTCCCAGAACGTGGCCGTCAGAGCCAAACCCCTCCTCGAGGCCGGGCCCCTGGCCGGGTCCGTCGTCGGGGAGTCGTTGGCGGCCGAGGACCGCATCCGCATCTACCCCGTGAAGGCCGCTGCCAAGGCCAAGCGGTCCAACAGCTTCTTCGAGGCGTACAGCAGCCACGACGACTACCATCACGGCAGCCACGGACATCACGCCAGCCACAAGCACCAGCATAAGGCGGACCACAAGCACAGCCACAAGGCGGAGCATAAGCACCACCACGGACATCACCATGGACATCACCACAGCCACAAACATGAGCAGGAACACAAGCACGAGAGCCATCACAAGCATCACCACACGGACCACCACCACCACAAACACGAGGAGCATCACCACCACGACCATGAGGTGCACCACCACCACAAACACGAGGAGCATCACCACCATGACCACAAGATCCACCATCACCACAAGCATTCCGAGGAGCACCACCATGACCACAAGAACGACCACGGACACAAGCACCACGAACATCACAAGCACGAACACAAACACGAAAACGAACACAAGCACCACCAGCATCATCACCACAAACAGGAGCACGAGCACAAGCACGAGCACCACGAGCATCACCACGAGGGTCACAAGCATCACCACGAGCAGAAGCACGAGCATGGTCATCACCATCACCACAAGCAGGAGCATCACCACAAGCACGAGGAGGAGCACAAGCATGGCCACAAGGAAGACCATCACCACAAGCACAGCCACCATCACGGTCACCATCACAAGGAGGAGCACCACCACAAGCTCCACCACGAGCACAAGGAGGGCCACAAGCACGACCATCATCACCACCATCATGAGGACCACCACGAGGACCACAAGCACGGACACAAGCACGGCCACCACCACGAACATCACGAGGAGCACAAGGAGGGACACGACCACAAGCATCACCACGAGCACCACGAGGCCCACAAGGAGGACCATCACCACAAGCACGACCACAAGCACAAGCACGAGCACAAGGAGGGCCACAAGCACGGCCACCACCACCACAACGACCATCACCACAAGGCGGACCACAAGCACGAGCACAGCGCCCACCATCATCACGGCCACCACGCCCACCACTCCCACGAGGGCCTCCACCAGCACGAGGAGTACTTCCATCACGGCCACCACGGCGGCTACAAGGCCGAGGTGGCCGCTGCCCCCGTCGACACCTTCGCTGGCCTCGAACTGGGAGGAGGTCTCTTCTGAGCCTAGAGACGTCTTCGGCAAAGGGCTCGCCTCCCCCGGGGCGCTGGTCGCCATCCTCCTCCTCTGGGTGCAGAGCTCCCCGTCGGCACAGCCGGCATGAGTCCCCCTGGGCCAGCTCCAACAAGTGCCTGCTCCAGAAGAGGCGCGCCGAAGCCAGGCCGTCTGCAGTGTCTCGTCTTGTGATATCGTGAGTTACCAGTGCCGCTTGTTAAACGTGTTTGTATCCTACTTGTTGATTACCTCTAAGTGCAAGGGTCGTGTACGTTGAGTGGGAAACGAGTGCTGTAAAATCATGCCTCTCGCGAGTATTTTGAAGACGATTGTTATCCATTTAACGTTATCAAATATTCGCTAGAAGCCTGATATGATGTCCAATTGTTCATCGAGTATGTGATATTTCTGTGCTGTAGCTGTGAATCGTTGAGTGCCCCTCCGGCTCAGTTTGGTGGGCCTAGAGAGTAGTTTGTGCTAAAAGACTGGAAAGCGTCTTCTCTGTGATAAGTTTCCAAGGGCCTATCTTCCTCTTCCTTCTTCCCGCTTGTTAGGCACGACTATGCTCTGTCTCTGTTCTCCTCTTTACCGAAGCTGTACCCAAACAAGTGTTACCCGCAAAGCTCTGCGGAGAACCGACAGAGGGATATTTCGTTCGCTTCTTGTGCAATATGAGGTAATTTGTCTCGCTCCTGTAAAGCCGAGCCGAGCCCAGCTTGCATGCTTTTCTGTTTCTGTTTGGCGGCGACCTGCCTGTAAGACCATTACATAAATGTCGTTACAACTGTTAACCTGTCCGGGTCAGCGCACTCCTGCTGCTGCCATTGTTGCGGTGCTACTTACTTGCACAATTGTTTTATTTTTTTTTCTTTCTTTAATGTTACGATCAAAACGAAAATGACAAAAATATTTCTAAGGAAACTGTTTAGTTACGACAAAATGTTGCAATAAAGTGATGTTTTTAATATCCAGATAGTGTTTGCCTCTATGGAGACCCCTCACTCCCTGACACGGTGCGGAGCGCTAAGGCAACTAAGGACGGTTGTAAACGTTCGTTCCCCGCGATTAAGCACCCCTTTCTTCGCCAACACTCAGAGAAAAATGTTACGGCACAACTCTGTCAGCACACCTAGGGAAGAAAATAAAAAGAAGTGGAACTCAGACTTGATCTTTTCGAGACAACTAGACTTGGTTGAACACGACATACCATCAGAGAGTATCTAAATGTAGCATGGGTCAAGACTGTTCACTTGAGAGTCAGTCTATACCAACTCAAAAAAACCGTCAAAATTACATGACCCAAAATAAGTATACAAAATCAAAAATCGATTCTTCTAAAAGTAAGCGCCAAGGAAGTGGTTCCTGAGAGCGTCAAAGTACAGCACAGGTGTGTTGTGAGAGATAGATAGACAGACAGACAGACAGACAAATAGACCAGAGATAGAGAGGCGGTTGCTTTCTTTGCCGCACGCAGCGCTTTGAATATCTCGCGTGCCCATCATCGCTTCCTCCTCCCGCCCCGCCAGCGCCACCCCGTTACAGGGCAGTGCGGTGCAGTGCGGTGCGGTGGGTGCGGTGCAGTGCGGTGCAGTGCGGTGCAGTGCGGTGCAGTGCGGTGCAGTGCGGTGCAGTGCGGTGCATTCCCTGCGCGGACTGGACGAGCGATAGCAGGCGATAGCCGCACAGCAACATGTTGCCCAGCCGTCAGTACCTCTCCGTGGCCACGCGTGCGTGAACCGACCTAACGTCCGGCCGCACTTAAAATATAATAGGCGCGCGAGTGTTTAGTTTTTCGAACGGAAATAATACGTCTCGTCTGTGACCATAAAATCTGTTCGATCGCGAAATAAATATTTGAGGAAAAAAAAGAAGGAAAAAAAAAACTTGAACTAAACTCAGTGGCCTTGTTTCGTCGAGGAAGGGCATGACTTTTTTAAAAAGTCCTTACAAAAGAATAGAAAGGTTAGATATACTGATTTCATTATTGCTATTTTGATTTTTGTTGGTGCATGCTTTGAGCTGCCACGGGGTTGCCTAGGGCTGGGGGAGAGCTCCATGTACAGAGACGAGATGGCCCAAAGTTGGGCACAGCAGACGCGCGCGCACACGCACACACAGAGGGCACAATGGCGTGGGTGCTGCCTAAGTTCGCAACAGACAGTCATACAGGGGTCACACGAGCGCGCGCGCACACACACACACACACACACACACACACACAGCGGGGTCAGATGTAATTTTCCGTCCCGGTCACGTCTCGAGGTTAGTGCCACAAACTACGGCATGGCATATGGCAGTCTGCAGACCCGATTCAAAACTTGGCCGCGCTTGCCCAGCCAGGCGGACGAATTCTGCTAACGAATCGTCTAGCCTTAATATAGCCATCAACGTAGGCTCTCTGCAGCTCCTCGTGGAGCGCCAGGCGGTCGCGTTTTTATCCTCCTCTTCCTCGTCTTTTTTTCACGGAACATCCTTCATGCTTCCGATGAGCTCGCTGGCGAATAGTCCATTCTGCACCGTCGACTGCGCGGCCCGCCCCGCCCCCCCCCCCCCCCCCCCCCCTGCTCCGCCCAGCCCCGCCCCGCCGTGCCACGCCCCGGGCAGTGGTAAGTGGCGAGCAGGGGCTAGCGGGCTCTAGCACGGGCCCGCGGCGGTGCCGGGCCGTGCCGGGCTCTGTGGCGCCAGCTGGGCACTGGAGGAAGGAAAAGTGCCTCAAATGTGGGACAGCCCTCTGCTGTCAGGACCAGACGGGGCGGGGAGGGACAGGGCGACGAACCTTTACAATGTACGTCCGCGATGACCGACTGGAGTCCGCTGGAGAAGAAGGAGCAGAGCGAGAAGGGGAGGCTGTATGACGGCACCGACATAACCACCGGTAACCGGTCAGCTGGCCGGGGAGGGATACGCTGCTGTCCACACCGGGATCCCACGCAGAGCCCCCTCGCTCAAGGATTCGACGCGTCGCCTCCGTAAAGTACCTCTGGTATTAGTTTTTTTCTCCAAGCTGACACCGTGAGCAAACGAAACGACTCGAACGGCGACGGAGAGCGCCTGCGAGCGTCAGGGTAGGCCAGCCCGCACCACACGCGTGCGGAGCGAACTCGGGGCCGGCCTACCCACTAGGCGCCCCTGGGGCTTGGCTTACCCGGCCGCACGACGCTGCCGCGGACGGTGTTCTCTTCTTTTTCCAAGTTCACTTTGGCGACAAGGGAGCTCGGAGGGAACGAAGAGAGACATGCTATGGCCGCTTTAGCAAAGCAGGCCCTGGACGTGCTCGAAACTGGATTTGCGACCCACCGGCGTGCATTTTGTTCAGTGGGTCGCAAATCGTATATTAAAAGCAAAATCGAACTAAAGGCCGATCCCTTTGCATAGACCGCGGGAGGGTGGTCCGGGGACGGTTCCCAAGCGGGGTAAGGTGCCCTGCAGCCCCCCCCCCCCCCCCCCCCCCCCCCCCCCCCCGGCGGTTTGCGAGGTATATGAGTGAGCAGAGCAGCCGGCCGCACCCGCGCAGCACCGTGCGATATGAGATATAAGGCTATCGGGGGCAGCGGCCGGCATTCGCGTGCGAAGCGCGTGGCAGGCGCGTGCCGGGCGCGTGGCAGGCGCGTGCGGGAAGGGGGGGGGGAGCTTCTTTATTCAGATTTGCTGCGCGACCTTTCTCTTTCTTTCTCCAGTACCTAGTGCCGACGGACTTTTTTTTTTTCTTAGGCGAGGAGTAGGAACGGGGTAGGTGGGTTGGTTGGTTGGGTACAGTGAGCCGCTTTCCGTCTCAACTGGAAGGGGGTGTGAGCCCCCTCATTCTCGACTAAGTTGGGTGGGGGGAGGGGAGAATCCGAAGCAGAAAACCGATCGGCTCAGCTCTTTGCGTTATTTCAAGTGACACAAAATAGGCTGGGTTGTAACCTGATTGGGGAGTCACTGTCTTGAAGTAAGTGTCTGGTGAGCGTTGGGAGAGAGTGGAGCCGCAGCCCTCCAAGCCTGATCTGGTGGCGGTCCGAGGGGTCCCGCACTCGTGATGTAGGCGTACCACGATTTAAAATCAAAATTTTATTTTTTGATTCTCTTTAATTATATTTCCTAGTTTTTCTCAATTTTTTTCAGTTTTTTTTTTGTTGAAATTCTTTGATTCCTTCCCAACTTTTTCTGATTTTCGTTTGATTTTTTGAGGGTGTACATTGATTTTTTTTTTGGATTGAGGGACCTCTTGTGGCGGTCGCATTTGCATGGAGAGCCTCGCCTGGCCTCGGCTCCGGCCGCTCCGGCTGGCGTTAGTTCTCCGCTCGCACGCCGCGCGCGCTGAGTGTCACCATGTGGTCTGCCTACGAGCCCGGCACCTGCACCTGCACCTGCACCTGCACCTGCACCTGCACCTGCACCTGCACCTGCACCTGCACCTGCACCTGCACCTGCACCTGCACCTGCACCTGCACCTGCACCTGCACCTGCACCGCGTCCCCGCCCCGCCCCGCCCACTCCCACCGCACACCTCACCCCTCCGCCCTCCGCACTGGTCAGCCCCAGCCCATGCTGCGCTCGCGTGCGTTGGGTGGCCTACCCTCCCGGCGGCTCTCTATCGCCGTGCCCTACGCGCCTTACCTGGAGCATGGGCAGCAGGTAGCATCCCGCGGGGCCGTACACCCAGTTCTGCACCATGAGCACGAACACTGAGGCCGGGATGACGAGGGCGGACTGCATCGCGTTGGCGGCGCAGATGTTGGCGAGCAGGCTGAAGGTGCTGCGGTAGCGGCCGTGGCCGAGCAGGCCGTGTCCGAGGCCGCGGCCCAGGCCGTGGCCGCTGCGGAGGCGGCCCAGCCGGTGGTACGCGATCGCGTTAAGCACGACGCCGAACACGACCAGCAGCGCGTACAGGACCGCCACGGGCAGCCAGATGGACTCGATGCCCATGCGCAGCTGCAGCTTGGTGAAGTCCTCGGTGTCGTTGCGGAAGCCGCTGAGCCAGTTGATGACCACCTCCAGGAAGCGGGGGTTGTTGATGCTCTCCATGTCGTGCTCGGTGAGGCCGAGGCCCGCGCCGCCGCGTGACCCCACGTTCACGACGGCGGAGTGCGCTCCCTGGGGGGCACCCTGGGCGCCTCCCCGGCCGCTGCTGTGGGCACACACCACACCACTGTCAGGGCAATGAGGAGCAGAGAGGAGGCCAGGTGAGACTGCCGCCACGCTACCGCAGCAGCAGACGACTTCCCGGGGACACAAAGCCAACACGCCATTCTAAAATCTCGATGGGAACTTAAACTTTAATGCAGTGCCAGAGGCTGCCTAAAATTTGTAACAAATAGATATGTTTTCAGTACAAAAGGAAGAAAGCTATGTGCTTGAGAATTCTGATGGAACCAGAAGAAACATTTTTTTCCCCAGTGTGCCACTCATTAAATAAAAAATCTAAGACACTATTTTATTTTTTGAAGCAAGCCCACCTTGCCGAGCTGAGCGTCATGCTGGTTCCCAGCGTGGCCTCCGGGATCGTCTGAATCAGTATCACCACCACAAAAGGTCCCGCTCCCGCCTCTAATCCTCAGTGTCCAGTCCTTCCGCCGCACTCCACAGCACCGAAGTGACGGCCAGAGCACAACGCGTTAACCGCCGAGCACCGCTTCGTCTCCAGACGATCGTCGACGACATCCGGCGCGGCAGGTCAACGAGCACCTCGCCGTCGAGGTGGCGGCCGGGTGCGCGGCTCTGCGACGACCACCCCCCGCTGGCGACTCCGGCTCGTCGGGGGAAGGCCCTCGCTGACGGCCTCGGCCGCCCTATGGGGCCCCCGCCGACGGCCTCAGCCCGTCCGATAGGCCCCCGTCGACAGCCTCCACCAGTCCGAAAAATCTCCTCCGACGGCCTCGGATCGTCCGTTAGGTCCCCGATGACCGCCACGCCACGGGTCGTCAAGGCGCACGCTACGGCCGTCCGGCGTCGCGACAGCCGCGGCCTTGTCTTCCCCCGCTCGCGCTGCTCGCACCCTCCGACATCGGCATCCCCGCACGGTCTGCGTCTGCCAGCGGCCCCCAGCCTCCCCACGGTCCTCGGGGGTGGGGGTAGGGACCACGGCAGGCACGCCGTCCCCCACCCACCCCCAGAGCCCTCCTGCCCGTGCCCCCCGTTGTTTGAACCCGCTGTGGTGGCCTCCCAGTGTCACGCTGTTTTGCACGTGAGGGTTATCCCGGTGCGGCAGTGACGGCATGCCCCCAGGCAGGCTCTGCCCCCCCGGCACACTATGGCGGCACACAAGACCGTGCGATTCGATGCCCTTTTTTCCATCTTTGCTTTTGAACAGACCCACCCCTTGCCCCTGCCCCATCCCACATGAAGCCTCTCTTTAGGATAAACATTATGGAAATAAAAAAAAAATCTAGTCAATTTGTTAATACTTATTGATCATAACTTTTATTTTGGCGATGACCTTATAAATCACATCACACCGTACTATGGTTACATGTCGCGTAATTAAGATGGATTAATATAATCTAAAAATCTTGGCAAAAATATATGTTGAATATCAATGAAACAGCAATTAAACATCAATGTAAAATATGTGTAATTTCATAGATGAATAAAAATATAAATAATTCAGTTCAGCATAGCACAAGGTAAGGTACAATAGTTGAATCAGACTTGCCAACAAAGTTTAAAGAGGTAAAAGAAAATGTTTTTCTAACAGCTTTTGAAGACATGGATTGAGTGAGATCGGCGAAATGCGATACGATACAAATTACGTGAGAACCACAAGACAAAACAAGCCAGGCACATAATATAAAGGAAGATAACAGTTGATTCTCGAGGCATTTGGCACTTGGAAATTGCATAATTGTTTGGACTAATTACACTCTGCAAAATAAGGATAGCATAAAATGTAGATGGCAACTATTGCATTTAGAACACTGTTAGAAAGAAAATAGTAAGGTGCATTTATTAAAGATTGAACTTACAAGCATAAAACTAGGGTTGTCTTTGTTTCGCCAACTGAATGATGAAATTGTATACTCATGGATATCATTTGAGGCACCATGTACTGAATGGCATCCATGATGAGTGTGTCCTGTGAAGATTGCTCTTGGAGTCAACTGCTCAAATAGCTAAACATAAGAAGAATATCCCAATACTGTTAAATGTGCAAGACCATGGTAAAACTTCTGTCTGGTGCACACATGTATGTTTACCAACCATGCGAGTTGCATCTTTGGAAAGGCAGTCCCATCGTTCACGGAACTGCATTGGTTTTAAATCCTCTGGAGCTTCATCAGGCTCATCACACTTTCTGTCTGAGTCCCTGTACATTGGAAAATGCTGCAAAATTTGAAAATAAAAATAAAACAGATACATCATAAAAGGTATGAAAACCATATCAGCATAACAAGCACAATCACAATCTCCAGCCATAAAAACTAATTAAGGTACCTGCAGAATTATGGGCCTACTGTAGTGTTTACGTAGTTTTCCAGACTCACACCCTTTCCCTGCACCTTGATAGCATCTCAATTTTTCTGGAAACAAGGGTAAAGAGATTGGAGAAGTGATGCTGAATTTTGTTTGACTACCTACTTGTTATGCTCTCCATTCTTCCATTACTACGATAACTCAAACAGTGAACTTACCTGCTATACCATTCAATTTTATCTCTGCCTGGCGGCACAGAAAGCAGCCGTCCCCTTCCATAGCCATACTGTTCAGAAGAACAAAGTGGTTTCCCCTTATGGATATCATCTTGATGGGTGGTGAATTGAAGGCTTGCATGAACCGTTCATGCAAGTAGGGACTAATCCTAAATTTAAAAAGAAAGTATTATGAATCAGAAAATACCGGAGTGACATTTCCAACATAGTTTAATAATAAGATGTCCTACTTACGAATAATGGAAACCAATATCGTGGTTACCAACTACAACAAATACTTTGGTGCCCTCAGGCACTTGGAATAAACTATGGAAGCGGGCGACATAGTAATCAAACTCCTGCTTGCCACACCAAAGGCCTTCATCAAAAATATCACCTGTAAGCAAAGTTTTCTACAATTCTTCAAACTCGTTGTTTTTTCTAACACTACTTCATTAAAAATACACAGGCATGTGTTGACCTAAGAAAAATATAACTTCAGGCTTGTGAATGGCAATCGCCGTTTGAAACGCTCTGTGCATTTGCCACTCCCGTCTCAGTTTGTCAAACCAGTGACCATTGCGGGATCCCAAGAGATGCGTGTCAGCCAGAAACATGGCCCGAACTGGTTCATTGTTATCCCTCACTGGAATGGACGAGTCTGCTTTTCCCGGATCCACCTCTGGCCATGAGCACTGCAATAATGGAGGGGCTTTGTGATTAAAGTTTACTGGTTTGGAAAGAGATTTTGTTTTTGTTTTTTTAGCTTACCTGAAATATGACTACATAATATATGACGAATTCGCACAGTATAAGGATACAGCAAACGCATGCAAACATGCGCACCAACAATTTTACAGGAACCTTCATATTTTTTCTATGTAAGTGGCTGTGTTAAGGACTTAAATTTAAACATGTAAAAATACATTATTGCAGGGTGCTGAATCAATAATTTTAACTACACACGAGAATGCCACCCTTGAAGGTTGAGAGTATTCTACAGCGATTGCTGCAGTTCTGATAAAACTTTATCAGTGAGTTATCTAGCAGAAGCCAAAGCAGACATCAACAATAACAAGACAAATGACGACCAGCCAGATAAATTTGTCATCTCTGTTGCTCTCTGAATATGAGAAACTTCCATCTTGTGGTTTGTGTGCTCTCCGACAGAGCGCGCTCGTGGCGTCTGTCCTCTGTCTTCTGTTTTCTATCCGCGCCGCGTCCGCGTCAGTCGTCAGTCTTCAGTCGGAGTTGGGTTTCGGCTCCATTCGCTGGGTATTTCTCCTCGTCAATCGGATTACATTAGCGCGAGGAGAGTGAACCGCCGATAGAGTGAACGCGATCGTTCTGTGCAAATATTGTGTTTCTGAGAAAGAAAGTTGTGTGTGAGAGTGATATTTGTGCCATCCTCGCATCTGCACCCAATGGATATAGACTTCTAGCAGAAGATACTGTTGTTGTCTTCTGTACAAGACTGAATTAACAGGTTTGTAAACATGTAAACAAAGGGTTGTCCGATTGTCACCTAGTCGAGCATTGATCTCCGTGTTGTTGGAACTTCACCTTCAAGTGGCTTAAGTCTTGTGGGACATGATGGTAAACAGAACTGTTTAGGTCCAGGTGATTGTTTTCAAATGCCATTTGTCACCTCAACAAGAGCTACTGTTTACATGAGTATTGTTAAATACGTGTAATAACTGACTTAGCTGACATTGTGTCAAACAACTTTTCCCTTGAGAACTGTCACTTTCTTTCTCACATTTCTATTTGTGCTGACTTAAAAGAGTTTATTCTAAATTCCTCAGACATGTCAACAATGCTACATTCAGTGTGCCTCCATGCCTCCATTTTACAATTTTGAATTTTATTTTGATATTGCCTGAGACATTTTATTCAGTTGTAAATGTGCTGACAAATGAATTTTTTAATTCAAAACACCACTTATTTACTTTGGTGAGCACCGAAACCTGTGCCACATGTACGTGTATGCAAAGCAAAATATTTTTGGTTACACATTCGCATGCCTTTTAGTCTTCGAGTTCAAAGTGTCGCTGCATTTCTTTCATGAGAGAACCAACATGCCTTCAGCTGCTGTTTGTTTACTGAAGTCTTGAAGCATGTGTGAATGGATTTGCTCAGTCATGGAGGGAAGCCACTGGGAAGCCATAAACGGCCGAGGACGAGGAAAGGGTTGGGTGCACCGGGTGCGATCATGCCCTCAAGTCTCTGCGAGGTGTAAGGCAAATCCACGCCCTGCCACCCTGGCATCCCCTGCCCCCCGCCCCTCTACGCCCCCTCTGCGCACGCCCCTCCCCCAGTACAGATGACTCACCTCTGTGGTAAGTCAGTCACCCCATCGTCTGTCCTTGTCGACAACGGGAGTGCGAGTGAGATGGGGAGAAGAAGGGAGGGAGAGAGAGAGAGGTAGGGTGCCACGGCCTACTGGCCAACCCCTCTGCCCCGCCACGCCGAGGGAAGCGAGATTGGTGAGAAAATCGATATCAACGCCCCTTTGTCGGCGGGGGTGTGCAGCCCTGCGAACCCTGCACGCCCCCGTGTCGACGGGGAGGTGCAGTGACGTCGTGGCGCCCCCTTTGGCCGCGGGTCACTGACGGGGAGGTGCCGGTTGGTGGCTACCGGTCACCGGCGATGCGGCTCGCCCCCGTCTCCGTGCCGGCGACGACGCTTGACGGGGGACGCCGAAGCCGAGACGGGCACACCGGCCCGCGGGCTGGCTGCCAAGTGGCGTGGCGTGGCGTGGCGTGGCGTGGCGTGGCGTGGCGTGGCGTGGCGTGGCGTGGCGTGGCGTGGCGTGGCGTGGCGTGGCGTGGCGTGGCGTGGCGTGGCGTGGCGTGGCGTGGCGTGGCGTGGCGTGGCGTGGCGTGGCGTGGCGAGGCGTGGCGTGGGTGAAGTGAGACCTTCAATTGCTGTGGGTGGACCATATGCACGCGGCATGCCTCCTGATGTGTGGTGTGATCGGTTACGACACCACTGTGTTCTGTCCATAGATCCATCTGTCTATCCATCCGTCTATCCATCCGTCTATCCATCCATCTATCCATCCATCTATCTATCCATCTCTATCCCCCTCCTTCGAAGGATCCCTCTGCGTCCAGCCCTGCGCCTTGGCTCTTGGCAGTAAACCATGGACAGCTCTCATTATCATAATTTTCGGCCTTGCATAGAGCGAAAGATCATTATTTTTCCTCCTTTTTAATTTTTTTCATTCTAAAACGACGCGTCTCGTCAGCGATCTGGAGTTAGTCGGTCTCTCAATAGCTCCCAGGCCGGGCCGCCACGCCCCGCCACGCCCCGCCACGCCCCGCCACGCCCCGCCCACCTTGCCGCGCCGAGAGATGGAAACTAGATGCGTGGCATCAATATTCTGGAAGCGTGTGGCTGAGCATACCGAGCTACTCTGTTTGACGTCCGAGTCGGGATGCAAGCAGAGCCGTATTCCTTTCTCACATTTTCATTTCCCCCTCGGAAACGTGAGGATGCTGAATGCGTTGGCTTATGCAACCACTGTCACTGCGAGGGTTTCGGGGGAGGCGAACGTAAATGTCCTTACGTGTCCTGCAGTGTGTTTCGTTTTTTACTTTCTCCTGCTGTTGGGACGCAAATTCTACCGCGACGGTGGTGGCGGTCACCCGTCCCGTCCGCAACAAGGGTGAGAGAGACGGACGGCTGCCTCATTGGTTTGTTTGACTTTTTGTTTGCTGCTCATTCCCCCGCGTTAGTGGGAGAGAGACGGGCCGGCGAGAGGAGGAGCGAGACAGGTGGTGTCGAGCTGCGCTGTGCCGGGCGGGAGCGAGAGAGATGGAGAGCGTCAATCTTCATGAAGGACCGCAGGGCGGCGGCGGTGTCACCATGCGGGGGCCTCAGACCGCAGCCGGACGCGGAGAGAGGGAGAGAGAGAGAGAGAGGGAGAGGGAGAGAATGAGAGACGGAGACACAGACAGAGAGAGAGACAGAGCACGAAGCGGCGACGCGCAGCCTGACTCCGACCGGGAAGAGCAGAGAATTACCGAGGAAACCTCAAAATATTGTGTTTGCTTAGCTCGCCGGCCGCCTTGTCTCTCTCCTCTCCTGGCTGGTGCCGTTGGCTTCCGTTGCCTTACACTTTTTGCCTTAATTTCCGGGCGGAACGGCTCTATGTATCTTGATTTGGCGCGTCGTCGTCGCGGACGGGGCGGACTGGCCTCGCCCACGAAAGCGGCGGCGGCGGCGGCAGCGGCGGCAGCGGCGGCAGCGGCGGCAGCGGCGGCAGCGGCGGCAGCGGCCGGGAGTAGGAGGACGTCGGCCGGACCCACGGCGCTCGGAGCGTTAGCGTTTTCACCGCGGCTCATAGGCCCGGCCCGTCGGGGGTTTTTGTTAATTAATATATCTACGGCGTCGTCCGCTCCTTGTTTGGTTTGCCGCCGCTGCTGCCGCCGCTGCTGCCGCCGCTGCTGCTGCCGCCGCTGCTGCCGCCGCTGCTGCCCCCGCTGCTGCCGCCGCTGCTGCCGCGCTGCTGCTGCCCCCGCTGCTGCCCCCGCTGCTGCCTCTGGCGATGTCCGGCATTTCTCCGGCCGTCGCCATCTGCCGTCCGAGAGAAAAGCCCCCGGGAATGTTACATGGCGCGAGTATTTTGAACCTGTTTATCATTGTCGCGCGCGTCGCGTTTTTCCAGAGTCGCGTGTCGCCCGCCGTCGGATGGTGCGGCCAGACACCTGCGGGCTCGGGTTCAAATACCGGTCGGGCGCCTGTGTCAGCCTGCCGGGTAGGCAGTCCCGTCGGACACGGGTGCCCTGGGGTTGCCTACCCGGGCTCTGTCGGGCGCCTGTGTCAGCCTGCCGGGTAGGCAGTCCCGTCGGACACGGGTGCCCTGGGGTTGCCTACCCGGGCTCTGTCGGGCGCCTGTGTCAGCCTGCCGGGTAGGCAGTCCCGTCGGACACGGGTGCCCTGGGGTTGCCTACCCCGGCTCTGTCGGGCGCTGGTGATGTGCCGCTATGCTGCTGCCGGC
>CM076246.1:9298486-9558486 GCA_038380765.1 Odontothrips loti
TGCTGGCGGCGGGAACCCGCCTGCCTGGAGTACGCGTGCTCTGATTTAGCAGGAAAGCCGAAATAAGCTGGAATTTACTTAAATTTTTTTTCAAATGTATCTTTTTTGTCTCTTAGAGGGCCCCATGGCTCGCGATAGAACAAAACGAGGGACGAAATTTTTGGGCTTGTGGACATTGACTACAAATCGTCTACTGGATTTTTTTTATATTTTTTTTAGCAGGTTGAGTTGTGCTATTTTTGAAATCATTTTTTTTTTTTTAATCCGCCCGTGTCGCAGTTCCGAAACGAATAAAACATGCAGGGATGAATATCGAGACACTGGAGGCTGGGGGTGCGTGAGGTTGGAGCCCATCTGTCCCGTCTGTCCCCTCCCCTCCCCACCCCCGGGAGATACGGATTCGGCTGGGCCCCGGCCCGGTGTGGGGCTCGGCGGGCGCATGTAGTCTGCAGAGTTGTGCGAGGATGAGTCACCGCGGAGATGAGAGCACAACTGATTTGGCGTCGTGGTCCCGCTAGCGCCGCCGCCCCGCCGCCATAAGCAGCGCCACGGCCATCGCCACCGCCTCCAACGTCATCATTATCACTACCATCACCACCAGCCGGTCATTATCGTGTATGTACCACCAAGACCATTTCATCGCCATATTACGGAGTCCATATTCGCATCATCTCCTCCGACCATGGGCATTTCCACCACGCCGTTTGTCACCCTGGTGGCCGACGCTCTTCTGCCCCGGAGGGGTCCGGCGTCCTGCCGGCACTTAGAGATGCGAAAGCCCCGCGAGTGCGACGAGGACGGGGAGAGCCGGCGCCGTGCGGACGCGGCCGTGTGTGCGAGAGGGAGGGGAGAGCGGCGGCCGGTAAGTGGGTTAGGCCGATCAGACGCCCTTGTTGTTGTTCCCGCCGCTCGCGCCGCGCTCTCGGCTCCAAGGTGGTCATCATGAGCCGCTATGGCCGCTATGCAGGGCGCGGATAGGAGCGCGAAGGATAGAATGGTATGAGACCCGGCGGGATAGAATCCGAAATACTTTTCAGTTTTATTTGTTTTTCGCGTTGCTCTAGTCGCCAAGACGACGACGTTGGCGGCGGAGGCGTATCATTTGTAAGCGCCGCTTGTGACCCGAAGCATTGACCCGAGAACTGCAGTCCGCAGTGCAGTGCCAGGAGTAGCGGTGAGGAAGGCGGGCTGACCAGTTGGGGTCCGGGGGGGGGGGGGGGAGGCACGACCGCACCACCCCGCCGAGCCAAACACCGATGCGGCACTGGCGGCTGCTGGCGGCCCGGCCCGGCCCGGCCGGACTTGACTCCCCTGCTGCTGCGCTGCCCGGACCTCCGCAGTCAGCCCCCCCCCCCCCACCCCACCCCTCTGCCCCTCTGCCCTTGCCTTGGGCCGCGCGCGCGCCCGCGGAAGTGGGTCAATGGACCGGAGCGGGGGAGAGGTGAAAAAAATAAAAGGGGGAAAGGAGGTGGAGGGGGGGGGGGAAGACTGCAGGAAACGAGACACACACACACACACACACACGCCTGCCGGATGGTGGTGTATAGGTACCAGACCAGAGGTACCCTTGACGACCGGAGCGTACTGCGCTCTCTCACTCCCGCCAGGTCATTGCGATATTTTCCCTTTTTGCCCCCCCCCCCCCCCCCCCTCTCTCTCTCTCTCTCTCTCTCTCTCTCTCTCTCTCTCTCTCTCTCTCTCTCTCTCTCTCTCTCTCTCTCTCTCTCTCTCTCTCTCTCTCTCTCTCACCCTGCCCGGCTTCGTGTCCCTCATGGGGGCCCTGGCGGCCCTGGAGATGAGAGCACAGTGCCCTCCAGCGCACGATACACACTGTGCGATCAGAGACTGCCGTTGCATTTATTTTCGCATGTGTAGCTTCCGCGTTTTGTCATTTATTCCCGCCAGGCGGTTGGTTTTTTCATTGAACTATTGAAAACATTTCAATGAACCGTCCGAATTTTTCTCTAAAAGTTCGTCGACAAGTTTTCGGCCCGATATTTTATATCCTTTTCTGAAAAGTTTGCATCTCTAATTTCCGCATCGTCACTTTGTTCCTTCCCGTTGGCTGTAAGGTATCTATTATTGATCCTGATCTCCCGCGCCTGCAGGATGTGCGGTGGCTAGGCGTGGTGTGACCGAGAGGGGGAGGGAGGGGGGGGGGGTCTACAACCTGCACGACCATACCTCACCCTGTGCAGTCCGTGTTTGCATCGAGGCCGAGAAAGGTAGTGCTGGTGAGGCGAGCAGGCGGCAGAGGGCGTGGCAGGTACCCGTGGTACCCGTGGTACCCGTGGTACCCGTGGTACCCGTGGTGCTGCTTAACGGTTAGGGTTCCGTGCCGCGGTGCAGTAACGCCGTAACGCTCTGTGCAGCAAACAGGACGGAACGTTTGGCGTTGGCTGGTCCGCTGCGTTGCCGAGCCGCTGCCGCTGCTGCTGCCCAAAGGAGCTCGCGTTTTCTGTCGTGATGCCGCCGCCGGCTGTGGGTGTCTGCGCCTGAATGGATACTCGCGCCCCGTTAATAGTTCTATCTTTGCGGAGTGAAATAAAACCGTGCGCGGTGAAACCCAAAGCGCGGAGCGTGTGATGGTGCCTCTCTCGCGGCGTTTGCTGATTTATACCGGCGGCGCAGATCGTGTTTCCCCTTTGTTTGGTAGGGATACGGGAAACGTGACGCGGCGAGCCACTTGTCACGGCGGGGCCCGGCGGGCGGCGGGAAACGTCTGTGAACGGTGTCAGCCACTGGACGTTGTCCATGGTCGACCCCTTAAAAATTGTCCATGGTCAACCCCCATGGTCACCCCCCCTGGACCTTGCCCATGGTTGACCCCTTAAAAATTGCCCATGGTCAACCCCTGGACACTGTCTATGGTCAACCCCTGGACACTGTCTATGGTCAACCCCTGGACACTGTCCATGGTCAACCCCTGGACACTGTCCATGGTCACCCCGAAACCTTGTCCGTAGTCACCGTCACCCCTCTCTGTCGCACGGCCTCGGTCACCCTTCCCTGTGTATCCTCATGGCCGTGATTCATGGCGTCCGGAAGCCCGGCAGCCCCCCCCCCCCCCCGCCCCATATTGTTTCTGTGGATGTCTGCCCGCGCGCCCGTAAAATGATGTAACGGAATCGGAGTGGACGCGGCTGGCTGGGTTGGGCTGTCCTGGGACCTGGCGCCTCTGTGTTGGACACACTCTCCATGATGGCATGCGCACCGAGAAATGAAATCTAGCCGGGCGCAATCTGTTTTTGTGGTGCGTACGAAAACCACGAGCCAGGCGAAAAGAGAGGGCCGTTTTCTGGCAGTGCTGGCCGAGTGTCCGTCCCGCGAGCTCAAGTTGCATCTGGTCGAGTGGACAACACTGGAATCCTCGTCTGGCAGTGCGTTCGGAAGGAGGAGAGCGCGTGTGTCCTTCTCCCACTCCCATAGCCAGGGTGGGTCGATCTGAGAGAGACGGATTCTGGGCAGAGGGCTCTGCGCGTCCGCCGCACTAGACCAGCCTGACCAGTGTATGGCTCAGGAATGACTGGGGATTATTCCACATATTTCTCTCTCTCTCTCTCTCTCTCTCTCTCTCTCTCTCTCTCTCTCTCTCTCTCTCTCTCTCTCTCTCTCTCTCTCTCTCTCTCTCTCTCTCTCTCTCTCTCTCTCTCTCTCTCTCTCTCTCTCTCGCTCTCTCTCTCGCTCTCTCTCTCTCTCTCTCTCTCGCTCTCTCTCTCTCTCTCTCTCTCTCTCTCTCTCTCTCTCTCTCTCTCTCTCTCTCTCTCTCTCTCTCTCTCTCTCTCTCTCTCTCTCTCTCTCTCTCTCTCTCTCTCTCTCTCTCTCTCTCTCTCTCTCTCTCTCTCTCTCTCTCTCTCTCTCTCTCTCGCTCGGAAATTTCTGTTGTGACGAGTTGCATTATTTGTCGGGGCGTGTTACCGTACCTGCTGGGCTTCCTCATGAGCTGCTGCAGCGCCCTCTAGCCGGGCCGCTACACCACTACGAGCTTCCCGTGATACCATCAGCAGGCCCGGCCTGGGGCTGAGGGGCCTGTGGGCCTGTGGGCCTGTGGGCCTGTGGGGCCTGTAGAGCCTGTGGGCCTCTCCCTGCTGCTACAAGAAGTCAGGCAACTGGCCAGTAAAGTCTCGGTGATGGTATCGGGAGTGTGGTGGTGGTGGTGGTGGTAGTGTGTTCGCTTCGCTGCGGGGCCCGGCGGCATGCAGGGCCAGCGCGCGCTCGAATTGCACGGTTGCATGGCCGGTTGCATGAGAGATGCAGAGATGCAGCCCAGTGATGCAGGTGTCTTTGTGGTGGTGGTGGTGGTGGTGGTGGTGGTGGTGGTGGTGTTCGGTGGTGGTGGTGGTGGTGGTGTTCGGTGGTGGTGGTGGTGGTGGTGTTCGTGGTGGTGGTGGTGGTGGTGTTCGGTGGTGGTGGTGGTGGTGGTTAAGGTGGTGGTGGTGGTGGTGTCGGTGGTAGGTGTTCGGTGGACAGAGTACGTACGTTATTCCGCGAAGGGTCGCATCGTAGTGCTGCGAGAAAGGGGGGGGGGGGGGCAATAATCGTTCATCCATGATTATTAAGGCAGCATGTTAATGCTACGCCTTCTAACGAGCAAATTAAGTTTTTAATTTTTCTTTTTGTTTAGGAGGCAACCTTTTCAAGAGAACAGGGACACTAGGGACAGGGTCTGCACCTGCTCATGCCCGCGTAGAATGAAATTAGGCTGCAATATAAATAAATTGTTTTCTACTGTCTCTTCATGCCACTGCCAATTTATTTATTTTTCAAAAAATAAATTTACTGTGCACTTGCCTTTGATAATGTCAAAGCGCCACAAAGTGTCCGGCCGGATTTGCATTGCTCCGCGGCCTTGGTAACGCGTGAACAGATGGACACCTCTGCTGCTGCTGCTGCTGCTGCTGCTGCTGCTGCTGGTGTAGCCCCGGCCTGCCCCGGCCCAGCCCACCCAGACCAGACCAGCCCACGCACACGCCGTACACGCGTTTGCTTTATCGGGACGTGTTGTGTGCGTAAAGTTTGCGCGGATCGTCTGCTTCGGAACTGAGATGAGAGAGAGAGAGGGAGAGAGAGAGCCGATCCCATTGGCTGCTGCCATCGCCTGACATTTGGTTCCCATCGCTCTCGCGCCCGGACACCTCACACACCGCAACTTTAGTAACACATACGCGCATTACCGTGTGCCCGTGTGGGGCACACACACACACACACACACACACACACACACACACACACACACACGTGTACACAGAGTCTCACATGTTGCGTCTGTGCGAGCAGAAATAGCAAGGGCGCGAAGGAAAATAATCGGTGCATTTCATGACTGCCCGGGTGGCGCTGTGTACCAAAAGTGTGCAAACATGAGGAGAACGTTTGAGCGAACACCGCCCGACGGCAGCGTGTGCATGCAGAGATACGCCCAGTGGTCATTTATAATTCACACCTCGCCGCTGACTGTCTGCGCTTCCTGGCCGCGTCAGCTCATTGTCAGTGCACACGCTCGCACTTTGTAGCTGACGCGTGCACGGGGCGACACGGCGCGCGGACCCCACTGACAGACCGCTGGCGTACGTAGAAATCCTCTCTCTCTCTCTCTCTCTCTCTCTCTCTCTCTCTCTCTCTCTCTCTCTCTCTCTCTCTCTCTCTCTCTCTCTCTCTCTCTCTCTCTCTCTCTCTCTCTCTCTCTCTCTCTCTCTCTCTTTCTCTCTTTCTCTCTTTCTCTCTCTCTTCTCTCTTTCTCTCTCTCTCTCTCTCTCTCTCTCTCTCTCTCTCTCTCTCTCTCTCTCTCTCTCTCTCTCTCTCTCTCTCTCTCTCTCTCTCTCTCTCTCTCTCTCTCTCTCTCTCTCTCTGTCTCTCTGTCTGCCTACGGCTCCCGTCTCTCCTGCCTCTTCTCTATCCCCTTTAGCTCTCTCTGTCTGTCTCCCTCGCGCTCGCTCTCCCTGCTGCTCCGTCTCTCTCACTGTGCCGGCCGGTTTGTTGACACTTGGCTCGTGCAGTCTGTGCAAAAAAAAAAATGCGGCTATCTGCTGTGGGACTTTCGCTGGAAGGAACGTGCGAGTGTGCTGTGTGAGTGCGAGAGAGACAGAGGACCTTTGCTTCTGGACGTCCGAGCGCTTGTCAAGTCTGAGGGGGAGGGAGGGGGGGGGGTTGTAAGGCTGATAAACCGAACAGGGCAGAGTGTGTGGAGAGACGAGGGATGTGTTGGTAGCAGACGAGTGACGGTTGGCCTTTTCCGCTGGCTGTCCGGCCGTACCGATTGCATTTGCTGCGGCGGGGAGCGCCTTTGGAGGCGCCCAGCCCTGCCGCGCACCCGTGAGCTGGGGTTGCCTATCCCACGGGCTGGTGTGTCCGCGCTGTGAGGTGAGGCCCCATCGCGGTAAACAGTTCACTCCGTCCAGGGCTGTTTTATTCGCTGCCCCGCCCGCGCCGCGCAGACATGAAGATAGTCTATTGGCCGGTCGCTGGTGTTGAGGAAATTGTTGAGCTTTTATAGCCTTTGATATCCTCGCCGACGACGGCGGTGTGGCGAGCGAGTGTGTTTGTGTCGGCTGTCCATATTTGGCGCAGCACTGGCTGCTCAGCTCATCCGCCTTGGGTTGTTGTCTCTCTCTTTCTGTCCCGCACCGCGTCCACGCCGGGTGCGACAGAGAGGGGAGACGATGTTTCCGGGCGTGGCTCCGAAGCGGGAAGCGCGGCCGGCGGGGTGGGGGGCACCGGAGGACACGGAAACGGTCGCCAATGATGGCCAAGGATAAATGGATGAATGTACCGTGACGAGTGTCGCTTCACTGTAGGAAATGTTATCGAGAGACGAAAACAAAATAAAAATTAGGACTCCTGGAATGTACTGATTACTCAGCTGAAGCGCATACCTCGCGGTGTCGATGACCGACAGAGGACTGTTTGTTATTTATTTATTTAATTCAATTTGTGTGTCGTATGAAAAATGAGTCACTGTTCATGTACATTTACCTTGGTCAACAGCCCCCGCAACCGGTGGGTCCCGGGTTCGACTACTGTCCGATGTGATTCATTTCCAGCAGCACTTCTTTTTGCGTGGTTTGTGAGCGCGTGCGGCGTTATACACTGCTAGATGTTGTAGAGGGCATGTGTGTGCGATGCGAGTGAGGGATTCCCATCCAACCGAATGCGGGGCGGGGCGTGTGAGCTGTTGACACCTCTCTCTTTCCCTCGTGTGGTGGGTGAATGACGTAACCCTGCACTCGCTCTTAGTTTGGTGCAGCGTGCCGCGCGCCTTGGCTCGAATCCAAAGGCATTTCTTCGTGGAAGTAAAGCGGCCGCGAGTAGTGGTACTACTGCTAGCAGCGATCGGGAGCTGAACCCGCCCAAGGCCTCGCGCCATCTCCCTCCCTCCTCCTCCCTCCCCCTCTCTCCCCCTCCCTCCCTCCACTTCTCCCTTCCTCCTCCTCTCCCTGGTTGTCTGACCGTCCGTCTCGCCGCCAGGGTGAAAAATCTTCACACATGTAGTGGCGCGCTCTCCCGAGTCCAAAGTAAGTCAGTGAGAATCATAGTGATTCTGAATGTTCTAGAAATGTGTATGAAAAAAAAATTGGTGGTGTGAATCTCATTTTAATTTCAGTATAAGTTTGGACTGCATTTTGTTTATCTTTCCCCCCTGAAATCGCGTAAAGGGGTTCCGAGTTTTCGATGTCCGTATATTCCTATCGCTCGGGCGTCCCGAGTTGGATTGCTCGAGCGATTCGAGCTCTCTCGGGCGTCGACAAGAAGCATTGCTTTCGGACAGTGCCTGCGGCCTGCGGCTTGGGCTCCGGCCATATCGCATAGCGCTGCTTATGCCGCGTTGTGATTATCCGTCCGATTGGACTCGATACTGTTCGTGTGCATCGATGTGGTGTCCGAATGCACGCGGGCCGGGGCCGAGCCAGGGCTCGGGACTCGTCCGTAAGCAACCCTCGGCGTTTTCTGTCTCGGATGATTCGATTGGCGGATGGCTGAAGCCTCTGGCGACAGCGCGGCCCCGTCGCTACAAATAAGCAGGTCCTGATAAGCAGCCTGCTGTGTCTTATCAAATGCGACCGCCTTGTGTTCTCTCAGCGCCACACACATGCAGTCCGTGTCGGTGGCGGTCGTTCATGTATTTTAACTCCGTTCACAAGTTCGTTCTTTAAATGACTCATTTGTCCCGTCCTGTGAGCCCGGCGTTCGTTTTCGAAAATGCGTGGATCACAGGCCATATCGTTTATGCAGCATGGGGTTGCTGTGGTTAATCTCTCAAGAATTTTCTGGTCGTTCACACACTCGGGAATCTCCGCTGAAAGCTGGAGAATCTGTCGAGTCTCCGCGACTATTTTTGGAAAATTCTGACTATGAATACGACCCGTTTTCTTTAGCATTTGGTGTGTGTGTGTGTGTGTGTGTGTGTGTGTGTGTGTGTGTGTGTGTGTGTGTGTGTGTGTGTGTGTGTGTGTGTGTGTGAGTGTGTGTGCAGAGTGCGTGCAGTATGATGTGTTGCGCCCGCGAAAGCCGATGACTTTCGGTGATACGCCGAGCGATGTGAGTGTTCTGGGACGGGACGCCAACGACGGTGAGTCATGTGCGCGTCGCCAAAGGCTGCTGGCTGGTGCCGTGCCGTGCCGTGCCGCGCCGTGCCGCGCCGTGCCGCCACGCGGTCGGGTCCGATGGGCACGGGCACCCGTCCCGGCATGAGTCCATGGACCCAGTCCGCCTCCGCCTGCTGTCCCCGGCCACACAGCGACCGGCGGCTTCTCACTTCAAGTGTTTTTCTTTCTGCGAATAGCGATTGTAGTCTTCCCACCTGACACTGTGGAGCGCGGAGCCGCTGGACTGCGGCGAGCGCCTGCGGGTGTCGGGGTAGGCCAGACCGCACGGCACGCGCGCGATGCGGGCATCGAGTTGCCTACCCACCAGGCGCCTGCGATGCGCCAACCCGTGTGCGAGTGGGCGACCACGTGGGTGAATTCTTGGATTGGACTAAGTTGACTGGTGGTGGAAGCCTTTGGGAGACAACGTGTGTCGTGTGTGTGTGTGTGTGTGTGTCGAGGTGAGCGTGTCGGGGCGGCGGCGTCGTCTGCCTGGAATAGGACGCTGATGAGGACGAGGGGAGAGACCGCGGCGGCAGCAGCTCAGCTCGGGGCGCGGCCCGCCGCGAGTATATTTAGCGCAAACAGTCTCTCGCCTTCGCTCGCCTCTCCCTGTCGCGTTCGGAGAAAGCTCCTCCGGCGTAAGCTCGGCCGGGCGGGCGGGTGTGGGCGCGCACCACCGCACCGCGCGTACGTGCACGCGGCTGTAGCCGCCCGGGTACAAAGACATGTCGGGCCGGGCCGGGCCGGACTGTGTGAGCGAGTTCACATCTGGGCCCCGATGATGCGGTCTGCGGCACCGCAGGGGAGGGGAGGGGAGGGTAAGGGGGTCCTGTGAGTCATTATCTGGCCTCCTGTAAGTAAGACAGTGACATCCGCGGGGGGACGGGGGTGGGAGCCCCGGCAGCCCCCCTCTGCTGGTGACTGACAGTCAGTCAGTTCGAAGCATCCTGGAGACTTACTGATCGTGTCTTGTCCCTATTTCTGTCAGCCCGTACCGAATATTTCTTTGGTGTCCGCCCATGTTAATTTGGATTGAAGTTATTTGATTTTTCGTTTTTTTTGTGTTTTTTTTTATTTTCCTTTAAATTTTAAATGTGTGATAAGTATTCGACAGCTGAGCCATTCCCCGCTCGGTCCTCACTGTCCCTCCCTGCAGAGTATATCCCCTGACGCCTTGGGTCCGGCGGCGATGTGCCGCTGTTGCGGTGGTGGCTGCTGCTGCTGCTGCTGCGGCTGCTGCGGCTGCTGCAGCTGCTGTGGCTGCTGCTGCGGCTGCTGCGCACAGCCAGTCATTACGGACAGCCGCCGTGTCACGCGTCGCGTCATGCGGGTCACGGCCGGCACGAGCCACTCGGCGGCGCAGCAGACGACGCAGCAGACGACACGGAGCAGACGACGCCGGCGACGCCCTCCGCCTGCTCCTGGAAATGCCAGGCCAGATCAGCGCTCCGGCCTCGTTTCCTCGGCGTACACCTTCACTGCCTGTATCCATTTGCGTGCTGGTCTTGTCGGCGCCCCGGTTCGATCGCGTGGCGCGCGCCGCCCGGTCCACTAATGGAGTATTATAGAACAACGGGGGCCCTGCGTCCTGCCGCACGGCGTTGCGCAACACGGAATGGGCCCCGCGTGAGCCGTGAGCGCCGTAAGCCCTCGTAAGCCCTTTTTACACCTCGTCGTACTCGGCACAATGCCCCGGTGCCGGGGCGGCTCCAGCAGGCTCCGGCCGGGTGGCCTCCACGCCCTTCTCTCTGTCGTTTCCCTTTCAATCTCTAATTAGTGGACCCCTCCCCTCCTCTCCGGACGGCGAGGTGGATGACCACGCATGGGCAGCGCATGTAGTGAAAGGGACAGAACAGAGGGGCGGCCTACGAGGCAGGTGGTTTAGGACGCATTTAAAAAAAAATCAAACTCGCCCCCTTTCGCGGCAGCCGCCTCCTCCCATGGCCGCGTCTGTCTGTCTCTGTCTGTCCAGCCCAGAGCCATGGATGTAGTATTTCTCCCAGAGCCCGTCGGGGGGATTGGTCCTCCCCTCTTACGCGCGCGTGTAACGTCAATCGGACGGCCGTGAACGCCCCCCGATAAAAATCCGGTCCCCATGGCAACGGGGCGCCTGCCCAGATAAATCCCCGTGGTCGCCATGGCAACCGTGTCCGTGTCCATAACGCGTGTATGTCGGGGCCGGCGGGGAAAGTGTCCGGGTGCCCGGCCCGGCCCGGGCCGGACTCGGACAGGTGCAGCCGACCCTGAGCTGAGAGGTGGCGGAGGAACCACCGCGGTCTGTCTCTCTCGCACACTCGTCGCCTGTCGCCTCTGCATCGGCCCGTCCTTGTCACATTATTGCCTGCCCTAGCTGCTGTACCCCGCGCTATCGAGTGCAGCAGTTGGCAGGCTCGGCAGAAGGAAGGCGTGAGTGAAAAAGCGCGCCAAAGGGGAGGGGAGGGGGAGGGGTGGAGGGAAGCGAAGGGAAGGCCGCAGGGCTGCAGGAATTGCAGGGTGTCGTGCCGTCGCACGTAGCGATGAGGGGTAGGGGGAGGGGAGGGGGCGGTGACGAGCGTTTGCACGGTGCGACCCGTTTAAGCACCGTCGCTCCGAGCCGACCTCTGACGAGACGAGCGTCTGCTTTTGTTTCGGATTGTGACGGTGCACCGTTTCTGTTTCCAGGTCCAGGTCCAGCTCCAGGATGTCGGGGCTCCAGTCCACCAACATGTCCGGTGACATGTGGCTGCAGTGGTTCTCGTGCTGCCTCAACCAACCCGCCAACCGAGTATGTACCTTACTTTGCTCATGACGTTGTGCCAGATCACGTCACGTTTTGTAATAAATGAATTGTGTGTTCAGAGGAAACGAGTGCAGCAGCCAGCGCGGCGGCGGATCGACCGGTCCATGATCGGGGAACCCACCAACTTCAAGCACACCGGCCACATCGGCTCGGGGGACGTGGAGATGGGCAACTCACACCTACGGGCCATCCAGACACAAATGCAGGGCAAGGGCGGCTACGACACAGCCTTCACAGTCAAGGTAAGGCGGGCAGTGGCAGCAGCAGACACCTCTCATTTATGAAGGACCTGCAATTTCCGCTCTTGAAAATGTTTTCGCCCACTAGCACACCCATATGTCATGTTAATTATTATGGGGTTGTTTCTAAAGATGAAAGCTGTCCGGCTGCATTCTCACTACCAACACATTTTTTTTACCCCCGCTGACTGTCTATGACTGTGCTTCAATGAAGGACGTTTTTTAATTTTCTCCTCTCTCCCGCTTTACAGGCATATTAGTGTCAACCTGTGGGACTGGCAGCAGCAGGGGTGATACTCTCTTCGAGCAATGACCTCAACCCTGACAACGACCTGTGGACTTGTGGCCTCATTGAGCACCATCGAACAACTCTAACAATTGTGTAGAATGTAGTTGAAGCCTTGGTGGTTTCTGAACTTTTAGTTGACCCTACATCGAGCTGTTGAGGCTATGGACTCAGCTCTGCACCACGACTGGGAATAAATAGTATTCCTGCAATTCCCCATGTTACAAGAGAGCAAATGCTGCTAGCCAAGTGTTCTTTGTATCCTAGACTTACTGATGCAATGCACATCGACTTTGTGGATAGTGTGCTTGTAAATATTTTCACAAATAGTATTGATTGATTGATTGAGTGAATGTGTGAGCATGTGCAATGTGTGATTGTATGAGTGAAGTCTGCATGTATAGAAATTTACGAAGTGTTATTTTTAGTCAGTGTTGATAAAGTGTAATACCAGGCAAGTCTTTGTTCTTTGAAGGACTTTCATCCTTCCTACTCTGACCAAAGTCTATGTTTTAACTTGTGTTTTTAAAATTGATTAAATACCACACCTTGTGAATATTACTCCTTGATATCTGTGAAACAGTAATATCAGATGTACCTTCAGGTTTAAAATTGAAGAAAATTTCAGTCATTGTTCTCTTATATTTGGCAAAGCCATTTACAATTATAAGTTTTGATTTCATGTTTGCCAGAAGTTTTGTCAGGACTTCATTTTAATTTTAATGATGTTTCTCCTTGGGTGAGTTTTCGTTTTAAGTACACAATGCTGATGTGAAAATATTTTGGGACAGTTTCGGAATTTTTAGTTGCCTTGTAGGCCTTGTCTTGGTCAGACATTGCACTGTGTGATTATAGCTTTAGATTTGCTAGATCAACTCGCAGATATTTTTTTTCCATTCATCCAAAACGTATTCTATTATAATCACCAAGTCCTTAAATTATTTTGGCCAGAACTAGCTTTTATTAATGTTTTCACATCAGTACTGTGACAAGCGCAGATTGTGATATAGCACCTTAGTTACTGATCATAAAGTTGACAACTCTTTTTGTTTTATGTGTCTATTCAGATGTCTAACAATCCACTGGAAGTTAAATTTATTCAGCTTTCAAATTGGTCTGATAGCTGAGTGTGGATGTAAATAAATCCATTATGCTATTGCCTTAATGAATTTTGTTTATGGTTTGTAACCTTGTGATATTGTTTGTATTTTGTTGATAGTTTCTTTTTTAACTAAATTGAGCAGTGGACTTCCACTTTCAACTTTTTAGCTTATTTATAATTGATTTTGCTTATGATATGGTTACTCAGTGTACGAATGATGTACTGTTCTTTCGATACATACTCATTGCTCAGGAATTAAGGACATATATTTTTAATTGGCACTAAAAGTTCTGCTGTCGTAGATACAATGGTACTTTAACTCAGAAAATGTGGAATTGGATCCATTTCATTTCCATGATCTCTTTTCAAACACTGTTCGTGTAGAGATATTTATATTTGTGTAAAAATAGATAGCTCTCATGGCTAGACCCAAGCAACATCTGGAAAATTTTGATGGAAATGGTATATATTTTTGTCTTGTGCAGATTGTTATAATGGGATGCGAGCTGCCTTTTTTATTCACATAGAGTATTTTTGCATAGTGTGATTTTACTAGATTTGCCAGAAGTTGCATTATTAATGAGGCTATAGATTGAGACAGCTCAACTACTTCTAAGATACTCATTTTTCTGATGTTTCCATAAAATTTTTCTTCACTACTGTGATGTATCTTTGTAACTTTCCGTGTCACTATTCCAGACCGTTCCATTAAGTCGTGAGTTCTCCCATGACCAGTAGACAAGTCCATGTAACTATGCACAAATGTTAATTTTCATAAATTATATTTATACAGAGCTTCATGTTTCTTCCTGAGGAATAAAATTGAGATGAAAGCAAATTTGTTTACTTGTGATAAGCTGAATGGAGTATAGATTTCTGCCAACTCTTATTCAGAATTTACCTAAGCCAATGTTATGTAGAATTCATAGGTTTAATGAAAGTGAAGATTACTCTCCTGTCCAGACTGAAACCATTTTAGTATTTCTGAATACATTCTTTTTTTATTTAACTGAACTGAACCTGCATTTCATTCAATCAAGATCTTCCTATTGTGCAGAACTTCTAGGATAGCTTGCTTGTTTGTATGTACCATGTCTCAAACATTAACAAATTTTCTTATGTTCAAACTCTGTTGATGTGCCATGTTTGTAGCCATGATACTACAGTAACCATGTGCTACCCCTGCCCCCCTGTTCTTTTGTGACAATGGTGCTGTAGTGTCCACAACATTTATGTTGCATATCAGTGTAAATGGCAAACCATTCCTGTGAATTACTGTGCAAGGGAAGAAAATAAATAGTGCACAAAAGTACATTTCTATTTTATTACTTTGGGGATCCCACCTCATGGCAATACATAAAACAGTTCAGACTGCAGCAGACTGCAGCAATATATGATACATATGTACATGTACAAAAAGAAATGGCTGTTTCTAAAACAATGGCTAAATATGACAGCAATAATTTTAATTCCTACACTGGGAGCCGCCTCTATGGCTAATCATATTCAACAATGATGATTTTTAACAAATTACAGTCTCTGTTGCAGCCATTTAAACACAGATAATCAAATGAAAATCTAGACTTCATTGAAAAAATTGATTAATGACCATGATTTATACTAGAAAGATATCTCAACACAGAGGGCGTGGTATGTCATGATTAAGATTGATAGCAATAATTTTCTATTCACTTTCGCTCCCACTTCCACTTCCTGACCCTGAGCCAGAACCACCACCTGATTTTCCAGAGGCCTCACTTTCTTCATCAGAGTCTTTGAGAGCATGTTTGGGTTTGTCCTTCTTGCCTTTACGAAGGTCCAAGTCTGAACCCTCATCTTCATCAGAAGAGTAGATATTTGGACGATCACCTAAAATACCAGATAAAATAAGAAGTAGAGCACAGTTTATTTTAATAGAATACAGAGAAAAATATTATGTGCAATGACTTAAAAACTTACTTTTCCCAGCTTTAGCACCAGGCTTGTACTTGTTCTTAATAGCTGCCAGTGAGATGGCCCCTTCATCCTCACTGTCCCCTTCACCCTCTCTGTCTGGCTCTAGGTAACCAGAAGACAGGCCTCTGTTTGCTCCACGTTCACGCATTCGTTTTTGCTTACTTTCACGGCGTAGTGAGGCACGCAGTCTCTCTTCCTCTTTCTAAAAATTAAAAATAAAAAGGAAACAATTCAATGAAATTTTGCAATCACTACATCTCTACATAGAAAGCAATTAAAACTAAAAGCTGGAAGCTGGGAAGTTACCTTAATCTTTTCATATCTGTTAATGTCAGGATCAGCACCAACAACTCCCATAATCTTAATTCCACTAGTTTTAGTTGATCGATCAGCCAGAGACAATGTCATCTTCTTGTGAGTAAATGAATCAGTTGAGTGTGGCCTAAATGTGAGTTTAGTACGGAATACTGCCTGGCCTTGTAAACCAGTTCCCTGTCTAATATACAAATGATTATGATCACCCTGGAATAAATGAACAAGTTTTTATCCACACAATATCAACTAGGTATACACTCAAAAAATCATTTAAAAAAATATCACAATCAACAAACCTGGAGGGGTTGTCTATATACATCAAAAATTTCAGAACCTAGGTGAAGAGACAAGCTGCCATCACTCCATCTAATATATCTAGCATTACTCTCTTTAATAACGTTGCCTTCTTTGTCAAATTCTTCTCTCCATCTCATGGTGTTTTCAACTTTCAGCTTCAACCTAAAGTGAGAAAAATAAGGTTAGTGTGGTATATAAATTCTGCCTTTTCTGAGGGGTCTCCAAAATACAACTAAATAATTTTGAGACAGTTAAATTATTAAATACTGCAACAAAAATAAATACTGTATTTTGAATCCACATAAAATATTTTACTAATTGATGTACATAGCTTACCTTGCTCTACCTTCTTCATCCAAAGTTTCCTCCTCATCAATTTCATCTTCATAAGTCTCATGATCAAATGGCCTTGTTTCCACAGAGAGGAAATTAGGTAACTTGACAAAATGAAGCTCTTTACCAAGATCACAAACTACTCTGGGAATTTCAACATCAATGATTGTTTCTGGTGGAGGTTCCTCCTTTTCTTTCTCGTCCTCTTCAGGCTAAACAATTTAAAAACTCTAGTTAAGATTACTGAAGCAAAACTTGCCCACAGGAAAATTATAGTATGGAATTAACACTTACAGCCTCTCCTGGCATGGGTCTGCGCTCCTCTATTTCTTCATCAGAACCTCTACGGGGGCTGTGGTAGCTTCCTTCACTCATGGCACTGCGCCTACCTTCATCATCTGATGCTTTCCCAGATTTCTTCTCATCTTCATCATCACTGATGTCATCAGCATCTCCGAAAAGTGCTTCAGCATCCACTGAAATTAATCATAAAAATAGTTGACATTTTTAATGTCTGACTGAGAAAACAAAAACACAGAAGAATAATAGAATATATTTCTGTACCATTAGCTGCTTCTCCATCACTATCTTTTCCACCACTTTCACTGTCAGATCCAACTGTCTTCTTTTTGCGGATGGGTTTCTTCACTTCACCATCGGAGCCACTGTCACTAAGCACTTGACGCTTCCTTTTTCTAAAAATATACAATTTAAGATTTTAATAAGTTGTGCAAGAGAATATTCTAAAAAATAATGAAACAGTTACACTTACGCTCCAACCTCGCTGCCATCCGAATCACTGCCAGACCGTCGGCCACCTAGATTACAGAAAACAAGCTGGTTAACAGCACAGCAAGAACAGAAAATTTCAAACTCAACTGTCACGACATTCATACCTGACTTGACAGGTGAACCACTTCTGCTGCGGCTGCCCCTACGGCTACGGCTGCCACTACGGCTGCGGCTCCCACTTCTGCTTCGGCTTCCACTTTTACTGCGACTCCCACTTCTGCTTCGGCTTCCACTTTTACTGCGACTCCCACTTCTGCTCCTGTCGCCACTTTTAGCAGGACTCCCACTGCGGCTGCGGCTGCCACGGCGGCTTCCACTACGACGGGAAGACCTGCTCCCTGATCTGCTCCTTGAGCCAGAACGGCGAGAGCCGGCAGGACTCCCAGGGCGACTCCCAGTGCCACTGCCAGCAGGGCTGCCAGCTCGGCTACCAGCACGAGCAGGACTACCTGCAGGACTGCCGGAATGCCTCGAACCACTACCAGAGCGGCGAGATGCAGGGCTTCCAGACTTTCGAGAGACATGGCTCCCAGACCTCTGTGATGTGGGTGTCCCGGACCTACGTGATGCAGCGCTGCCTGCACGACTGCCAGCTCGGCTTCCAGATCTGGATCTGTGGGAGCCAGCGCTGCCGGCGCTGCCTGACCTACGTGATGCCGCACTTCCAGACCTCTGAGATGCAGGGCTCCTGGATTTGCCCGATCCTGGGCTACCCGATCTGCGGGATCCAGCACTACCAGATCTATTAGAGGCAGCACTGCCAGATCTGCGAGAAGCACGACTTCCAGATCCACGAGAGCCTGGGCTGTGACTGCCAGAACGCTTGGAGTGAGGTGATCCCGGGCCAGACCGAGGTGAACCAGGGGAACCAGCCCGCGAGCCGGCTGGGGAACCAGGCGCAGAGCCTGGAGCTGAATTACGACTGCTGCTGCGACTGGAACCAGATGAGCCACCTGAGTCCGAATCAGATCCGGATCCTGCAGAAAATGTACAATAAGATTACCTTATGGATAACAGCAAGATAAACATATGAGCTACCAGGTCATGCGATGTAGAAATTATAACAGTCCCACAATAATGCCAGATTGGCTAGGAAGTGCAGGCTCCAGATACAACAGTAGTGACACTCAAATTCTGGCCTGTGTAAGAGGTGGGCACATATGACTGTTCAAAAAATTCAAGGGACAAGTACAGCACTCCACAAAAAATTTCCAGAATGAAAATTGGTAAAAGAAACAGTCAGAAAACACAAATGGAAAGGGGTTAGGTTACTCATGATATAACCTTGTCCAACACAGTACCAGCCTATTTCATGTATTCTACCTGACGCAGCGTCGCTGGCGCTGCCTGCCCGGCCGCGAGACGGCATTTTGTATACTGCGTGTCAACGATTCCTATCCGACAGCTCCGCTTCAATCACGATCAGTTGTCAGAAAACGTAGTTTGTTGGTTTGTTTTCATGTGCGACCATGATGAGAAAACAGACGACAGACGAGCGGCCGGCATCGACGACAACGACGCTACGCGGCTGGTGGCGCCATCTACCGAGGGGGTGCGGAACTACGTCGAAAAGCGGCGGCAGCGGCGGCTAAATTTGAAGCGGCTCGCAGAGGCGTTGGCGCTCGCAAGGAGGTAGTATTTCACCGGCTGGTGAGCAGACGGGCCCGTTTCAAGAATATTGAAGCCACGTACGTCCATGCGAAAAAAAGTTCACCTGAAACCCACAGTTGGATGGGTTCAATAAAGTATCGCCAGAGCTGCTGATATTGACTGTCGACAGCTGGGACAGAGTAACTTTACCTGGGGAACTGAGGTAATTGGGTGGAGATAAATAACTGCAGACAAGACAAGGGGAGGAAGAGAAGCTGGTCTCACCGTCACCGGTGCGAGAGAGAGAGAGAGAGAGAGAGAGAGAGAGAGAGAGAGAGAGAGAGAGAGAGAGAGAGAGAGAGAGAGAGAGAGAGAGAGAGAGAGAGAGAGAGAGAGAGAGAGAGAGAGAGAGAGAGAAAGAGAGAGAGAGAGAGAGAGAGAGAGAGAGAGAGAGAGAGAGAGAGAGAGAGAGAGAGAGAGAGAGAGAGAGAGAGAGAGAGAGAGAGAGAGGATCACACACACGCGCGGGGGGGGGGGGGCGCTCCGGACGACCCGGGCCACCAGGGGTCGCAGGTGGTGGGCGTGTGCAAGCGACTGACTGCTTGTTATTTTGGGACGCAGACTGCGGGCATCGCGTTTATGTAACGACCAACCAGGCCAGAGGCAGCCAGAGGCCAGGCAGCCGGAGGAGTCGCTGCTGCTGCTGCTGCTGCTGCTGCTGCGCGGCGCATCTCGCCGAGCTACCCACCCAGAGGGGAGGGGAGGGGAGGGGCCGGGCATAAGTCACGTGCGAGTCCACGCAAGTGTCCACAGCAGGGTGGCTCGATCGAGGGGGGTATCGATCGTGGCACAATAGGGCACGTCGTTGGGCTACGCTCAGGGAGAATATGATGACCTCGGATATTGTCATACCACAGCAGTTTTTCATAACCCACCCCACATAGCTTTGCTTTATCGCACACTCCAGTACCACACCGATTCCTCTGAAACTTTCGTTTCTGTACGCATCTTATTTCTGCCGCGTGCGGGCCTCATATCCGGCACCGGCACCGCGGCCCACCCGAAGTCGTTGCATCGTCGGCCTCGCACCTCTCCTTACGGAGCCGCCATTCCCGCTGCTGCTGCTGCTGCTGCTGCTGCTGCTGCTGCTGCTGATGCTGATGCTGATGCTGTTGCTGCTGCTGCTGCTGCTGCTGCTGCTGCTGCTGCTGCTGCTGCTGCTGATGATGATGATGATGATGCTGATGGTGCTGATGCTGCTGATGTCTGCTTTGGTGCGGCGATCCGCTAGAGACACGCCACCTACTGTTTCCGCGGAGTGCGTCATTTACGTCCACGGAACGGTACACATCGCACACGCGCACGCGCGCACGCACACACACACACACACACACACACACACGGAAATGTCATGTCACCCAAGTGGGGGTGACCCCGATCCCGGTCCCGATGTTCCCGGCTCGGTCCCCCACGGATTTGGTTCGGTTTCTCATCATCAGCTTTCATGGCCCGGGAGGGGGAGGCAGGCGCCGTGCGCTCATGGCGGGGTGGGGACGGGTGCCCAGCAGCCGCGGACGATAAAGGCTACCAACCCCTGCTGCCCGCTCTCCATCCGCCGCCCATACCGGGAACACCCCGCGGCGCGCGAAACCCGACATGAAAAATGTCGATGGCAGTAGCGCGGATACGGAACTTAATCATTCCCGCGAATCCACGACCCACTCAACACGCGTGCAAACCTGCGTTTCTCATATCTGCCCTCGGCTGGGGGATCCCGTCCTGGAAGTGTTTCCGCTGGTCTCCCCGCTGCCCTCCGCCGGAAAGAAATATACCAGGTGTATCATTGGCCCCGGGCAGTTTCGGTTTTAGGCAGTCCCGCAACACACTATCTCCGTCTCTTTCTGGCTCGGCCAGACGCGTGAGACAGAAAGAGACGGAGATAGTGCTTTGCGGGACTGCCTAAAACCGAAACTGCCCGGGGCCAATGATACACCTGGTATTTCACAGTGTGTGAGCCTAGCCTGGCCGAGCCGAGCCGGGCCTGGTCGATGTTGGTACCGTTGGCCATGGCGGTAGCAGCGGTAGCAGCGGTAGCAGCGGTAGCAGCGGTAGCAGCGGTAGCAGCGGTAGCAGCGGTAGCAGCGGTAGCAGCGGTAGCAGCGGTAGCAGCAGTAACAACGTTAGCAGCGATAGCAGCGATAGCAGCGGTAGCAGCGGTAGCAGCGGTAGCAGCGGTAGCAGCGGTAGCAGCGGTAGCAGCGGTAGCAGCGGTAGCAGCGGTAGCAGCGGTAGCAGCGGTAGCAGCGGTAGCAGCGGTAGCAGCGGTAGCACCCCGGCGTTACCGTGGCGTCAGCCCTGTGCGGCCCTGTGCCGCAGAGCTCATCAGCGGCAGGGGCAGCAGGCAGGCACAACCACAACAACAACAACAAAAATATTCGTGTTGTTTTTTGTTTTTGTTTACCGTAGCGGAAAATAGTGAGATTGAACATCCACGCACAGCGGCACGGCACAGCACCGCGGTACGGCACACCGCCACCACACACGTAGGCCTGCGGGGCCCGCAGGGCCGGAGGGTCGGAGCCGGATGGTGAAAGTGTTAATCCACTCGTTTGCGCGCGGTCTGTGTTCGGCATTGGCTTCGGCGGGGCGCCGTGGGGTGGGTAGGGTAAACAGCGGCGGGTCAGGTGGGCGGAGTGTAGCGCAGTGTGGCCACAAACCACGTGACATATCGACGCGGCCCGCTCTCCGTTCGAGCTCTCGACCTCAAGTCTCGACGGCTCCCTGCCCGGCTCGACTCGCTGGCCCGCTGGCCCCGCCGCTGCAGGATTAAATTAGTGCTTCATTAACCAAAGTGGGCCATGTGACGACGGCTCGATCATCTTGATATCGATACCTCGATCTGGACCCTGCACCCTCCGTGTCCCGCGGGCTTTCCCCGCACGACGAGGTCCCCCCCCCCTCTTTTTTCATCGGGGAGATGACGACATTTTCATCCCTTTCTTCTCCTCCTTTCTCTTCCCTTTGTCTCTGCAGCAGCAGCAGCAGCAGCGCGCCGCCGCGGACTAGGAATGGCTCGGTCGTGTGCGCGCATGAGCAGTGTGGCGCAGCGGCGCAGCGGAGCACGGAATGAGGCGGAAACAAAACAAAAGGCGACATTTGCGCTCGATTTGTATACAGCAGGGGAGGGGGTACTGAGCACCGGCAGACGTGACGTGCCACTCTAGTCTATGCAGCGCCGGCACACGGGTCACACCGAGGCGAGGCGCGCAGGCGCAGGGGTCACAAAAAAAGAACAAGAAGAGGAAGAAGAAGCCGGGGAGAAAATAAAATATATGCGGTTACTAGATACTGGTCGATTTTCAAAAATAAAATTTAGCAGCTGGTACATCAAATAGCAGCTGAAAATAAAAAATACAAGTAATACTAAATAAATCTATACACACGTGTGAGTGTGTGTGTGTGTGTGTGTGTGTGTGTGTGCACCACCTCAGGTGCTGCCCTGACGTTCTTCAAATTTTTCAGCAGGGTGCTGACTGTGCTCTATGAGTGCACATAGCGGCGCACGGGCTCTGCGCGGGTGATGCTGCTGCGGTAGCGGTTGCAGGGCGGCGGCAGCAGCGGCAGCAGCAGCAGCACAGCACGGGCCGAGGCATGCATGTCGCCTTCGGGATCACGTGCACAAGGTCCCGCTAAGTCCACGACTGAAGCGCGCCGAGCGGGGGGAGTGCGAAAGCGGAATAAAATGCAAACTAAGATTCCCGCCGCCGCCGCCGATCCCCGATGCAGGCATCCGCCGGCGCCCCCCGCGGCCCCGTCCCGTCCCCCGCCCCGGCCAGCCCCGGCACTTATTGTATTTAAATAGAATAAAAAGGGATCGGTATCCTGCGGGCTCTCAGCACGGCTGACGGCGGCGCGGTGACCCCGACGCACGGCAGGACAAGAGAGCCCTTCAGGCAGTGCTCCAAGGGCACAGTGGCGGGGCGGGGCGAGCGGTCCCTTTTACACATTCCGATCGAAAGTGCGATAGTTCGTTGTCGGCCTCTACGCGTTGGGCCATGATGGGCGCCTGCGAGGGTAGGCCAGCCCGCACGACACGCGTGCCCGCAGAGGTCATGGCTGCCAACCCAGCAGCCAGCAGGCGCCATGCGCCATGCGCCATCCCGTGCTCAAAGGACCCGCATTATTCCCTGTACTCATCCCACCCGCCATGACGGGGGCTGCCTGCTATCACCCTCTCCGGGTCCCGTTCCACACACACACACACACACACACACACACACACACACACTCGCAGGCAGAGCAGTCCGCACTGTTTTGCTACCCGGTTTATGACAGTCCTGCGTAAGGCGGACCTGCCGCGGAGCTGGGCGATGCGGGAGGCATCCGTCTGCCTGCATGTCTGTCTGTCTCTCTGTCTGCCCGTCCGTCCGTCCGTCTGCCTGTTAAGCCCCACATCAGACTGAGCCTGGCCGGATGGTCCGAGACGTCACCGTTGTCGGCCGGCGGCGGCGGTGCGGCGGTATAAAGATGATACGTGATAAATAACTTTGACGAAACGTTCGGGGGGAGCTGGGTGTCTTCTGCCGCCGGGATCACAGGGACAGCGTTACGTAACGCGTAATCCCCCGGGAGCCCCCGGGGGGGGGGGGGGCACGGAGCAGTTCCCCGCACATTTCCCGTTTTACATAGTTTCTTTAGCCGCTGTACCCTACGACTATTCGGCATACCCCTTATACCACGGTTTCTGCCAACGCGCCACCCATCCAGTTCTCACCTGCAAGCTAGAGTAAACACTTAAATTTAAAAAAACAAACTGAAAATCACTTACGTTTCCTTTGCAAATAAAAATTAATTAACAGCTAATCATAAAATTCCAAATTACAAAAACTAATAAATATGAAAATTGCACTAAATCTAGTTTTGTGACACTCCGGGCCTACCAGTATTTCACGAAGTGTAATAGTATTTTTATCGGTTCGTCGGAATTTTCGCCGCACGGGTTTATTGTGCCGCAAGGTAGGTCCCTATAGGTCACGTGCATGTGTGTGTGTGCATGTGTGCGTGTGTGTGTGTGTGTGTGTGTGTCGCTGCCTCACCCACCGTACAAGGTTAAGGCCATGCCAGAACTTTGCCCCATGCAGCCCCACCCAGTCCTATGCTAGACTCCTCCTCCTCCTCCTCCTCTCTCTCTCTCTCTCTCTCTCTCTCTCTCTCTCTCTCTCTCTCTCTCTCTCTCTTCTCTGATTTCAAGCCTAGTGACCTTTGACCCGCGAAGGAGAGGGCGGAAGGGAGCACCAGAGTTCTATGAATGACGGACCGATCGCTGTTCCAACACTTCCCCCGGCGCACACACACACACACACACACACACACACACACACACACACACACACACACACGCACCGCCCCGGCCTCCACTCGGAAGTGTATTGGGTGACCTCTGGCTCTGGAAGCCCAGCGCAGCCCTGCTTCTCAGGGGCGGCCGCCCGCCCCGGCCCCCCGGTGGCCACTGCTTTGCGGAATCCCCTTCTCTGTCGCTAGGAACACCAGATTACAACTTCTGCTGCCCTTTTCTCTCTTCCTGATGAATAACGCGTTGTGTGCCAGCCGGGGCCGGAGGTCCGCGGGGTCTGGGGACCGCGGGGTCTGGGGGCCGCGGGGTCTGGGGGCCGCGGGGTCTGGGGACCGCGGGGTCTGGGGGCCGCGGGGTCTGGGGACCGCGGGGTCTGGGGACCGCGGGGTCTGGGGGCCGCGGGGTCTGGGGGCCGCGGGGGCCGGGGGCCGGGCGGGAGCGTTTCGCGGTTGGTAGACCCACACCCGCGGCATGGGGCAGTGCTGGCCGGGGCCGGGCCGCCGTACAACAACCGGCCATTCCCCTGCAGGCGCATGCGCGCAGAAAAAGTTTTCTTTTCGGGATAATTTTATTTTTATTATTCCTCTGCGGCCTCCCGTGGCTCCTGGTCCCCTCTGGTCCCCCTGCTGGGGCCCTGCGGCTCCTGCGGCTCCTGCGGCTCCTGCGGCTCCTCTGGACCGTGAAAGTAAGTCCAATGAACAACCCGGGGCCCGGGGCTTTCGGAACGTGTTCGGATCCAACTGGGTTGCACGGTGACCCCGCCCTGCCGCCCCGCCACGCCTGCTCGGAGTCGCCACGCCCACTCCCATCAGGTTGCAGTACACGACACCTCTCTCTCTTCTCTCTCTCTCTCTCTCTCTCTCTCTCTCTCTCTCTCTCTCTCTTCTCTCTCTCTCTCTCTGTCTCTCTCTCTCTCTGTGTCTCTCTCTTTCTCTCAATCTCAATCTCGCTCTCTCTCTCTCTCGCTCACTGACTCCACCCGTCTTTTATTGCTCCTGCTAAAACGAACTTTAAAAAAAATTTAGACGTGTGCGGCAAGAAGGAGAGAGAGAAAGAGAGATAAATTTCATTTTTAATGACCGCCGCGCGGCGCGCTTTTGCTTTTCTCGTTATTAGGAAGGGAGGGAGGGCGATGGTCCGTGCAGAAAGAATGTAATTCGTTTTGGTGAGTTTCGGTGGTCCACCATTGGCCGTAACACACGGCGCCGAGCAGGTGGTTATGTGGTGCCCATGCCGCTCCGTGCCCGCGATGCTGTGTGGTGTGGTGCTGGAGGAAGTGTTTGAGTCTGCTCCCTTCCGTTTTCAAGTCTCGTTGCGGAAACCTCTACCGCTGCACACCGCTCGCGTTTTCGGAGTTCCCAGTGCACCTTTTCCCCCAAATCCACCTGTTGCAGCGTCCACGTGAACGGAACGGGACGGGGTCCGGCGGCAGGCGAGGCGTGTGTATACATTTGTGCGGTGTAAAATGCCTCCGCCCTCCCCCTCCCCTCCCCCTCCTCTCCCCTCCCCTCCCTTCTCCGACCCAGCAGGCGCTCTCGGAAGACGTGACCCATAGCGGCCGTGGCCCCGGAGGCCCGGAGATGGGGAAGGGAAGTGGGAAGTAGAGGACCAAACCCGTTTGGAATCCCATAGATTGGCTTCGGGACCCGCGGGCCCTCGCGGCCAGCAGGCCTATCCAGTTGTAACGCAGGGCGCTCTTTCTCTCTCTCTCTCTCTCTCTCTCTCTCTCTCTCTCTCTCTCTCTCTCTCTCTCTCTCTCTCTCTCTCTCTCTCTCTCTCTCTCTCTCTCTCTCTCTCTCTCTCTCTCTCTCTCTCTCTCTCTCTCTCTCTCTCTCTCTCTCTCTCTCTCTCTCTCTCTCTCTCTCTCTCTCTCTCCCCCCTTCCTCCGGCCGGGGGCGACAAGGACAGAGGAAAGGGTTTCCAGCAGGGCAGAGCAGGGCGGCCGCTAACTCCGGCCAACGTCTCTGAATCGGGAGAGCCATTCTCGTCGTATCAAACGCCGACAAAGATGAAATGCCCGCGCGCACCCTGATCGCCTGTTCCGTTACGGCCATGTTTTCATTCATTCGCTTTCATTGGTCGTTTCATTTATTTTCATTGATTCCGCGCGTCGCCGCTACGCCGCCGCCACTGCTGCTCATTCAGTTTCCCCTCAACGTTTATAACAACATCCTGTTGGGCCAGATTTGCTCACATTTCATTCATTCGAACCACCGCCCGCCCATTCATACACCGGCTTCGTCAGTTTGGTTTTCCAGGACCATTTACTCTGCGGCATGTCTGTTCTTTCAATAACTGCCTTTACATAGACGTCAGTTTCCTTCGGATGTGGCTTTCCCGTTCAAATCTTTCCCAGTGTGCCCAACTTTGTTACACAACTCAGTTTGGAGGTCAGTGGCCAGTGGCTGCGGTGTACCCCCGAGCACCACGGACCACAAACCGACTCAAGGGGGTTGACTTTGCAAGCCAGACGAGAGGGGCGTTGGCCTGGCCGTTGTGAGAAGCTCGCCGCTCAGTCCAGTGGCCGCGAGTCCAGCGGCTGCGTCCAGGTTCTGCTCCAGGCAGCCCGACACGGCGTCAGTCCTTATGGCAGTGTCAAATGCTTCACCCCGAGCATCCCGGGGCTGGTTGTTGTTGACGACGACGGTGATGATGATGATGATTTGGTGATGCAACGCCGGCGCGCGCGCCTGGAGAGCCGCGGCGCCGCACGGGAGACAAACAACAAGAAGCCCTGTAATGAGGCGTGCATCGATCTCACGTCAATACGCCGCCTGCGTGCCGCCCTGCTCGGCTCGGCTCGGCTCGGCTCGGCTCTCCGCTGCCGTGCACGAACCACGAAACCGGACGAGCCTCCGAGAAAATCTGCCCACTGGCGCCTGCTGGGTAGGCAGCCAACGACGAATGCGTGCACGCGCGTCATGCGGGCTGGCCTACCCCGGAACTCGCGGGCGCTTGGCGTCGCACCCGCGCGCCAGAATATAGGGCTTGCCGCGGCCGGAGAGGTTAGGTTAGGGTGAGTGGGGTGGGTCGCCGATTTGTGCCATGCTAGGGGGAGGAGGAGGGGGGAGGGGTGACGACACACGCTGAGGTCGGCACGAGGCTACACGGCAGCGGGAAACAGAACTGGCCGGGGCAGGACGAGTCCACAGGGCTGGGTCCCCCTGCGGTCCCCTCCTTCGCAGCCTTCAACGTCCTTGCCGGAGAAATCGGGCGTACACATCGTGGTGGCGGGGCGTGGTGCGGTGGCCCGAGGTGGCGGCGGGGCGGCGGCGGGGGTGGTGAGCTTGTGCGCGCACCGAACCGCACGCGAGCAAGCAGCAGCAGCAGCAGCAGCCAGCAGCAGCAGCAGCAGCAGCAGCAGCAGCAGCAGCAGCAGCAGCAGCAGCAGCGGGCCGGAACCGGCCGGAGGAGACCGGATGTGCGAAAAGCCTCCGGAGTCCGCCGCGCGCGGGTCGTGTCGTGCGGGCCGAGCTCCAGGACAGCAGCGTCGTCAGCGTGCCGCCAGCTGGAGGCTGGGCCGTGTCGGAGGTGGGGGGGGGGGGGGGGGAGAGAAGGGGTTGGTTTATAGACGAGACGGCGGCGGCGTGTGTGGCCGCTGGCCGCGCCGTCCGGTCCAGCCGGCTCCGGTCGTTCCGTGCCGCCCCCCGCCGCCCCCCCCCCCCGGCCCCCGGTCCTTGTGGGGGGGTCCCCGAACACGACGGCATGCTGCATCCTGCGACATGACGGCGACGACGAGGAGACGCACGGCGGGAGAGGTGACGCAAGCAAAGGCCGTCGACGCGGACGGGGGGTGAACGTGCGAGGACGGCGAGGACGGCGATGAGGACGAGGATGTCGATGGCGGACGGCGTCGGAGACGAGGATAATGATGATGGTGCTGGAACGGAGGCGCCGCGAGGAGAGGACGCCGGTGATGAGGTCGATGACGATTCGGGTAAGATAACGACCGGGACGACATGGTGGGTGACGGCGGCGAGGACCCTGGCCGAGGATGGGAACGGAGACGAGGACGCACACGGAGGAGGAACGAGATGGGAACGAGGATGTGTGAACGCGCCGCTGGCGTCTCGGTTTGCATCGCATCGCGCGGCCGTCCAGGTAGTAGTCAGGCAGGCCAGGATAGGGGGGCCCCCACGGGCCCCACCGGGGGGGGGGGGGGGGGGGGGCAGGGGGCCACGGGCCGTACGGGAGTGGCACCGTGAGAAACTCCGCGCAGCCTCTCCGGACCAAGACCCATACCCGATCAGCAAGGTGCGCTCAGGGGCAGGGAGGGGGGAGGGGAGGGGGGAGGCTTGTCCGCGCTGCGCGAGCGACGGCCGCACCGCGCCGGCAACCCCCGCCCCGCCATTCGACACACAACGGCAGACCGACCCGGCAGGCCCGTAGCCCGGCTCAGCCAGCCTCACCGCCACGAGCTGCGGCAGCGGCAGCGGCAGCGGCAGCGGCAGCGGCAGCGGCAGCGGCAGCGGCAGCGGCAGCGGCAGCGGCAGCGGCAGCGGCAGCGGCAGCGGCAGCGGCAGCGGCAGCGGCAGCGGCAGCGGCAGCGGCAGCGGCAGCGGCAGCGCCTACCGGTCCGTGCCGCAAGGTGCCGCGGGCCGCGGGCACGGCACAGCTTGGCGCACGGGCCCAAAGACCCCCATCTCCTAGACCAGCGCCACGCTCTGCCACGATATTAGCCTCGGCTCCGCCACCCCCGCCGAGGCTGCCCTGCACCCACGTTTCCGCCCCGCGTGCACGACGACGTCGCGGGTCCCGGGTTCAAATACGCGTGCGGGTCGCGCGCGCGTGCGTTTTCGTTCTCTTTTGCCCGGGCCGTCCGCGCGCGTCTGGTCCGACCCTACGGGGAGTGGAACACGCGGACCTAAACCGGCCTGACGACATGGCCGTTAGCGTCGGCGGCAGCGTCACTAGCCATGCAGGCCTGGGCGGGGGAGCCGGCACGGGTTACACTTGGCGGCACGGGGCAGGTGGGCCGCCGGAGGGTGCTGAGAGGAGAGAGAGAGAGAGAGAGAGAGAGAGAGAGAGAGAGAGAGAGAGAGAGAGAGAGAGAGAGAGAGAGAGAGAGAGAGAGAGAGAGAGAGAGAGAGAGAGAGAGAGAGAGAGACAGAGAGAGAGAGAGAGAGAGAGAGAGAGAGAGAGAGAGAGAGAGAGAGAGAGAGAGAGAGAGAGAGAGAGAGAGAGAGAGAGAGAGAGAGAGAGAGAGAGAGAGAGAGAGAGAGAGAGAGAGAGAGAGAGAGAGACAGAGAGAGAGAGAGAGAGAGACAGACAGACAGACAGACAGAGACAGACAGAGACAGAGAGAAGCGATAGGGGTGATGGCTGGCGGCTCTCTGGACCGTAGGGATGGAAGCCAGGATCTTCAGGCGGGAGGGTTGACCAGGTGGGGAGGGGGTCATAGGGACGGGTGCATGGACGGTTCCGGGGGCGGAGGGCTCGCCGAGGGAGGGGGAGGTGAGTTGTGGATAAATGGTGCCTGTTAGGTAGACAACCACGACTGCGAGCGTGCCCAGCAGTGCTGATGGCCCGGTACGCCCTCCGGTACGCCCTCCGGTACGCCCTCGGTACGCCCTCGGTACGCCCTCGGTACGCCCTCCGGTACGCCCTCGGTACGCCCTCCGGTACGCCCTCGGTACGCCCTCGGTACGCCCTCCGGTACGCCCTCGGCACGCCGTCCGTTCACGGCCGCCTCCGGCATCAGCGGCGCGCCGCAGCCGCGTCACTTTCCCTCCAGAATTCGCGTCGCCAATCCGAGCGGCCGCGGGTTCGAATACTGCCGCGGCGTCGGCCAAAAGCGTGACGAAGTGCCACAAAAAGCCAGAGCCCCCCGTGCAAGCAAGGATCCGTGATGATCGCGGGGAAATAACCGGATAAACATCCAATTTCCGAAGTGGACGCCGTGCGTGGCCGAATGTCTGACGCAAGAGGTAATGCGGTGGGTATCGAATCCGGGACTGCGACAAGCAGAAGGCTGGAGGGCTCCTCGTTGCGTAGCGCGGCCTTCGCGGGGCATTGCTGCAGGAGGGGAGTGCAGCCCCGCGAGGAAAGTCAGCAGCGTGGCGCCGAACAGAATAGGTGTTTTACCAAAGCCCCGGAAGAGTACAGTTTAGAGTAGGTTAGGTTAGGTTAGGTTAGGCGCCGCACCGAATCCGCTGGACCAAGTTGTGGCAACTTCACTGGACTTTGCGCAGCGACTGGTAATGATGCAAGGAGCCACCTCAAGAAATCTGGTCGAGTTGCCACAACTTTTTCCCCGTCGTTTAAATTGTAGCGCGTCGTACCCGTCGGAGCACCTTTTCAGTACTACCTGAAACACCCGGATTCCGAACAAGCGATTTCTCATACCTCCCTCGCGCTCAGGAGCAGCAGTCCACGGCTCTGCGGGACGTCCTTGCTTTTCTTTTCCTTTGCCTTGGAAATAACGAACCGAGCCGCCGAGCCGCCGCCGAGTCGCACGCGTTTTGTCACAAAATTGAGTGAAGGGAGACGGCGGCGGCGGCGGCGGCGGCGGCGGCGGCGGCGGCGGCGGCGGCAGCGGGACGTGCTGACGTGCTGCCGCGACAGTACGGGGGCGGGGTGGGGGCGGGGCAAGGGCAGTGACAATCGAGATCCTTGAACGCGGCACGGTTGCCCGGAGCCTACATATATACATTGGGTTCCACTTTTCTCCTTGCACGTCGTGTGTGTTTCCGGGTTCCGGGTTAGTTGTTCGAATTATATATCGGTAACAGCCACGCGTGAAAGAGGACCTACCTATGCGAATAGAGATGAGACTTGAGGTATGAGAAACTTGAATGGCGTTTTGAGTGAATTTGTTGGTTAGGTCCCATATTCTGTGCGGCGCCCGTGCATCAAGATTTCTCACACCTGAGGACAGTTTGTACTCGCGCTACCCCTTCTAAGCCTGCGGTGGATACCTCTCTTCTGCTATCTGCGGCCCCGCGCGGGTAGGCAAGGTGGCCAGGCACCCAAACTGAGGCCGAACTGCTTGCGGCTGACGGACGGGCTTAAGTTAATAATGGGCACTTTGGTTCATGGATAAGTGCCACGAATCTAACGCGATTTGGGAGGGGAGAGGAAGGGGGGGGGGCGCACGCGGCTACAGCACAGCCGCAGGGTTCAGTCAACTTCCACACAAAACTGGTAGAGCGGCCGACAAACGCACGAAACCGAACGGCGGCGGGGGAAGGCCGCGCGCCGGATAGTTTTTCTTCTCTCGGTATGGCAAATTACCGTGCTGTCGGAGAGATTGCGGTGTAATTTGAGGGGATTTTGGAGAAGGAGTGTCATTATTTGATTAGCTGCTAGTGCTGCTGCCGCTACGCCGCGGCCGCCGCCAACACTCAGCGCTGGGATAACTCGCGGAGGAGGAGGCAACGCTTTAGGCATCGGTTCTTCTGAGCCGGGCCGGACTCGGGGCACTTTGGCACTTTGGCTGCGGGTTCAATCCGTATGACGTCATTTGGTCAGTGAGAGCCTGCTCAGCGTTATGATGGCTCATTGTAAAGGAAGGGGAGGAGGAAAAGGTGGGCGGGAAGAAAAGGGGAGCTAGGAACTCCACACAATGGTTCATTGTCGGCAAGCAGGACACCCGCACACAGAGCAACATCCTGCTCTTCACCTACTCGTCTTGCTCTCTTTGACATCTCTCTCTCTCTCTCTGTCTCTCTCCACCTCGCAACCCTTCCAGGACAGGCTGGTTGGCACACTCGCTGCATATGGTCGAGACCAAAACAAGCGGCGAGCAAAAGCCGCAAGGCATCGCGAAAGAAAATGCGAAAGAGAGAGAGAGAGAGAGAGAGAGAGAGAGAGAGAGAGAGAGAGAGAGAGAGAGAGAGAGAGAGAGAGAGAGAGAGAGAGAGAGAGACGAGAGAGAGACGAGAGAGAGAGAGAGAGAGAGAGAGAGAGAGAGAGAGAGAGAGAGAGAGAGAGAGAGAGAGACGAGAGGGTTATATGGCCAATGGTCGGCCGGACCTGAGCGTTTGGATCGGGCCCGCCTTCGGTGATGATCGGCTCCGCACTGCGCCCCGAGTGCTGAGCCGAGCTCGCTGCGAGCCGAGCGAGAAGTCAGCCGAGCCAGGCGAGTGAGTGCACGCTCCAGGGAGTCGGAGCCGGGCCGGGGCCGGGCCGGGTATGCACGATCTCCGGGCCCGGCCGGCGACAACTCCCTCTCTTTCATTCTCTCTCTCTCTCTCTGTCTCTCCTCCTTCCCCGCTTCGCTGCTCCGCGGCTTCGGTGGTGGGCTGTGTGGTAGGTGGAGAGGGCTTCGCGTCGCGACTCGCCTCGGCCGCAGCCCGTGCCGTGCCAGTCAGTCAGTCGTGAGTCAGAGCCGCGGTCGGTCGGTCACAGGTCGCAGGCAGTGCTGAAGGCCCGGACGCCTCCTGCTAGTCGAGCGCTGCACCCACACCGTGCCGGGGTATCCTTGACGCGAGTGTCAGCTGTGCGGGGGGTATCGGTGCTCCCATAGCGTGTGCCCAGAGTGTGTGTGTGTGTGTTCGTGTGGAGGTGCAGCTCTGATGAGCTGTCAGTCAGCGCGTGTGTGTGTGTGCGTCGCGGGTGTGACAAGGTGACGCAGCGAATGCCACTCCTGCACCCCTGGATTACTCTCCGCTCAGGACCATGATCGCAGCCCGCCGGAGAAGGGGATCCGCCGAGGCCTGACAAGAGACCAAAGCATGAGGTGAGTTGTCTAAGACCCCTGAGGTGGAGGGTGTAATGCACTCCGCGGAGGGGGAGGGGTGCGGAGAGTTCTGCAGGCGAAGCGTCGCGGAGCGTTGCCAGCGATTCGTCAAGGTGATCATTCCAGCGGCCGGCTGGAGTCAGTTCAATTAGACAGCGTTTGTCTCGAGCTGGCAAAGGAACTGCCGGGCACCGCCTGTCCTGTCCGCGACCGTGGAAATCGGACGTGACGCCGTAATGCTGCTGCTGCTGCTGCTGCTGCTACTGTGCGACCTGGGGCCTCTGGGGCCCCCGGAGCGGAACGGCGAGACGCGGCTGTCCTGATAGATGGCCGGCTGGACGGACCACGAGAACAAGCCCGATCCGAACACGGCCAGATGAATGAAGTAGAATGAATGACCCCCCGTCAATGTTTGCCAAATGGACCGCCAGCAGCTCGTCATTTGTACGAAACTCGCGGCCGTTGTGTTTGTGGCACCGTCACGGAAGTTACGGCTCGTGGGCTAATGATCCCCGAGGCACCCGAGGCGTGTGGGCCTGTTTTCTCACAGTGTGCTCACCCCTCCTGGCCCTCTCCGCCCTCCTCACACATGGAAGGACTTTTCAGTTTTATTTTTTTCTCCCCAACACGTGTGTGTCCAACGGGCGTCAAATATTTCCCGGTCGTGCTCTTGTTTTTGCCGTTCCGCCGACACAACACGGCGGTCCAGCTGCGGCCGGCGACTTGAATTTCTCTCATTCATTCCACGTTCGGAGAAAGAGGACCAGCAAACAGGAGAAGAAGGGGGAAGGACGGCAAACCTGAAGGTGGAGCAGTGAAGACGAAGAGGACGATGGTGATGAAGATGGAAATGAGTACGAAGATGAAGAAAAAGAACCGGAGTTCATGAAGGATGTGAGAACGAGAAATCACGATTACGGGAGATCATGGAGATGGGACTTAGGAGATCCTAGGAATTACCGGTCACGAGCGTGCACAGAAAATCAGAACCAAGGCGAGTAATAAAGAACAGGATTTTTGAGGGACGCAGGAAAACGGTGTGAAATAAGATCCGAGTGCCTTTTGGCAAGGAAGCTCTGTGGCGGCGGCAGCACTGGGGGCGTGGTGACGACAACCACCTAACTGCCGTGCGGCCGCACAGTACATACACGCCGGCCTCCCCGACGTGGGCGCGCTCGCTGTCAGCTTGGACGTGATTTTCGGTCCGAAGTCAAACGCGCTGGCATTTTTACTGCTTTCCCCGCATATCTGTTTTTACTCTTTCTCGGTCGGGCCGGGCGGATGGGGCCGCCCTGGTGCGCCACTGTTGCCGGTTGGACAGCCTCTAGCTTTGACCGGGCCGGGCAGTGCTGCGCAGTGACGCAGTGACACAAGAGCACAAGTGGAGCACTCTCGCCAGGGCGGCGAGCCAAGTCAGAGAACCGGCCGGCGGGCAGAGCCGGGCAGAGCTGGGCAGAGCCGCAGGGCAGGCCGGAGACCGAAAATGAAAAGGAATCGCAATCGAACTCCGCGCTGCACACGCCGCCGGCCACCTGTTGGCCCGGATCCTCCGGGTCCCCCCGGGTCCCCCAGATCCTCCGGATCTCCGGGCGGGCGCACGGTCGGGCGGCAGTAATTGATGGTTGCTCCTTTGTAGAGCGTGTTGATAAAGAAGGCGCGGAGGGCGGAAAATGGTGGAAAGAGTTTGCGGTGGTACTGATGGTAGTACACCTCTGTTAATGCTTTACTGATGGTACTGCACTTTTGATGTCGTACCACTGCGAACACTTTTCATACGGTGTCACGCTCCTGCCGGCGGCTTGAATTTCTCTCACTCGTGCCACGTCCATACTGTGTTGATGGTAGTACCTCCTGCAATACTGGCTCCTGGTGCTATACCAACGTCTGCCAATGGTGAAGGCGTGCTGAACTTTGGAGACAGGCTGACAATGCGGCCGGCGGTTGGCAGTGCCGGCCCTGTCCCTGATAACGCTGGAGACGGTTGGGTCGCTCTTTCGACTCCCCAGCTCAGGCCCGAGTCGTATATTTGCCCGCGTGTTTGTTGTAGCGGCGGCGCGAGGCCTGCCGAATGAGTCACCATCAGCACGTACTGCGAATAACCAGCCGGGCGCTGCTGACAGGGGCAGGCAGGCGTCGCTCAGCAGCCGCCGGCCGGGCTCAGCCGTGCTCAGCCGTGCTCAGCCGTGCTCAGCCGTGCTCTTACTGCTTCACAGTCGGCTGCTAACCGACGCGCTCCGCGTAAAGAGGGACACGCATAGTGCGCTAGTGCGAGGACCTGGGCACGCGCCCTGCGGCCAGCAGCCCCGCCAGCGCACCTGTTTCCGTGTTATTTTGCCGTCTAAAATGGATTCGGGATTAGCGTGCGCACCTTGTTGCGCACCTGGCAGTGTGCGCGTGTGCGTTTGCGGTATCGGATGGGAGTCCGGAGTCTGCTGGAGTCTGCTGGAGCCTGCTGGAGCCTGGAGCCCCGCCGGCACTGCGCCGCACCGCCTGCTGCTGACTGCCTGCAAAGGGTTTCCTGGAACTGGCGGGCGTGTAGGGCAAGCAAGGGCCAGCAGGTCTTATCGATCAAGCACCTAACCGATGGGATGCCCCAGCCACTGGAAGAAGCAGTGCGGCTGCTGGAAAACCATCACCGTGCTGGAAATTTTCGAGGCAGGATGCAGCGCTGGAAAGTTTCAAAAACATGGAAAAAATGTTTTAAACTCTCTCTCCTGTGTTCAAGGCAAGGGTGATCACAGAAAAGGAAAATGATCTCGCACCATGAATTTAACTACTACGAAGAGTGGAGACCCCTCACGTGCATACAATTTGTGCTCCAAATTTTCCAGCGTGTCAATAATTTGTTTCCAATATTTTACAAGAAAACTTTAAACCAGGAGGGTGCGCCGGAGACTGGATTTGCGACGTGCGCCTGAAATGCATCCGCGTAATGCTCTGGTATAATCTGCAAAGCTGCACCCACAGTTGCATGTACACCTGGATGAGCACGGCTTACGGAAGCCACACCCTCAAGATGCACCCTGGAGTTGCACCCACACGCCGTGCTGCCCGGGCGGACGCACGCCCCTCGTTCACACACACACACACACACACACACACGCACACACACTTGCGCGCACGCGCCGGGCACGCGCCACGCGTACTGTCGTGCGCTCCGTTGTGCGGCACGTCGGTCTGTCCGTCTGCTTTCTGCCTGTCGGTGTCTTATGTCAGCGCGGTAAACTCCTCGCCACATCCTGACCACGAAAACTGAATGAGGAGCGCGCGCTAAACAGGCGGCGCGGCGCGGCGAAGACAGAGAGGACAAGAAAATGAGCGTATCACTCACTTGAGCGCGCGGGTATTTGAACCCGGGCCCGCGTGGGGGCACGGCCCGCGCGCCCGCCGTCCTCTCCGTGTTTTGCATACAATGGCGGCCGCCCGCCGCCCTCACGCACCGCGCGCCCGTCCAAGCAAAACGCCGCCTTTTGTTGACGAAACCGATTACGGCCGCTGATATCATTCAACCCCTCCCTAAATTTATAACCCGACATAAGCAGCGGACAAGCGCCACTCAGTTCGGATGGTTTGGGCGGCATCTCGAACCGCGCACTCATGTGAGGAGTATGACAAACCTTCATGCACAATTCACTTGGCCTTTAGCGAGCGGAGCAAAGCAGAATCATTTGAGAGGTCGTGCGTGCGTTGTGCGGACAGGGTAGGGCGTAGGAGCACCGCACCTCTAGCCGTGTGTGTGTGTGTGTGTGCTAATGCCGCGCCCGGAGATGCGATCGCTCAGTTAGTGTGGATGCTGCCCCAAGTGTGCGAGAGAGGCGATGCCATCAGCCGTTGCATCGTATATATATACGATGCATGCACTGCCTGCCAGGCTGCCCGGCCGCCTGGCTGCCTGCCTGACTGTCCGGCTGTCCTCCGTCACCCACGTGCGAGTGAGACGTGATTACAATAAAAATTCATTATTGGATATAGAGGGCCAGCCAGCAGGTCCGGCCGCAGTCCGAGCGGCACGTCGCCGGCACGCCCCGTGCCGCCGCTGCCAACGCGCTGCACGTGCGCCGCCGCCGCCGCTGCCGCCGCCGCTGCCGCCGCCTGGGTGCGCCCGGACCGAGGCGGCCCAAGGCCTGGCTGCGGCCGAAAGGAGACGAATTTCGATGTGAAGGAACCTTCGCGCCCATCAGCTTCCCGTATCGAAATTCGATATATCGAACTATCCACGTTTTGCAGGATCTTCAGGTTTGCCTCAAATTCAGGAAATCCCTGGGGGCTGCGCCCATGGCATCAAGACGAGCCGCACTGACTTTTTTGGGACCGATTTTCAAGTGTAAACATTTTTCTGTGCCTTTCTCCTGTTTGGGGTCGGACGGCCGCCCGCCGATCTGGTCCGGTCTGTCTGCCTTGGGCTGAGCCCAGCCAGCCTTCGGCCCAGCGGCCGGGCGCTGCCCGTTCCGTCCCTTCCCTTTGATCATCTGTCCAATCTTCCGGCTGGCCGGGCCAAATTCGGCCGGGAAGATGATGAGGGCCCCGCAGCGGTCCGCGGCCGGGCCGTGCCAGGCGGCCGGGGAGTCCGTCGTGAGCGTGAGGCGGCCAGCACGCCCGCATGCCTAGGCGCCGCGGGCCGCCGTGGGCCGCCATGGGCCGCCGTGGGCACTGGACATGGACTGCCATAAACCGCCGCGCCGTTGCTATGGGCGCACAGCACTTCTCGCTAAGCAGGCCACCGCCGGCAGAGTCTTAGCGGGGCCGTCGTGAAGAGGCCGCGCCATGCACTGTTAAAAATGAAGTTAACGGATTTCACGACAGGACTGTCTGTGGATTTGTTGCCGCATCCCTTTGTGAAATCACGAAGGACTTCGTATATAGCAATGGTCTGGATCTATATATAGTGCCCTGAACTGATTAACAAAGACCTGCTGGGATCGAAAAGTCATCTAATTCCTGTCTTAAAAAATTTCGTCGATAACTGCCATTCATGGAAGAGTGCTGCATTTATGTGGCTAAATCCTGCACCGTATCACGGAGGTTGTTGTGGTTTCAGAATTGCTTCGTATCGAATGTGAACAGCCCGCCATGGACAGGCCGCCGCAGCGGCAGCACGCCATCAGTTCCCTTCCACAACTATGCCATGGGCTCGGCCATGGGCAGCCGTGGGCACACCTCCTATCGAATTGCCCGGCCCACGAGCCCCGTTCCTGACACCCATGGCGCCCATGGCCGCCTCCTAGCGGCTCCTGCCGAAACAGAACTGGGGCTAAGTAGCATACACGCGCGCGGGCGGCGGAGGTTCGAACCCCGCCCTCTTTGGATCCCACAATAAGTACCGGGTACCCAGGCTGAGTCAACGCGGTGAAGGCGTGCTGCTGGGACATGAAATCAGCAAATAATATCCTGAGAGAGAGAGAGAGAGGGAGAGGAGAGAGAGAGAGAGAGAGAGAGAGAGAGAGAGAGAGAGAGAGAGAGAGAGAGAGAGAGAGAGAGAGAGAGAGAGAGAGAGAGAGACATTGGAGCAGCTTCCGGACGCGTCTCCTGGAATGGCCTGGGACGCATGGTCGAGACGTAGCGTCTGCGGCAACCTTGAAAGCTTCGTGGAAAGGACCACCGCCATACGCCACACCACCGCCTCCAGCGCCTTCACTGCCCCCCCCCCCCCCCCCATCAGCCCGCCCTTCACCCTTCCCTTCCCCCCCCCCCCTCCCCTTCTCAATTCGCGATCGCATGGCGCTGCGTCGGGGCCGCCGTTGTCCAGTCAAAGACGGCGGCCGCAGCGGCGGCGATGCTCTCTGCTCTTTTGTTCTCTTTTCATTGCTCTCTGTGCCCAAGCAGTGCGTCATCCTCGGCGGAGCGCCTGTTGTTCTGTCTCTCTCGCTCTGCTCTGATGAGTTCGCCGAGGCGTGTCCTGGGGGGGGGGGGGGGGCTTTAGATGAGGAGCGCTGCGCCCTCCAGCGTGACTTACCGCATCACGCAGACCTCAGCAAATGTATTCGGGAAGATGATCAGGGGGTGGCCGGAACTACATTCCGAGCAGATTATACTACTACACTGAGCTGTAAGCGTAGTTTGCGTGCCCAAATGCGCCCCCCTCTGTATGATGCACGAACATGATTATGACTCATTAGGGTACCCCATTCCACATGGTAACTCCCGACGCACCCACCACGTCTGCAGTTGCAAATCACTCGCAAACCTTTCCCAAACGTTCTGCAAATGGCTCCGCTTCCATATGGCTCCACAAACGCCTCGCAAACCGTTACAATCCTATAGCAAAAGTGTCTTCAAATGGCTTGCAAACTGCTAACAGAAGGGATTGTTTTACCAGGGTTGGCGGCGGAGCGAGTCTCTTGGGGCACCAGTAGGGTTGAGGGGTGGCCAACATATCCCGCCTCTAGCTGCGGGCTCAAAAAAACGTCGATCTCGTCGTGTTTTACAGACGGTCTCATTTCTTGCGCGTGTATACAGTCCAATGGTGCAAAGGTGTAAAAAGTATAGTAAATCTAACAACAAATACGTGTTGTTGCGGTGGTCTTGTTTGCGGTCAGGTTGGCAACGTCGCGGTGGTTGGCGGTGCTGTGCCGTGCGGCCTCTGCGCTGCGGCCCCTGCGGCCGGCCCGGGTCCAGTGGCCTGTGCGGCGCGGCGCAGCAGCAGCAGCAGCAGCCGCAGCAGCAGCAGCAGCAGCAGCAGCAGCAGCAGCAGCAGCAGCAGCAGCAGCAGCAGCAGCAGCAGCAGCAGCAGCAGCAGCAGCAGCAGCAGCAGCAGCAGCAGCAGCAGCAGCAGCAGCAGCAGCAGCAGCGGCAGCAGCAGCAGCTCGCGAGAGTTGGCCGGACTGAGAGCGCCCATAGTGAATGCAGCATGGGCTGGGCTAATGAATTCGTTAATGAATGAATGAATGAATGAATGAATGAATGAATGAATGGTGCTTCACAGCGTGCGCGACCTGACGGAAGCTTATAAGGAAAAATGAGTTGCCTTGCCTTGTTTGCATTGTTGTTTATTACAGTTTTGACCGGTGGCCGCTACATGTCTGTGCTGTGCTCCCGTGTGCAGTGTACCTGCCCTCCGTTCTAACATGAACAGGCTTCGAAGGAAGCAGCAGCAGCAGCAGCAGCAGCGGCATGAAACGACAACAACAACGCCGACTTCCGGAGCTACGATGTGCGAATGGCAACGGGGGCTCCGGCGAGGGCGGCGGCAGCAGCGAGGGCACTGCTAGTGCTGTTGGCAAACTCAGCTTGGAATGAATGAGTGAATGAATGAATGAATGAATGCATGATCCCATGGGCGCCATAGCGCTCCCTCCCCGCACACGAGTGAGACATCGCGCCGATATAATCGAGGTCGGATCGCCAACTCTACATTACGATTATGCTGATCTACGAAACGGCGCGGCATAGCAGTCCGCGTTTTTGTCTCGCGTGGTCCCCTTTCCCGGTGACACCTTCCCGTATTTTTTATTATAACGACTTCGGGAGGTGTGAGCCGCGTCAGGTCTAGCGAGGAGACGGACGTGTGCCGCCCGCCGCTGTCTCTCTCTCTCTCTCTCTCTCTCTCTCTCTCTCTCTCTCTCTCTCTCTGTCTCTGTCTCTCTGTCTCTCTGTCTCTCTGTCTCTCTGTCTCTCTGTCTCTCTCTCTCTGTCTCTCTCTCTGTCTCTCTCTCTCTCTCTCTCTCTCTCTCTCTCTCTCTCTCTCTCTCTCTCTCTCTCTCTCTCTCTCTCTCTCTCTCTCTCTCTCTCTCTCTCTCTCTCTCTCTCTCTCTCTCTCTCTCGTGGGTGGCCCGGCGGTGGTGGTGGCCCGGCGGGGCACCTGTGGCCCCATCGAGGGCCCCCGCGCCCCCCCCCCCCCCTCCACCTGCTCCTCCTTCATCTTCCACTTTATTCCCGTCTCAATCATCCTGCACGGGGCGGTCCCATTCATGTCCCAGCAGGATGTCTCCGTAAGTGTTGTGTGTTGGGCGGACGGCGGTAGCCCGGTCAGCGTTCCGTGTGTGAGGCGATCAGGAAACGGCGATATATGTCAGGCCGAGGATGGACTCTGCAGTTTGTTTTCCGAACTTCACCCCCCACTCTCTTTGTGTACTCCCGCCCCCTTCCCTTTTCTCAATTTGTTTCCCCCGCCGCAGGTCATCGTGTCGAAAAACGCGCAGTAAATGAGTGGTTAAGTGTCGCTCTGTTGGCTTTTATTGGTGTTCGAAAAAGAGTCTTGAGCAGTGGAGTGCCGCACTGCAGCTGTAAGGCGCAGAGAGCAATCAGTGTCCATGACGGCCTGTGTCGTATCGAGTGGGGGGGGGGGGGGCAGCCCCCTGTGTGGTCCACTGGTCCACTCCGCGCGGCCGCGGCCAGCCCACGGCGCGCCCCGCCACACAGCGAGCCGCGTCCGACGGAACCGGAATGGGCCGTCGACGGGGACGGGACGGTGACGGCGTGGGGGGGAAGAAGACGAAGAAGAAGACGAAGAAGAAGAAGGGAAATTCTTGTCACTTCTCCTCGCGACCGACTCTCGATAGGAGCGGCGCTCGCACGGTCACACGGCGCTCTCTGTCTGCTGCCCTGCTGTGGGTCTGCCCGCGCCTCTCCCTCTCTCGCTCTCTCTCTCTCTCTCTCTCTCTCAGCATCATCACGCCCGGGCACGGGGCAACGGACCGGGCACCTTAAAATTACACCTGTCCGGATTGAGATGTGCTGCGGCCGCTGGAGCCTCGCTGGAGCCTCGCTGGAGCCTCGCTGGAGCCCGGAGGAGGCCTAGCAGAGGTGGCGGGGCCGGTGGTTACCCCAAAGCCGGAACCAAACAGTCCGGGAGGCATCGGAAGGGCGGGGCACACCTGTGCCGGGTCGGGCCGGGCCGCCGGGGCCGGGAGGGAGACTGGAACCATATTTCACCGCGCTGGGCTCTGGATCCGACACACACACACACACACACACACACACACACACACACACACACACGGATGGGCACTGTAATCAAAGCAGGCATTGCAGCAGGCGGCATACATTATGACCGTCGGACGTATATATATATATATATATATATATATATATATATATATATATATATATAAGTTATATACACGCTTTCCGCAGCAGAGTGAAGCGCAGTGAAGCAGCAAGTGGATGCGGATCGATATGTGGGAAAAGAGTGCAGAGTCCCCTCACCAGGCAGGCACTCTGCATGATAATAATGACGGGTATGAGAAATTTTTGAGCTCGCGGATATGCAAGCAGCAGCAGGCGCGCACACACATAGGGGCAAAGACATTATTTGCATCGAAATGACGTCTCCGATTTCAAACGACGACGACGACGTTCACGTCCAGGATGCAAAGGCGGTGGGCTGGGGGGTGAGGCTCGGGAGGGGAGGGGGCACACCGCCCGGAGCGTCGTCGGCGTTGACTGACTGCGCTCACTCACACACACACACACATACACACACACACACACACACACATACACACACATGAAAGTTTATCGAGACGAAAATCGCCGTTGGCGCACGCGTTAGGTATCGGCACGGAGTGTGTGTGTGTGCGGTTGCAGTCAGGTGAGAAGGGCTCCCCTACTTACTCTCTCTTTCTCTCTCTCTTGTTGACGTACACACACGCACACCCTTCTTTTGTGTTTATTCGCCCGCAGGGATCGCCATGACCCACCCCCTTGACATTTTGTGTCATTACTTTGCCCGCAGATACCCCCCCCCCCCCAATGCTTCCCCCGTCCCATACTCCCCTCCTCTGCTTTCGAAAGATATCGCGGTATCGCGGCCGACGTGAAAGCGGTCCCCTATGAGTCCTAAATAACACACCTCTCTGTGCTGCTCTCTGCCTGACACTCATGTCCACGAGTAGCCCGCGCTCACAGGCCGTGGACCACTAAGAGCTGGAACCCGCAGGGTTTCCTTGGACTCTCTTTGCTGGAGCGAGGACTTTTGGCGGCGTTTCCTAGCTGTTCCCAGTAGTTCAGTATAAATTATTTATTTTTTGTTTTTAAAGTAGCATTATTACACCTTTGTTACACGACTGAATTGCCGGGTCTTCGTCTTCCAGCTTATCGTCTTCCACTTCTTCTTCCTCTTCTTATTCATCTTCTTCTTCACGGAAAAGGCGAAATGCCCAGCCAGGCCGCCTCTAGCATGGGGCCTAATGGGGAAGGAAAACAGCCGCCCCCCATGGAGAGGAATGTGTCGGCGCTGGGGCCTGGACAAACACGTACCGGCAGCGTTAGCGTTAGGCCTCTGCTGCTCCGCCCGTCCCAGCGCGCCACAATCAAGAGAAAACTGTTTCGGACCAATTTTCGTTCGAGTTGTGTGTGAGCGCACGCGAAATCAAATGACGCGGTGTGCCGGTTTTGTCACCGCGAATGGCACACATATGCCTTGCGCGCACCCGATATATGGCATTCAAAAGTGTGGACATACGAATTGTGGGGAAAAGCTGGACACTTGGCATACCGCAACTAGTCTCACTTCTGCTGGCGTATTGTGGCTGTCCGGACGTTGTTGCGGCTCGGAAATTACTTTTTATCGCTTCCCCGCCGCACCTCAACTCAACTCTTGTGACCCAGCAGCCTGTAACCCTTCCCTTTCTCCTCGCTTTGAATGAAACCGGCCGCGAAGGAGGCGTCATTAAGATGAATAATCAATGTAATTTATTATCAGCGTGGCGCACTATCGGGCCGCGGGGGCCGCTGACGAGAGGCCCCATATGGGGCTCTATATCTTACCTGTACTCACATATACGAGTTGTTTGCACACACATGCAGGGTCGTGAAGGTTAGCGGAGCAAAACGTCTCAGAGCCGCTGCGTTTTCGGCCTTGAACTTTGATGAACTTGGGTAGACCGCGTACCTATGGCCTTGCGAGTCATTATTAGCCGGGCTGCAACACAAGTAACGCGCACACACACACACACACACACACACACATACACACACACACACATATATATTTTTTTTTCTTGTGGACTGAGATAAGGTATGAATTCAAATGTTTAAAGTTGTCGGGTATAACCACTATTCTGAATATTTTTGGGCAGTCCGAAAATGCAGCTGCCGCTCGACGTATATATACAAATCCCCACACATTGGCCGGCGCGCTACTGTTCTGTGGGCGGGGGGGGGGGGGGGCGCTTTGGTACCCCCATCATCAGGGCAGCGCGCACACACGCACACACACACATGCACACAGCCCACATGGTTTTGGTCCGGGCCATGTGCACCCACAGCCACCACCAGTTAGTCGTTGTGTTCGATAACTTGCTTCTTCTCTCTCTCACATACACTCTCTCTGTCTCTCTCGCTCCCTCGTGCTCTTTACGGCGGAGCCCGTATGCAGTGTAATGAGAGCGACAAGGACGGGCCCGCCAGTAAGATAATGACAGCCGGGAGAGTAATGGACAGTCGTGCTAAAAATAATAACTCAGCGCCAGCGAACAGGACGCGGGGAGAGCTCTTGTGGTGGCGGTAAACCCGGCAGACGGGGACCAACGGGGACTCGGACCGAGCGCTGACATTGATTCTGAGCTTTCCATATGCGCGGGATGGCAGGCCAGAGATATCATACACGCGGTGCACAAGTGATATATATAGTGTGACCATAATTAACCTGACATGCTATATACCTTTAACCGCAGTGTCAACACACGACGCAACGCGTGTAATGAGGCCCCCATTACCATTCATGAGGCGAACGCCCGAGTGCGAAACGACGTGTGGACGAGTGTGAGAGAGTGGATGCTAAGCGACACCTCACTAGTTGCCGTCGGGGCCGGCGCGCACGCGGCGGGATGTGGATGACGCCCCTGGGCCCCTCGGGGGGATCGCGTCGTTGTCGCTGAATGCGATAGGGGCGTGGCAGCGCGTGGCAGCGCGTGGCGGTACAAGCTGGAGATGACTGATACCGGACACTGATAGCATCACTTTTTTTTTTTTAAAGATATTTTTTTGTATTGCACGATTCCTCGTTGTAATCGTATATTCTGTTGGAGATTGAAGTACAGGAGGTAGCGTTCTTAAACGTAACGCTTTCTGCAACCTTCCGAATGGACAATATTTGTCCCTGACGAAATATCTTTGTGAACAAATTACACACAATTTCCGACCACCCACCACTAATCTGCTTTACTGCTCCCATCTGTGGTGGCTGGGGGCCCCTCGGGGGGGGGGGGGGGGCGTCGTTGTGGGACACTTCCAGAGCCACGCTGCCCTGCCCCGTGTGTCACCGTGTTTAGCTGTGTCATGACGTCACTCGCTGGAAGAGTCTCCTCGGCGCTGATAGCCTCATGTTTTTGTTGTTGTTGTTTGTTGTTGGAGTCATCGGCGGTGCGTGGGAACGGGGCGTACATTCTCAAACACACCACACTTACAGGTCTTCGGCTCCGGCCGGCCGGCCGCCCCCGGTCTGGGGCGTGGCGTGGCGCGGGGAAGGTGTTGGTGGAGGACGGCCCCCGCCCGCCCCCGCCAACATCCGTCGTCACTTAAGCCCCCCCCCCCCCCCCCCCCCCAGGAAGGGTGGGTCCCGACATGTCGGGTAGGAAACGCAGCCGATGTACGTTGTGACCACCAGTGTAACAGTGTACCACCAGTGAACACTCAGTGTAACAGAGAGGTGCCAGGCGCCGCACGATAGAGAGAATCGGGTATTTTGGAGAACAGAAATGAAGAAGTGAAGAAGAACATCAGCGAGGCAGAAAACGCGGGTATCTTGAGGGTTACCGTAGCAGAGAGTATCTCCGCCACGGCGTGAGCCACGAGCGGACGTCAAAAATTTGGAGGCTTAGCTCTCGCTGACGATGTGTCACGACCATTTGGTAGGGTCAGGCCGCGCGGAGATATGCACGGGCTGCATGGCCGGCCTGACCCTACCAAATGGTCGTGAGATACTCTCTGCTACGGTAACCCTCATGATACCCGCGTTTTGTTTCCGCTCATGTTCTTCTTGACTTCTTCTTCATTTCCGGTTAAGCCCTTCTCCGAAACTCCCTATCCCATCGGGAAACAGGTGTAGATTCGATGTCGATTCGATGTCGACTCGCGGCCAGCAATGGAGGGAAAGGGAATAGGCAGGGCAGAAACCACTCTCGGGACGATCGATCGGAACGGAAAGCCAGACCGTCCCGTTCACCGCGTGGCCGCCGCCTCACCATTGTTGTTGGTGCTGCTGCTGCTGCTGCTGCTGCTGCTGCTTGCCGGACTGTACCAGTGATGCTGCTGCGATGTGCATAACGGTTCCCAGCCCGATGACCCTCTCTCTCTCTCTCAGCTGGTATACTCTCTCTCTTTCTCCCTCCCGCACCTACGCTCTGGCCTCTCTGTCCCTCTTGCTTACTTGCTCATAAGCCCCTCCTTTCGCTGGCGAAGCAGGTGCCTCGCACGTACGGCTGGTATACAGGGTGTGCTTCGAAAGACCCGGATGTGCGCTGGTTACTCTATGGATGTATACGTATGGTAGTTTTTGAACTGTGTACTGGGTCCTCGTGTGCGTGTGTGTGTGTGTGTGTGTGGGTAGGGTGAGGGGAAAGGGGGGGGGGCAGCTCATGTGTGGAGATGACCCCAGGCGAAAGTTCAAGAATGAATACGAATCCCCCCCCCCCCCCCCTGCCCCCTCGCCTCATGGGCCCGATTTCACCTGGCTGCCTGGTCCGTCTCGCGGCAGCTTCCTTTAATCTAATTTCTGTTCGCATCTTTTGTCGACATTGCACTAACGTTCGGATCGCCTTGGTGTGTTTCAGGTTTTCCTGCGCCTCGTGCCCGCTGCAGGTGAGCTCAGTTTATGATCCGCCGGTATTCGAATCGGCGACCTGCCGCCCCGCAGCCGGACTCGTTTCACCCGAACTACTGTGCCGGGCCGGGTCAACAACTGCCGCCGATGCGGTCGGCGCTCTGCTTTCGGTATTTTTGAACCGCGCGGAGGATCTTTATTCCGTGCGGCTTGTGAGTTGGTGCTGCGCGCGCGCGCTCACACACACATACACACACACGCTCGGCACACTTCTGGTGCACGATCGTGTGTGAGTGTGTGTGTGTGTGTGTGCGTGCACGAGCGAGCACTCTAGTGCATGCTGCTCGCATGCGACTTTGAATCTAGAACGGAACGCATCGTCCTAGGAGAGTGACTGGACTTTATACTTTATGGCCGTGCGGACGACGGTGTGTTTCCTGATCCCCGCCCCCTCCTTCCTCTATCCCATTCTCAATCCCCCCCCTCTCTCTCTCTCTCTCTCTCTCTCTCTCTCTCTCTCTCTCTCTCTCTCTCTCTCTCTCTCTCTCTCTCTCTCTCTCTCTCTCTCCCCCCCCCTCTTTGTTCTCCCCCTTCCCCCAAATGAGAGACGCGCTGCCGGCATTATTTCATTATTTTACGACGGATCGTAATAATGTGCGAGCGAGCGCGGTTATACTGCCCCTGGCTTTGTCCTTCTCCCACTCCCATCGCAGTTGTGCTGCCCCTGGCTCTGTCCTGCTCCCACTCCCGCCGCACGGGCTCGGGCTCTGATGGTCTGATGCGCACGGCGCCCGCTCGTGCGTTCAAATCCCGCGCGAAGTCTGCCCCAGCGGGGAAGGGAGAAGGGAGAGGGCAGCCCACCGGGGCCGGCGCCTGCCGCGTAGGCAACCACGACTTGTGCATGCACGCCTGTCGTGCGGGCTGGCCTACCCTGACACTCGCAGGCGCACTGGGGTCCTCTCGGCTCAGGGCCGTGCCGGGCCGGGCTCTGAGCTACGAGCTTCTGGCCTTTCGCGAGCGCGGCGCCTCTGAACCGCCGCCGCCGCCAACCGAGCCGCAGCCCAAAGCGCCGCGAGCTAGCCGGAGTGCCAACCTTGGAATGTCTGCTGCAGTGCTGCCACCCTCGCACGCTCTCTTCCTCCCTCCGCGCGCGCGTTACGCAACAAATAATCTCCCTGCAGCGGCGTATGCAATGCACTCTCAGAAACTGAAAGTGTGGAGTATAGTTCACAAGTTTTACTTTCGTCTTCGGCTTGTTTGTTGGCGAATGTGTGCATGTTGGCATGGCCTCTGGACGGGCTGTGGTCATTCTCCAAACAGCAAAATCGTGGGTAAAAATACCTGAAAGCAAACTGAGTTGTGGCGGCGATTTTTCGCCGGGAATGTTGCATGTGTGCGTTGGCTTTCTTTTCGCCAGTGTACGGAGGGGGCCCCGCGCGGGGTGCCCCCGGGGGCTCGGGGTCCCAGGGGGGCCGGGGGGGGGGGGGAGGGTCCGTCACGCTCCGCACGCCGTAAGGGGCACACACTGGGCACACGGGGTTGCCAACAGTGAGAAATGTCACCACATAGTCTGCAGCTAACGATCCCCTGCAGAACAGAGGCAGGGCGGGGTGGGGTGTGGATGGGTGTGGGTAAGCAGTCGAATACACGAAGCTTGGTGACCACGGGAGGGCGACAACTATGCAAGCGAGGCTCATAAACTGGCCACTTTTAACAGCTGTTTCAAGTTTCGTACGCCGTTCATGGATTCCTTACATGGGACTCCGCACAAGTGAGATAGGCAACCCCAGTTCCTCTCCTTCCTTCCCGTGAGTTTCCCCTCGAAAGTGTTTGCTTTTCGGTATTATAGACCTGGTAAAAATAAGCATTGAGTATATATTAAATGAACAAACTTTTCACATAGTGTCTCCAACGAAATTTTAGTTTTTAGAACCAAATGTCACGAAATCAGCCAAGAAATTCGTTTTTGACAACGAATCTTTTTTTCTTCTTTTCTGCGGAGTAATAATTGCTATTATAATATGGTACTATCTTTCGGGGGCGGTATGCTTTCGAGTGGAGAGCCAAGCAATCGATTCGAGATAAAGCCCGTATATTATCCCCGATCTGCAGCGAGAGCTTATTCGCTGTGGGCTCCGATCCGTGCCTCGGCTCGGCTCTACCCCGCGGGCGCCCATGGCACAGCACGGCACGGCACGGCACGGCACGGCACGGCACGGCACGGCACGCCGCGCACCGCGGGCGCCGGCTAGGCAGCGCCCCGCCCGCTGCCGCATCAGTCGGGGATCGCCTTACGCCCGGCTCGGAAAACAGTTTCGCGTTCGAACACGGCGAAACAAGTTTTAGCTTCGACGGCAGTAATGCGCCGGGCGGCCGCGTCATGTAATGCCTGATCTATGTGTGCGCCTGTCCGCCTGTCTGTCTGTCTGTCTGTCTGTCTGTCTGTGTGTCCGTCCGTCCGCCCGCCCGCCTGTTTGTCGGCTATCGGGGGCGCCGATCCGCTCCCCCATCCCTACTCTAAGCCGCACTGAAACGATCGAGGCGACCGCAATGACTCCCGCCTGGCGCCGCCGCCGTGCACCGCCCCGGGTTCAAATACCGACCCGGAGGATCCGATATCTTTTTACTCGGTTAGCCCCGAGGTCTGGGCTGGGCATCAGCCGACGCCGCGGCCCCGCCATCCCCGGCCGCCCGAAAGCCTAGCCTGCCCTAACGTAGCCTCCGCGCGCCCAGCTTAGCTCGTCCCGTCCATCCGGCCCGAACGCGGCAGCGAAAAGTTTCTCGGGGCATTAAACGCTTTATCTAGCCAACGAGGAAACGCGGTGCGGGGGCGGGTAGGGGCCTTGGTCGTGCCTTGGCATTCTGTGAATGGAATGGCACCCGGCGGCACGGCGTTGAGTACCCTAGCTACCCTGTGCGAAAAGAATTAACGCCTCGTCTCTCAGCCAGCGGCCGCCAGGGGCCGCCAGGGGCCGCCCGCAGCAGCAGTGGCCAGGCCGTGATGAGCGGCGCCAGCACATTTTTGCGCTGTGGTGTGGAACTGCAAGCGCAACGGCCATGGGGGAGTCCAGCGGGCTGCCGATCGCCGATACGCAGGCGCCGCGCTCTCTCCTCCTCTCTCTCTCTCTCTCTCTCTCTCTCTCTCTCTCTCTCTCTGTCTCTCTCTCTCTGTCTCTCTCTCTCTGTCTCTCTCTCTCTGTCTCTCTCTCTGTCTCTCTCTGTATCTCTGTCTCTCTGTCTCTGTCTCTCACTCTGTCTCTGTCTGTCTCTCTCTGTCTCTGTCTCTGTCTCTGTCTCTGTCTCTCTCTCTCTCTCTCTCTCTCTCTCTCTCTCTCTCTCTCTCTCTCTCTCTCTCTCTCTCTCTCAGGCTGCAGCGGGCTCCCAAACAGCCAACGCACAGCAGTCGCAGGCCAGGCTTGCCACACGCCGTCAGCAGACTATGCCAACATACCGCACAGGGGGGCTTACAGCAGGTTGCCATAGGCCGCTGGCCGCCGCCAAAGAGAGTGTTTGGATACCTGTCTGCAGCTGCCGTGGTGTGTGTGTGTGTGTGTGTCGGGTCAGCAGCGGCTCCCAACCCCCGTCCCGCACTGTGCCGTACCGCACCGCTCCCTACCGAGCGCATTTTCACTTTCATTATGGGCCCGCTGTCGCCTGTTGTCTGCTCTCGGCCTGGCGGCCTGGCGGCCTGACCTGCTCGCAGGCGCCCCCAGAGAGTGCTATGCGCCGCCTGCCGCCTCCTCACACGGGCAGCAGACAGTGACTGACAGAAGGAACGAGGCGGACACACTGACAGGCAGAGGCAGACGAAGCCGGCTCCTAATTCACAGGGATTCACTGGACAGCCACCGGCCCACGCTGTTTGGAGCGTCGCGGCTCAAGAAAGACAAGACTGGGGGCCGCGGGGGGCGGACCAGACGCCCACGAGTCTGTGAGCTCTCTCTCTCTCTCTCTCTCTCTCTCTCTCTCTCTCTCTCTCTCTCTCTCTCTCTCTCTCTCTCTCTCTCTCTCTCTCTCTCTCTCTCTCTCTCTCTCTCTCTCTCTCTCTCTCTCTCTCTCTCTCTCTCTCTCTCTCTCTCTCTCTCTCTCTCTCTCTCTCTCTCTCTCTCTCTCTCTCTCTCTCTCTGCGGTGCTGGGGCAAGCCTCTCGCGGCCGCCACTGTATGTCAGTCTGCTGGGAGTCTGCTGCAGTCTGTTGGCCTCGCCGTGGAAGTCTGTTGCTGTCTGTGGGCACCCGCCGCCGGCGTTCGCGGCCCCCGCCCCCGCCACCGACCCCACCTCTGTCCTAAGACCTCGCTGTCTCTCTCCCACTCGCGCGCATCCGTCCAGTAAGGGGCGCCATGACCATATAGAGAGTGACAGAGACGGAGAGGCGGCAGGATTTCGGTGTTGGCGCCGCGGGGCCGGTGGGTGTCAGTGTCGTCGGCAAGTGTGAAGAGGGAGAAGAACAACAAGGACACAGAGAAAGAGGAGGAGGGAAATATCTCCGGTGTTGGCTGTTGGTCAGGGCGATGTTTTTCTTTAATTTTTTTTTTTTTTTCATTTTTGCGCAACATTTTGTGTCCCCTAAACCCTAACCCAATTACCCCGGCTGATGTGTTGGTGTTTGCTGCAGATGTCGCGGCAGGGCTGGCAGGGACAGGGCCTGGGACAGGGCCCGGGCTGGGCGCAGGTCCTGCAGGGGCAGGGCTCGGCCACGGCGGACTCGGGCCGGGACACCGTCTTCTCGTCGGACGGCTCGTCGTGCTGTGACCGCGGCGGCGAGGGCGGCGGCCGGGGCGGCGGAGGCGGCTCCGGGGCCTCCACGGGCTCCTCGTCGTCTGGCGTCGGCTCGTCGCACACCCCCACCGCCACCACGCCCACCACGCCCACCACCCCAACGGCGCCGGAGCGGGAGCCCACCCGGCCGCCCAGGATCACGCCGTTTAGCGGCGTCCTGTCGCAGGTAAGCAGCGGGAGGAAAGCGGGGGTCGGCGCCGTCGGGTGTCGAACCCGAGCCGCCAGCGAGTACTGGTCGAGGGTTAGCTGCCGCCGCGGGGAGATGAAAGCGGGCAGCGAGGGCGGGGCGGGGCGGGGAGGGGAGGGGAAGGGAAGGGTTGTAAGGGAACATAAAGGAGGAGGTGATGGAGTACAGGCCGTCGGGGCCTGGCGTGGCCCGGCGTGGCGGAGCGTGGTGTTGGCGTGGTCCACTTCTAGCAGAGCCTGCTTTGCCAGGCTTTGCCGGGCTGCTGCGGGCTCCGGGTTGCTAAGCAACAACGCCGCCGTGCTTGGCAGGCCCATGCCGCGAGCGGTGAACTGAAGCCTTGTCAGGGGCAGGCGGGAAGGGGGGGGCAGGTAAGACCTTACAGCTGATCGCGGGTCTGGCCTGCGCTGGGGGGGGGGGGGGGAGCCGAGCAGGACGTCACGAAGATGTTCTCTCTCTGCCGCCGCTGGAATCGGGAATCAGGTCACGCTTTGCCTGTGGGGCCTGTGCCTGTGTCTGGGCACGGGCTGCACGGGGATACCATACCTCGCTACCGCTGCCGCCGCTGCTGCCGCCACCATGCAGCGGGGAGGGGCTTGGCTCTCCACTTCCTCGCCTGTTCGGGAGTATCATTCCGAATCCCCGGCCGGGGCGGGGCGCGCTTTGTGTCCCGGAGGCGGCGGACAGTCGCATCGTGTCGCATCGCAAGCCAAGTGGGCGTTCTCGTTGACGACTGGGAACCAGTGCAGAGGCTGCGGGCCGGGCCGGGCCGGGTCCAGAGAATGCGTGTTCTTCTCACGCCTCCCCTCTGCGCCCTCTGCTCCCTCTTTCTCGCCCGTTCACTTGCATTTCATTCTCCGGCATGTTGTTGTTGTTGTTACAGGGCAAGGCTGTGATCCGGCCCATCGCCTTCCGCCCCCTGCAGGGCGCCATGAGCCCGGCGCCCCCCGGCACCTCCATGAGCACGGCCATGGGCAACGCCATGGGTACCGCCGGGTCGGGGACGACGGGGCGCCAGGGCGCTGCCCGGCAGGGGGTCCCCCGCCAGGGCGCCGGCGACCGGGATCGGGGACGGCTGACCAACGCGGGCGAGCGCTATGGCTCCACGCCCGTGCTCGCCAGGCCCGGCACCCGGCTCGCCCTGCACGGCAGTAAGTATAGGGGGAGCCACGCTTATCGCTCGCTCAGGATGGCCGGGGCCGCGGGGGTCGTGCTTAAAGCACGCAACGCCATCTCCTTGGCCGATGCCTCCTTAGAAAAAAAAAAAAAACTCTTAAAAACATACAGAAACTCGCCAAAAATTTAAATCAGCACTGAATCGAAAATTCACGTAATTGAAATTCAAATTTACAAAGATGTGCACCAAAAGTTCAACATTCAACGACCTGATTTTGTCGCTCTTCCCGTGATTTCCGTGATTTGTGGCAGGCCAGCCCCGTTGCAGTATCAGTAAAGAAGAAAAATAAGGAAAAAGGTCCGCCCCAAAAGGGGGCGACGCGGACGCGGGCCGGGCAGGTGTGAGTCGAACCCGGCCCCGTCGGAGCAAAGGCCGGGGCCCCGCCAGGCCGCCGGGCCGGGCCCGGGGCTCAGAGGACGTAGTATCTTGTTTGTCCGATCGATCCAGTTTGGAGGCCTGCGAGAAAGGGCGTAGCGGGGCGTGGCGGCGGGGCGCTGTAGTACGCAGGAAGGGCCCTGTTCCTGTTCCGTCGATAGCCTGCGATAGCCTGCGATAGCCCCGCCGTGGATTTGTTTGCACGACGCAAGGCGCGGAGCGCAGCTGGGCGCTGCCTGGAAGTGGAACCCACGCACAAGTTTCGTGAAACTGAAATCTTCTCACCTTTCGAGATCGTATTGAATTCGACATTTCGGCCGTCCTGAAAGAGTGTCGACGAGTGGACATGCGAAGAATCGCGTTTCTCGCGCTAGAATATGGCAGAGCCCTCGCGTCATTTATACCTAAGGTGCTGCTCCGCACGCGCTGCCCTTCTCCGCGGCCCTGCCCCTGCCCTCCCTGTTGGTCTGCCCGGGCCGGTGACCGCCCCGTGCACGTCCGCCAACCCGACCGATAAGAGAGGAAAACAAACCAGTGTTGCCAACTTGGCAAAGGCACACAGTGTAATTGCGGCCAGCATCGACGTATATACCAGGTGTACCATTTTCCCTGCGACTCACACCCGCATGAGTGAGTGCGGGCTTGCCTGCCCCCACGGGGCCGTTGGCTGCCGTTGGCCGCCGTTGGCCACCCCGACAATCCCAGACAGGTGACCCGGAACCCAAACTCCCCCGTGCCAGCTATCGCCAGTCTCAGCCCGCATGGCGCCGGATGGGTAGGCAATCCTGACCTGTGCATGCACGCGTGTCGTGCGGGCCGGCCTACCCTAACAGTCGCAGGCGCCGGGAGTCACCGTCCGCTTGTTCGTGGTTCCGTCCGTACTCTGTGGACGACGCCCTCACTGGAGCATTTTCGGAGGATGAGGTGTCTTGGGCTCCTACCTGTCCCTTACCTTGTCCCGCCCCTGTTCGCAGGTACGACGGACCTTCGCTCGCTGCACTCCGGCGGCGCCTCGCTGTCGCATCTGGGTGGGCCCCTGGGCGGCCTGGGCCCCCTGGGGGGCTCTCTGCACGGCGGCCTGGGGCCCCTCGGGGGCTCCGGCTCCCACCTGTCCCTGGACCGGAAGCTGACGCTGTGCTCGTCACCCCCACTATCGTCCCTATCATCGCTCAACTCGCTGCCCATGCCAGGGCGCCTGGAGGGCCGCGGAGACGGCAGGTATGACCCTCTGACCGCCCCCTCGAGAGCGGGGTCGGTGGACCGGAACATCGGACACAGCCACCGGACCGACGCGTGAGTATAAGCATGAAGCACATGCTCTCTCTCTCTCTCTCCCTCTCTGTGTCTCTATCTCTCAGGCAGCCTCTGACCTACTCTTTTGGCCCACAGAGCCCTCCGCAGACTGCCCCTGGTCGGCCTGCCCCTCTCCGCTATGCACCACGGCTCCGTGGACAGGGTTGACGGTGACCTGGACGGACCGGGACTTCCCCCGGACCTGGAGCTAGAGGCGGCGCTACGGGGAAGAGACTCGGAGCTGGCCGTCAGACAGGTGAGTTTGCAGGGGTCCGAACCACACCGATACCCAACGATGGTGACCGTGCAGAGTTTTCAAACGTTCCTTCCGTTCCTGGCAGCGAGAGGAGCGCGCCGAGCGGGCGGAGCGGGGAGGCTGGGCGAGGGAGCTGCGGCGGCTGCAGCACGCCGCCGACTCTCGGCTGCGGCAGCGGCAGCGGCAGCAGATGGAGCACGCCCTCGCCGCGCAGCCGCAGCAGCCGCAGCACTCGCAGCACCTCCAACAGCCGCCGGCCGCGCAGCAACAGCAGCAGCACCAGCAGCACCGCGAGAGGCACGCCAGGACGCACGACCTGAGCGCCGAGGTGCGCCTGCTGCGGTCCCGTCTGGAGGAGACGAGCTGGGCGCTGCACCAGCGCAACGGGGAGCTGTCGCTGCTGAAAGCGCAGCTCAAGGAGGCGCTCTCGCACCAGGAGCAGGCCCTGCAGGCCTCGAGGCTGGCCGGGCGGACGCAGCTGGCGCAGGAGGCGGCTGCGCTCCGGGCGGAGAACCGCGAGCTGCGCGCCCAGCTGGAGCGGTCCGAGGGCCAGGCCGACGGCCTCCGGCGGACGCTGGGCGAGCGCGACGCCGAGCTGCAGCGGGCCGCGGATGGGCGGGACGCGGCGCTCCGGGACGCAGCAGAGCTGCGCGCCGTCGCCCGCCACCTGGAGGCTGAGCTGGAGCTGGCCGTGGCGCAAGCCAAAGGCAACCAGGCCGTCAGCAAGCACCACGCCATGAGCCACGCCGCGGTACGTAACGCATGGGCTACTACTGGTGTTTTAACAGATCTCGAACCCGTGCTGACGTTCTTACTCGCTCCCGCAGGCCAAGTCACAACCCCAGCTACCGACGAAGGGGGCCGTCCAGGACAGCCTGGCCTCCGACGTTCTGCAGCAGCAGCAGCAACAGCAGCAGCAGCAACAGCAGCAGCAGCAGCAGCAGCAGCAGCAGCAGCAGCTCCGAGGCGAGGTCCGTCGTCTCCGAGAGGAGCTGGCTCAGGAACGGGCCACTTGGGCCGAGGAGAAGGAGAAGGTGCTACGGTACCAGCGGCAGCTGCAGCTCAACTACGTGCAGATGTTCCGGAGGACGCGCTCCCTGGAGGCCGAGGTCGAGTCCCTCACAATGGAGCTGGAGCTGGAGACGAAGTCCAACAAGCACAAGAACACCTTCACCAAGGCCAAGGGGCTCCCGATGCCTGAGCTGCACGCGCAGGCGATCGAGCTGTGAGTGCAAGGACTTCTGTGGTTCAGCAACGACTCAGCACGCCGAGTGATCCTTTACAAATGCAACTGTCACTATGTCGAGTAGTATGTTTAAGCATTCTGCCATCACTTGCTTGGCAAAACATTACCTTAAATTGTGAAACTACCATAGGAATTGTCAAATAAATGTTGCAGTTTTATGTGCAGTGAGTGCATTGTATTGTATTGTATATTGTTTGTAATTGATGCCATAATATGACTTTGTACTTATGTAAATTTTATAGACCATGTGAATTTAAGAAATATGTCATAAAGCTGACAAATTACTAAGTGACTTGTTTCTGTACATGGACCCCACCTTGGCATTCAAATAAGTACACATTTGTATTCTCAGTAAATTCATATATTTCATCATTTACACATACATTTATGAAAGAGAAAAACATTGGAACACCGTTGCTAACATATAAAGCATGAGTCTTTGCTGCCATACAGTTTCAACGAATTAAGTAAGTTAAAAATTCATTTCATGCAACAGGTATATGAAATGGACAACAGACCAATAGAATCCTTCTCAAAAGTCTATTCTCACAATACAAGAAAAGTTACATCAACATTCATAAATAAATATGGCACCACTTAGATAAAACATACAGTCAAATGCTTACATGCTTATAGTAAAACAGCCATTATTAAATACAGTAAATAACAAAAGTATACAGCACACAGTCTAGTAAATAAAAGGCAGAAATTATGAGTACGTACAGAAGTAAAAAAGGACACAAAAGTTCCATAAGTGGCATGACATAGCACAGTTATCATGCATATAAGAGTAAAGCTTCACATAGGAATCACTTCAATTATACAATACATACTACCAACTCACAAAATCAAAGGCAGCTAAAAGACAGGGGAAATCATACTGTGGTCATAAGACCACATCACCACCATTCAGCCAGATTAAAAAACACAGACTGACAGACATACTTTGTACTATTAATCATCAACTCTGAACTCGGGAGCTTAATATTAACTATAGCCTCAAACCATGAAAAAGTCCTTTAACTTGACCACTCGTGATCTAAGTGACTAGCATTTGGTATTTGAAGCTATAATTCTACAGGTATTTATTAACAATATCTATTTTCTATGCTGGAAAGAATGGCTCCAAGAATTAGTATCTTGATCACCTTTTTAAAAGTGACAAACACACACATAGCTTATAACAAATTGATAGGAATTGGCAAGAATTGGGAGATGTGTAACAATAAGATCCAGGAATTTATCTAAATACATGAACCCTTCCAGCTGAATTGGCACCAGCAATCAGGGGAAGTGTTGGATGCCATGCATGCACAGCTGGAATGGTGACAAGATTTTCACTGGTTAAATTGTGGACAGGTTGGCCATGGATCCCATATATCTGGAGCTGAAAAAAAAAATAGACAATGAAAATAATGCACTTCTCTTAACCGAAGTGTGTGGGGGAATGATTTTGACTGCTGACTATCCTTACCTTTCTGGTAGGTTTATCCATACTACCAACCAGAAAAACATCTTCCCTCTGAGGATGCCACGTCGCCTTAAATACCGATGTCCACGGACCAGTGTGGTTGTCATGTTTTATATTGGTCACAACTGTAGTAGGGGGAAACATGTTGTTTTAGTACTCAATTCAGAAGCATTGTAAAACATACAACAAAAAATATCTATAGAGCAAATAACCTTTTGGCTTTGAAGCACCAGGGAGAAGTGCAGTGTGGTAAACCCTTAACCGGTCATCATTGCAGGTAGTTAACAACAAGTTTCCCTTACAGGAGAAAAAGGCACTTGTCAGCCCTTTCGGGTGAACCAAGTCCCACACAGGATCTGGTTTGGTCTGATCCATCATGCGCATGTCCCAAATTCGTACTTGCCTGAGGGACAAAAACATTTTAAAAGTAAAAACTAAATGGTAATTAAAATCCATCCAAATTTTCAACTCCATTTGCTACTGACCCTAATCCTGACGATGTGACGAAGAACTTGCTATCCACAGGGTGCTTTTGGACAGTCCTAACTGAGCGCTCATGGCATTCAAACCAACCTGCAGGTTTCAAGGGCTTTCGGCAGTCAACAACCACAACACGTCCAGTTCCTAAAGGGGTTAGAATATAGATTATAAAACAAGGAGTTCTACATTTGCAACATTAGTACTGTATGGAAGTTGTTTATGTTCCAACGCATAAACGTACCATGAGCTACAACCATGCTGTTAGGATCCATTTGATCATGCCAGGTTGCATGTATATTGGGTCCATTCTGTTCATGTGCCCATACCTATTCAAGAAGACAAATAAATATCTGACATTTTTTACCACTATATGATAAATGCAGGAAAAAATGAATGAATATCATACCTCTTCAAAGACTAACTTCATCAAGTCACCTCTTCTCACAGTTCCATCTAAACTCGTGGTAATAATTTTAGTAGGATTGAAACGATCAAATGAAGTGCAGTTTACTTGACTTGTGTGAGGTCCTAGCACTTCAACGCATTTTTCTTCATCAGGATTGTACACATCCCATAGCCCTGCAATTATTTTTTTCATTTAATTGAATATTTATAACAAAAAATTTGCCAGTAGGACATTGACAACATAAACAGCTACCTGCTGTTATAACAAATTCTTACCGAGATCACCACTTGTACTCCCGGATGCAACAAGCACTTTCTCTTCGCCAGGATGAATTGCCATTGAAGTGATGCGGGCAGTGTTGGTCTTGGCTATCATATCCTCAGAAAGTGATAACCGAGAAACAATTTTTTTGAATCTGCAACAAAAACCAATTTTTTGTGAATTTTTTTAATGAAAGCGTGCATTACATAAGAGAATAAGGGGTACTTGGTCCAGCTTAAACGTAATTCTGATGAAACTCACGTGTCAAGGCTGCAGGTGCTGAGTTTTGACTCGTCACCTCTGTGAACAAGGAAGGGCCTCAACAAACTAACAAAGTCTGCACATTTGGAAGCTGCATCATCTGGGTCATCTTCATCAGCCACTTCATCTTTAGGAATCTTGAGTGAGAGCATAGGGAGGGGGCCTGTAAATGAAAGGGATGCTGGTAAATGTCGAAATATGGCTCTGCGCCTTAAGTTGGGCTGCACACACCAAACCATGCAAACCAGAAACACAAAGCCAGAAAACAATAGCAATAAACAGAACTGTGGAACTTTGAAGGGCCAACGAACAAGCGGTTTGGACCAGCTAGTCTGGTCTCCACTGTCTGCCCTTTTCAGCATGAGCAAATGAGATTAAGAGTAGACATGCCAGCGCACCTGATGGTTTTCGAGCAGTTGCTTTGGCTATCGTAACGCGCAGGTTTTCTAGTGTGCTTTGAACAATATCTGATCTCAATTTCTTTGGAGATGGTTTTCCTAGTTTCCTTCTTGTTTCCCTTGCCAATTTATCGTCAATAATGGTTCTCAGTCTCTTGGACTTTTCTCTTGGAGTTCCAGGTTTTCTATAAATTGTAGTAAAAAATTGATTAGACAGACACGCTGAGAATCAAAATATGATAACACTACAAGCTACTTAAAACAAACAAGCACTCTATAAGCGAGTGTGTCTAAGAATGCAAAAGTGGTGCTAACTTTGGTTTGATTGACGGTTTGTTTTTCTTGGATGGTCCTCCAAGCTCTGTTCTTAGATCAGCTATTCCTAACGATCTGCAATGAAGACATTAAAGACATTAAATTCAAAAATTAAGACAGGATAAGAGGTCTAACTATGTGGCTATGAACATACTTTACTAGTTCCATTCGCTCTCTGATGTTCTGTTGACGAAGTTTTTCATAGTCATCTTCCTCATCAGATGTATCTTCAACAGATGTTGAACTTTCTGAAGGTGGTTTCTTGGCTGGTGATCTTTTCCTAGCCCTCTTGGCAGGTTCTTCATCTTTCCATTCGTCATCTTGATTTTCATTAGAACTGTCACCATCATCATCTTGCTTGTAGGATACTTGCTGAAATTTCAAATCAACCATAGAAAGAAATGTGAAAAAGTCATAGTTTAATGAGACAAAACGAGGTGAAAGGTGAGCGATATAAATCCGCAGTTAATACTGTCAAAGATTTCTTTTTTTAAGCAATAAAATTACTGAAAATATACGAGCGACCAAAAGAGAAGTCATTAAGAATTGGAAACAGACGAGTGTTGTTGAAAGAAACAGGTAAAATATTAAAGTATACACAAGAAATGTAAAAAAGAAAACACCTAGTCTCTGCGAAGGCAATCTTCACAACAAATACGCATAACCCCCGAAGTATTCAAGATGCTCTTGGTATCTCACCTTTCTGGCCCTAAGCTGTCTGACAGGAGCATTGAGCCCATCTTCATCGTCCACTGGCTCTTCTTTCCCGGAGTTTCTCGTCTCTCTTCCTCGCATTTTCCCAACAAATTCAATTTTTAACAAAGAAAATAAAGATAACTCCCGCCAGAAATTTTCGCCATCAATCTCCTCTCTCTTTCCCCCCTCTCTTCATCAACCGTTACCCTTCCTCCTCTTCCTTCTGCCTCTGCCTTTCCGCCTGCTTCTACCCCCCGCCCCGTCCCACCACCTCCGCCCACCCCTAACCTCTGATATTTCTCATACTGCGTGTTTCTCTGCCCAGCAGCGCGAATCTGATCCACCGATCACCGATTTAGAGGATTTAACTGGCCGTGAGTCGTGGTGTGTGGTTGTGTGTGTTGTCTCCGGCGACCATGGCGTCTGAAGGCGAAGGAAGAAAATTAGCAGATTTGCGGGTCGTGGATTTGAAAACTGAGCTAGAAAAGCGTAATCTAGATATCAAAGGCGTCAAAAATACCCTTAGCGATCGCCTGAGAAAGGTAGGTGTCTATTTCGAGGAAGCTAAAATTCTGCTTACATGTTGCCTAAATCAACGTCGCCATTTTCTTTCTGTACTATTTTGGTCGCAAGAACACAATATTCAGACCCACCACTAGCACCTGGGATTCATTCCGAGTAATTTCTAGGTTGTATTCCTGATCTAATGTATCCGTTGCACGTATGGAATACATAAAAATGTTGTCCAACGCTTACAATGCCACAGTTGGCCGTGTGGGTGGTACATCATCTTTCACTTGTGCAGTACGGCCTGTGCCTTCCGAGTCCGGAGAATGTCGTGTCGGGTCGGGTCATAATTGAATAGGCTTTGCAGTATTTATCACATGGGTGGGCTTTTCCTTTGTCTGGAGTGTCGTCCTTCGTCCTGGCGAAGTGCAACGGAGTGCACCCGTCCAAGGCATTTTTCTTCTAACCTGGAATAATTGTCAGTTTCACAGTGCTCACCTCGTTTTCATGGTGTAACAATTATTCTTTCAGGCTCTTGCTGAGGAAGGACACAATCCAGATGAGTACATATTTGATGTAGGTACTCCTGAAAAGAAGACTCCATCCAAACGGCCTAGTGTTTCAAGTAAGTTCTTGATGAGGAGATGAAAGCGAATGCCTGGTGATATTTTTTTTATCCTTTTGTTAACTTTGGTTTTGAATATTTTTAGAAGACGAAGAAATGGACACAAGTATTGCTGAAGATTCTAATCAGGAGGCAGAGGAAGAAACCAAGAATGGAGAGGCAAAATCAGATGCTGTCAAAAGTTCTAATGCAGATGTGTCAATGGAATCCAATGCCGAAGGAGGAGAAGAAGCCAATGATGTCAAGGGTGATGGTCCTAATAATGACAGTGCCAACAACAAATCAGTGAAAGAAGACATTGAAATCAAACAGGAGGTTTGTTGTATTTATTATTCAGCTGACAGATATTGAGCATGAGCTTGTACCTGTGTGGTTGACTTGAATTTTCAACTTAAACTCTTCTATTTAGGTTGAGGATGAAGAAACTGAAAACTCAAACTCTCAGCAAGAAGGTGACAAGGCACAACCTGAATCAAATGGAATTGACAATGAGGATTCAATCAACCTGACCATTGGCGAAGATGAAGAGAAACTTTTGACTGAAGAGGTATTCATGTGATTTTAATGGAGATCTGTAAAATATTTTGAATGGTTGAACTCTTTCTTTTCTTTTTTTTCTCAATCACTGTTTGTCATCCTCTCAGACAACTTAAATCAATTTGTTGCAGGAGGAAAATAGCATTCAAGACAAGAACTCAAAAGGTAATGTTCTAATGGTTAAAATAAATTTTTTCTTGTTAAGCCCCAAAAAATGTTAAAACAATAATGTCCTAGCAACTATCTTAAGAAGCAGTAGGCAGACCTATGCAATGAAAAGAGTAGAAAAAAATTAAGATGCATGCAACAAGACAAGGAAGGGCACATCTTTCACCTACGCCTCACCAACAAGGACCACTGCAGAGGATTCGGGGAACAACGTTGGATGCCACATTGTCTACGAGCTGGTTGGAGTGTTCGCCAACTGATGTGCTGCTGTCTGGATTGAAGATTCCTGCCTGTGCATCGTGATCCATCTCTCCTCATGGCTGCTCCCTATTCCATGCGAGCACAGGAAAATTTGAATTCTCCGTTTGCAAATAACATTTTGCCTCATCAGAAGATACTCTTAGCTATGGTCTGCCTACTGTTTTCCTTTGCCCTTAAGTTTTCTAGTGGGATTGTTTTATAGTAGTGTCCCGATTGTGAGCAAGCAGTTGCTTGTTCACAGCTTGTTCATGCGAAACCGTTTCTATCACCCGTATCTGGATCATTATTTATCTGTTCTCACACCTCACATCCGGTTTCTGAAAAGTAGCTTACCTTTACTTATTGTTCTGTTGTTGCCTTTGGGGCGTTGGTTGGTTGTGTTGTGGAGATGCCAGCAGACAGCACCTTCTGCAGACGTCAACGCACCGCGCAGCCATCTCGCAGCGGGGACCACTTGCGACAAGAGAGCTATGCCGAGCAGATCCATGCTGGACAAGCTGGATTAAGGCCGAGTCCGCCGAGCCAGATCTGACCGAGCGGGTCCGTCCGGAGGGGGCAGGGGCAGAGTGGGCGTTGGGGGATGATGCGTGCTCGACAGGAAGCGAAACCACTCGACTCGTCTCGACCCACCATGGCGTCCGCATGACATTGCACTGGCTTAATCAATACCCTTACTGATTCCCATGTAGATGAGAGCAACAAGAGAGGAGATCAGAAGAAGAAAGACGGAGTCACCGACAGCAAGGACAAGAGCCAAGATCGCAAGGAAGAGAGCAAGAGGTTTGTATTGAGCACCACAGTGTCACCCACCCCCTGCTCGGCCAGCCCCAGGGCCAGCCCCAGCCCCAGGCCGCCCCAGGCCATGGAACATCTTCCTTCACGCCAACGCGGAGTCGGAGTCGGACCGGCACAGCCCAGCACTGGCCTGGTCTTGGAGACGCGGAGATGCGGTCCGGCCTCCAAGGGACTTCGCCTCCAGACCGAGCCGAGGACGGTGTCCGTGTCCACGCCGGAGCCGAGCCCAGCCGAGCCGTGTCCTGACCAAGACTTCGTGTTTGATGCAGCGAATCGACTTGTGTCGTCACCGTGTGGTATACGAAACAGATCCGTAGGCGAGGGCTGGGTTCCGCCTGCAGTTAACACCACCCACCTGTTGTTTTGGGGCAGATTTTCATTGACAGGGCAGAAGTGTATTATTTCCCTGCGGGCTCGCTAATGTCTAATAGGCTTCCTCTAACCACATTATTCGAGTCGGGACTTCTTGTCCCCGACTGACTTCATCCCTAAGTATTTCCAGCCATAATAACTTCTCATTTCTAAACCATCTTCTTTCGTCCTCTCCCCATTTAAGATTAGGTAAATTGTCTACCATTTTCCAACATGTCTTTTTCTAATTCACCATGCTACATAATGCCTCAATTTGAGAGCTGTGGAAACATCAGAGAGCTGTCCTCCTCACTATGAAGAATTCTAAGTGCAGAAGTTACACTCTAATGACCAGCCATGCAACATTTTCATTGCCACAGCCTCACCTCATCTGAAGTTTTTGTCAGCTTTGAAACATAAGCTTGTGACCCTTTGTTTCGTGATGCAGTGGAAGCCTTTTCCAGAATAGTCTTTGTGTGTTACGTTCTTTTTACCGTAGCCATGCTGTCTCTTAGTCTTTCGTTTTTGAAAATAAATCTATTCATAGTATCAGTGAGCAAAATTATTACCGAATCTCTCAAATAAATGTTGACTTTAAATCAAGCACCATTTATTTATTGAGTAAATGTAGGAGTAGACTAGGCAGTTGATTACTGCGAGTATGTTAACTGAAGTGCTTTTGAAATGTTTTGGATAGAGTTGTAATTGTGACTATTTTTTGCAGCAGTGGGTCAAGTGACCTCAAGTCCCCAAAGGATGACAAAGGTAAGCTGTTGGTTCCGTTTTCAACTTCCTTTCTCGTGCCGTACCATTGCCTATGTATGTGATGTGATATGACGCTGAGCTGTTCCAATTTTACAGACAAGTCAAAGAAGTCTAGCAGTGGCAGCAGTAGCAGCAATAGCAGTAGCAGCAGTAGAAACCTATGGGTCAGTGGTCTTTCTTCTTCTACTAGAGCTACTGATCTCAAACAAGTCTTTTCTAAGTATGGAAAGGTAAGTGTTGATTTTTTTGCAAATCCGTTTGTGCTTGTGGACCTAAGTTTTTTGTTCGTTACTGTCATTGCTGTTTATCCTCTAAGGTTGTCGGTGCCAAAGTTGTTACAAATGCAAGGACACCAGGGGCTCGATGCTATGGTTATGTTACCATGGGTTCAAGTGAAGATGCCTCGAAGTGTATTCAGCATCTGCATCGCACAGAACTACATGGGCGTCTGATTTCTGTTGAAAGAGTGAGCATTCATTCCCCTGTTTTTGTACTGTAGTATAGCTATCTATTGTTCAACTTTTTTATCTTTACCTTTGTCTCATAGGCTAAAAGTGACTCAACTGGACCTCCAAAGCGCAGTGATGGAAAATCGAGTAGTAGCAGTGGCAGCAGCAATGGTACAGATAAGAAATCTGATGATAAGAAACGTGAACGTACTTCAAGTACAACTACCGAAGACAAGAAGGAAGAGCCTAGTATGTTTCTTGAGCCATGAATATGCACTTATTATCTGATGGGTTTTACCAGTTTAGTTCTTGTTAAAAATGTGTTGCTTTGAAATCATATTTCTGCCCCTAGGAAAAGAAATCAAGAAGGAAGGAGACGCAAAGGAGGGTGATGAGAAGAAGCCAGCTGAGGGTGAATCTGCTGAAGGGGCTGATAAAACAAAAGATGACAAGGACAAGAAGGATGACGGCAGTGACAAATCGCGGCCTGCTCGCAGCAGGGACACTTCTCGCGACAGGGATCGAGAGAGAGAGAGGCGGGAACGAGAGAGGAAGGACAGAGACAGGAGACGCAGCGAAGGGAGCAGCCATAGCACCCCTAGGCCTCGGTCTTCTCCCACCCAGGCTGCACGCAAGCCTGATGTCCTCACCTTCACTCACATAAGGGTCAGTACTGCTTGACATTTAAGAGAAAACCGTAACAAAAGCATTCTTTAAAGATTTGAATAGCATCTTAGTTTACTTTTTTATGTTCTACCCAACGTGGTCTTCCACAGGAGGAACGTGAGCGACACAGACTGCGTGAGAAAGAGAGAGAGCTTCGTGAGGAGGAGCGGCGGCGTCGGGATGAAGCTCTGCGTCAAAGAGAGATAGAGCGCAAGCAGCGGGAGGAAGCTATGCGCCTGGAGCGGTACGTCTGCTTTACGCATATCGATCACCTTGTCAATCATTACGTGTCTTACTTGTGAATTCACCACCTTGGCTGTTTCAGGGAGAGGGAAAAGTTGCGTCGTGAACGGGAAGCGATTGAAAGGGAAAGGGCAGAATTGCTTAGGCTGGAGAGGGATAGACAGCGTCTGGAGAGAGAAAGACTAGAAAGGGAAAAGGAGGAATTGAAACTCCAGCAGCTCAGGTCTGTGTCTGTGTCCGTGTCCATTTTTACTCCATGACTTTCAATGAGTGTTATCTGGGTCCAAACTTTTTCTATCTTAAATTTTGCATTTACAGGTTTGAGGAAGCACGGAGGACTTTGAAACGCCCTCCAGATGATAGAAGCCGTGACTACCCAGATGATAGAAAGAGATTGGCAACTGAGCGTGATCGTTATGAAGGGTCACGGTTTACTGACTCAAGGTTAGTACTGTTCTGTCCTTTGCATGCTTGAAATTTTCATAGAATCTATACATTGTGGTTGGTGACTGTGCTTAGCTGTCAAAACATTGAATGTTACTGCCTCTGTTAGGAGTCCATGCATCTCTGGCTTTGTGCTAACTCTCTTATTTTCTGCTGAGAGGAGTACATTTCAAACCCAACCATCTGTTAATTTTTCACCTAAGCTAGTTGCAAAACCATAGTGCCATTATTAAAAAGTGAGGAGGCTGTAGGCTTATAAACTCTTATTTTTAGTATTGCACATTTCAATGATTGAGTAGATTTTACTTTCAGTATTTTCTTGATGCCTCCAGTTTAAGCAAAAGTGTTGTAGGAAATCTTTCCTTTTGTGTTTTTTAATTTAAAAAAAATAAATATATTAACCCTAGTATAGTTGTGTGGAAGTTTGTTTTGTTTTGTTCTTGTGTTTGTGATTGCAGTGCAGTTTTCAATTTGAATGTTTTAGCATTTAGTGTTGGTCTGCCATTGTGTGATGAATTTCCTCTTGCTTTTGTGTCGTAGAGTTCAGTATGAAAACAAAGTAAGGGAGACGGACAAGTCTAGGAAGATCTCTGACTCCGCCAATAAGCATGATTCAAGGTATTAAAACTTCTATTATTGGAGATTCACATTAGCAATTTACTCTTGTGTTATACAATTTGAAAGCGTACATTAGACGTGTTATGTGCCACCTAGTATTTTTTTTTAATTTTTAAATTTTAATTAAATATGCTGATGCATTTCTTTTAAGTGGATGAGTGCAATCAATGTATCTATTGAAGTAATCACATCTTGTCTCATATCACTTTCAAACTGAACAAAAATCACTTCTCTTTGGTATGAACATAAATGTCAACCGAGATGTATCAAATTCATTGCTTGTAACAGAATGTGTGGGTTGCTACTATTTGGCTTGGTTCCGGGTATCACAGCATATGACAAGCATGCCAGTGATTGCCTTTCACTCGCTTCTTGGTGGTTTGAGTTGAAATTAAATGTATGCAGCCTGACGCTTAAAGATTTAAAGAACCCCCACTCATTTTTGAAAGAAAATTTTTACTATCCTTATTAAGAGCTTTAGTATCGTCTTTCTGTTAGTGTCGCCTTGAGTCTCATGTCCAAGTTGACCCCAAGGCATGAGGCTCGTAAGGCTGACTCCTGCAGCTACCGCCGTGTCTGATGGTGTTGGTGTTGTGTGCGTCAGATCTTCGGACTTCCGCAAGGATGTGCGGCCCACCGCGACGACCAGCTTGAGCCGCCGCAGCCACGACGACTCGCGCACCCTGTCTAGGCCCGGCCGGGACGCCCCGCCCCCCAGGACCCACAATGACATCACCTCTGCTCGGCGCCCGTCACCGGCCCGAGCGAAGGACAGGTAAATGCAGAGATGAGCAAAGGCTTCCGCGGCACGTTTGCTGCTCCCAAAGAATTCGTCCCTTTAATCTTATCTCGGAATTTCAGTCGGTACGACAACAGGACCACCAGTAGTTCATTCCGAAGGGACGACAGGCGGCCAGAACCAGAGAGCCGGTCCAAAATGGACGTTCGCGATCCACGAGATCGGTACACGGACAGGTCCAAGGGTGACTCGGTCAGAGGTGAGTAAGCCCCTGCTCTCTTGCGTTAAGCATTGAGCTTGGTGACACGGAGCTTGTGCATGACAGCTGTTGTCCTGTTTCAGATGGTGGCCGCTACAATGACAGAGGCGGTGACAGCTGGCACTCCAGCAGCGGCACAGGATCCAGTGCCTCCAAACCTTTCAGCAGTATGGGCGTTGGGATGGGGGTCAGGGACATGAGCAGTAGCGTGTGGGAGAGGAAGGAGACCCCGAGCTGGAGTCGGCCCATGGAGTCGTCCTCCTCAGACCGGTGAGCGCAAGCTTGAGCACAGCAGTGGAACCATCCATGAGTGGAACCCTCTACGGGAATGCTGAGATATGACCAGACGTTGACACTGACATTGCTTTTGTTTGTTGCAGGTGGGTGGGAGGCAGCAGTGCTCTAGGTGTCGGCAGCCGCCCGCTGACTAGCGGTCCTCTGTACAGCGCCCAAAGCGTGACCCCCGCCGCCCTCTCAACTCTGCAGCTGGGCCTCACAAATAGCAGCAGCTACAGTAATGACCGTTTCGATGCGTATAAAGCACCGCTCAGCTCTTTGCGGAAATATTAATAACTTGTAATGTTTCATTTAATACACCCTGTGTGTCACAAGGTTTTTCTTTTTGTTCATTAACATTTTTGTCATGTGTGGAAAACCACCCTCATTATTACTGTTGTAGATTTTACTGTTGATTTTTGATTTTTTTATGTATGTGTCAGTTTTGGTGGGACAACATCCCTCATTTTTGTGTTGTACTTACTGAAAAGTTATAGGATTATGAAATGATGAATCACTTTAGTTGAGAATCAAGCAGTAAAGTAAAAAGGTTGATTAATGACTATGATTCACTTCAACAGAAGATTCAAGCCAGATATTTTTTTTTCTTCTAAATCATGTTGAAATTATTCAACAATGTGAAGTATGTAACATTTTGTTTGAGTTTTTGAACAAATGCCATATTATCTGAAGGAACAAACCACCAGGCAATGGAAAGTTTTCATATTGTGTAGAGGGTGTGACACAGTTGTTTTTGTTCTGCCACCAAATGCAATCTTTTTCAAGCTTTCCTCTCGAGTAAGGGTAGCACTCAAGTGGTATTTGTATTTTCTGTTTAGGTTTGGAGCTATTTGTTGTTGTTACAGGAAATACAATTTTGTTAATTCGGTTGGTCTTGTAGCAATGATTTCTGTGATTTGTTCTGATGTGTATTGTGTTTTGTCATTTTAATGCATATAGCTTAGTTGCTGCAGGGACTAATAACGACGTAAAACATGAAGCAAATTGTTTTGATCATTGAAAGGGACAACTGATAATGTGGAAATAACTGGTGGGAATTTCTTTAGTACATCAACAGGAAAACAGGTTCTGTACAAGCCATATAAAGTGTCTGAAAAAAAAAAAAAGATTTTCTTGTCAAATCATTCTGTACTTTAGTAATCATCCTATATATTTCAATTAAATTTTGTGTTCTTTGCCTGCTATCATTCTTGCAAGGTTTTGATCTCAGTTCTGAATTCTACCAACTGGAGTTTCATTTCATTCAATCAAAAGCAGAGTTGTAGCTTTCTCCCTGTTTTTATGTTTGCCAATGATAAAATGTTTTGAACAAAAGTAATATGATCTGTAAAATTGTGTTATAACCATCAAGTCTCATTCCATATTACCTCATAGACATTTGTATTTGTATGATAATAAAGCAGCTTATAAATAGCAAAATTCTTCAAGAAATTATTTCCCTCTATTCCTTTCACCATGGAAAATGAAAGAGACCTATTTGACATACCCAGACATACCTGACAGCCTCAAACTTATTTTGCCTGAAAACTTAAATTCAAGGAAGCTATGCCACACAATTTAAGTAGAGGTGTTGTGTCATACCATTTCCGTAGTTTCCATTTATCTCCCAACAGTTCCTAGCCAAACAAAACAAACCCCATGCCCTCAAGCGAACTGTCCTGTACAGGAACACACCAAAATGTATGGGCATGGTCAAAAATTGGGCTGAAAATCCTGCACCTATACAACTTAGTAAAACACAAAAATCAGCCAATCAATCATAGTTTATTTCTACTAATCCAATGAGAATTAGTGATTTCATTGTGGCTCTGCAGTGGCGGTTGGCGGTTCTGATGTCACCAGATGGAGGGTACGATGCAAACAGACAATATTTATGCAGATTGTCCACATACAGAGTTTTTGTGATGCGTTTTGCTAGGGGACGTCTCCATATTTAGAGGTGGATTCCCCTTTTGATTCCCCCGGATTCCCCCTCAACGGCCGCTCCTGGATCCGCCTCTGCCGCCCCTCCCCGCACCCCTTCCCTCTCAACCGCTCTCAACCCCTGTACTTCCCCGCTGGCGTACCCCCGCCCCCCTTGCCCTCGCCCCGTCCATCGAGCACCATCGAAAGACAATTTCTCTCTTCTCATCCTTGTTCCTCGCATTGGTCCACCATGTAAAAGAGAGAGACGGCTGTGCACCTGTGCAGAAAGCGAACTGCTTTCGGATGCATCCCAAATCTTCCTGCTCGGTCGCGGCGCCGACAGGTCCAGTTGTCTGTCGTCCACCGACGCAGGCTGATCGTCGGCCTGCTTCTGCTGTTCGCTCTGGTGAGGAGGAAGGTGGTGATGTTGATGGTGATGTGTGTTGTGATGGCCATGGTGCCATGGTGTGACCCTCGGATTGACAAATAGCTGGAAGCCGATTCGTGCGCAAAGTACTCGGTGGTACTCGTGTCGGCATTCGACTGCCTGCTATAGTTTTCCTATTTCTCATCGCGGCCGTGTGGTCGCGGCCGAGTATTGGGTCAGTGCCGAAACAGCACATGCTCTCCTCTCGAGTGTTCTCAGTCCAAGCCTCCAGGTCCATCAAAATATAGATTGATTCGGTTTCGGAACGGCAGTGGCATTGTTTTGGTGGCGGGTTCAAATACCAGCTCCGGAGGCGGGTGTTGTTTGTTACCGGCGTCTGTTCTGAAGGCGTGCGCTTGGTATCTGCTTCCAGTCGTCGTCCTTGCTGGGATGACGAGGACCATGTCGAGGTCCGGGATGTGGGCACTGGCGGAGGCGCCTCTCGCCGCGCTGGTGCTGGGCGCCGCGTTGGCCGCGTCCGTGGCGCTGTCGGCGGCGGCCCCCGCCGACGGAAACCGGCCCCTCAGCTACGTCCTCGCCGATACGGCCTTCCTCGCCGACGAAATGAGCGCTGTCCAAGACGCAGGTGAGACCTCGCCTGACACGGGTTCAAGTACCGCTGGCGTGTTTAGGTTTTCATTCCTCTGCTTGTGCCCCAGGGCTGGACTGGGCGGCGCGGGTGTCCGAGTACTTGTCTCTGGTGGAGCGGACTGTCGGCGGCGTGGGGGCGGTCCCCGCCGTGCGGACGGAAGCGGAGAATGGGACCGGAGGACAACAAGCACCCCGCCGGCGGAGGGACCTCCCCACCGACCCACTGATGACCCTCACCAAGGACCCTCAAGGTGAGCCCGGCCGGGATCAAATGTGGCTTTGTTTTGGTTTATCATGTCCGCTGTGGTTCGAGAATTTTCCTCCAAGTTCCAAATTTGAGGCCTGGACGCTCGCGTAGCGCTAGAGTTTTCCTCCCTTCCGGTCCGGACTTGCTGACGCTCTGTTCCGCTTCTCGCAGGCGTGTTCCTCCTGGAGAAGCTGGAGGAGCGGTACAACATCCCCGCCAAGTTCCCCAACGACGTTGTGGTCTTTTCACGCGCCGAGAGTGCCGGTGTGGTCTGGTACGCCGCGGCCCTGGAGGCGGACGCCGCTAACCCCCAGCTGACCCTGGCCAACGCGCTCGTGCTATACAAGCTCATAGTGGGTGTTGCTGACGTGTTCTTCGTTACTTTCTTTCATTAAAAAAAAAATATAATTCACGCCTTGTACTTATTCTTTTTCACAGGGTAACAGATTCTTGGAGCAGACTCGGGTGGCCACGTTCAGCGCGGCCTCGCTGGCCGTGCGGGACATCGACGGCTGGGTCTACTTGGTGGCGGCGGAGCGCGCGGCGCAGCACCGCGAGGCCCCTCAGGGAGGGTCCATCCTGTACCGCCTGTCCCACAACGGGCGCTTGCTCATCCCCGTCGAGACCCTCCAGACCAGCTACCCCAGCGACGTCTGCTTCTGGTGGGTACTAGTATCCTTCACCGATCGGCCGCGGGTTCGAACACTGTCGTGTCATCTGAGGGTTTCAACTCTGTTTCCGGCGCACAGGACGTTCAACGGCGCGACTTTCCTCGCGGTGGCCTCGGAGTTCTCCAACGTCTCTGGCGCCTTCTCGTACTCGGCCGACACCCTGGTGTACCGCTGGTTCGGCGAGCACCTCGACATCATCCAGCGCCTGCCCACGCACGGGGCCAAGGCGGTGGCGGCCTTCTCCATCGACACGAACCAGTACCTCGCCGTCGTCAACCATATCAACGACCAAGGTACTGTGCCTTGGTCGCGTCCGTGTGGCGCTGGGGTTTGACAGTGGCAGCTGACTCGTCTATTTCAACAGGAGACACGAACATCGACTCGGTGGTGTACCGGTTCGACATGGTGAAGGAACGCTTCGTGGTGCACCAGCAGCTTCGCACCCACGCTGCCGTCGACATCGACTTCTTCACGATGAAACGCTCTCGGGGGACGGACAACTTCCTCGTCGTGGCGAACAACTACTACAAAGGTGAGACAACTGCTCGACCATTGTGGTTCGTTTTAACTCGCACGCCTTTTTCAGAAAATGATTGAATTGCTTTCTTTTTCGTGATTTTGTTTTTTTCCCCTCCTCAGGACCCGGCCAGATCAAGAACCCAACGACCAACTCCGTCATCTACAAATGGACCGAAGGCTTCTTCGTTCCCTTCCAGAGCTTCTGGTTTACGGGAGCGTCGCAGTGGACGCCGTTCTCGGTGAGGCTCTGCTCTGTGCCCTATGGGACGGGGCGAGTGCTGCAGGCGGTCGGTTCATGCTCTCCGGCTGGTATTCGAACCCGCGCACTCCGGTTTATTTGGTGTTTTTTTTTCTGTTTTTTTTTTCTTTCAATTTTTACTTTTATTTTTTTATTTTTATATGAACGATGCCGGACTAACACCGCCCCCCTCCTCTCTCCCGGTTGCAGGGCCCCAAGGGCGAGACAGCGCTTCTGGCGGTGAGCGCCAACGGGCTGCACGCCTTCCAGTACGACGGGTGGCGCTTCCAGGAGATGGTGGTGTCGGCACTGCCACTGCTCCGCGGACCCCAGACCAGCATCGCCCACATCCGCACGGCCACCATCAACGGCGAGGGACTCATCGGCAAGTGTGTCCTTTCTTTTCTCCAATTTTTTTCTTGGGTCTAATCCCCCATGTCCCCCATATCTCGTATCACGTGTAAAGGCTCACAGGTCCTATATTTTTGTAACTTAATTTTTTCCCCACCATTTCCGCTGCAGTGGTGGCGAGCAAGTCGAACGCCGGGACACTGCACAACGTGTTCGCGGTCGTGTTCTCGCGGGCGACTCCGCTGGAGCAGCTGTACGCCGAGGTGCGCTACTGGTGCGATGGCGAGACAGCCGGGATGGCGCACAACTCCGTCGACGACCTGGCCAGGCGCGTGGAGGCGGCCCCCAAGTGGGACAGCCCGGTGGTGGAGCTGGACACCATCAGCTTCGAGTCCACCAAGAGCAGCGCCATCAACACCCTGGTCGCCAACAAGGTGCGGTGCGCTGCGTATCGCCCTTGTCGAGCAGTGCTGTTCGCACGCGTTGTGTTGAACTTCTCATGATCCTGTTTTAATTGCAGATCATATCTACGAGCCCGGCCAACGATCCTGAGTACGTCAAGAAGGTCAACAGCATGGTTCGCATGTACGACTCAACCAAACTGAATTTGGCAGCTGCTAGAGATACCATAAACAGGGCGCTCAAGAAGGACAAACCTAACGAGATCGGAGGTGGGTAGATTTGCTGCGCCGAAACCCAACTTTGGCCGTACAGTAGTTCGTCGACTTTACGCTCCACCTTGTAACAGTGCGCTTGGTGATCGACAACGCCAAGGTGTCCTGTCCGCTGGGCGGCTGCCGCTTCGGCCGCGCCGATGTGGGGCGCCTCAGGGGTGAGAACGCCGTCGACCTTGTCAACAACGCCGTGCGCCTGGACGAGGACATCAAACTGCCCACACTGCACTTCTCCAACCTTCACGTGCCCGGAAACCTTGTCTCGAGGTAAGGACATCGTCGGTGTGGTCCGTGGCGGTGGGGCTCCGGGTGCCGGCGCTGATCGGGTTTCCCGTCCTTCCCGTTCTAGTCGCGTCCTGGGCGAGGAGGCTTCGCTGGTGAGCCGCATGGAGACTCAGGAGGTCCTGGGAAGCCTGGTAGTCGACGAGCTCCACGTGGACATGGGCCTCGACGTGGGCGGCCGTGTCGACGGCATCCACCTGACCCGCGACACCGTGTTGCTGACGGAGGGTGACCAGCGGCTGCCAGGTCGGTGCTGGGCGCGGGTTCCAATACCGGGAGCAGTTGCAGCTGGCAGTGCGCTAACCCCTCTCCCTCCTGCAGGCTACACGAGCATGAGCGAGTGGTGGCAGGTGAAGAACCTGGTGCTGAACGGGCGCGTCAACGGCATGACCATCGACGTGTCCCGGCCCGAGCTGCCGCCGGAGGTGCCCCCCACGGGCACCATGCAGCCCCTGAACCTCGAGGTGCGCGACGTGCGCATCCTGGGCAAGCTGCTGGGGCCGGTCGACATCCAGGAGGTGAACAAGCGAGCGCTGCGCAACTCCGGCAACCAGTTCGTGACAGGTGAACACAGGCCTCTGCTGTCTTACCTGGTTGATAGCTTCATCTGACCACCTGTCGGTTACTGGTCTCCCCGCTTTCAGCTGTCCATAAGTTCGATCGCCTCATGGTGAACGAGGCCGTGGTGAGGTCCTTGCCTGTTCCCATCGAGGACGTGATCCGCACGGACGTGGAAGGCGCCATCCCCGGCCAGCTCGTGTTCAGCCAAGCCGTCAACGCCAGCAACGTCCAGGTAGGGCGGCCGGTATTTGAACCCGGGCGTTTCGGAACCAAAATTGGTGGCCTAAACTTTTGTTTTTTTGAAAACAACTTTTGTGTGAGCAAACATGACCAAAATATTAAAACTGGAAGTAGGATAAATATTTAAGGTTCAAAATTGTTGCTAGAATTTGCCTTTATGGCCTTCTGGATAAGCTAAATGCAAAGATCAAAAGCAGGGCGCTAAAGCCGGCCTATATATTTAAAAATGTTTAAAATCCTTAAAAACTGGTTGATCCAACGAAAACGTTTGAGGTTTCCTCGCGGCGCTTGCACTCTACTCTACCGGGGCTTGTACTGATCCTTTTGTTTGCTTTCGGCAGGTGTACAAGCGCCTGAACCACGTGGACGTCGCTACGGACGGGTCCCTGGACCTGCTGCTCCGTGACGGGCAGGCCGGCGGACAGAACGTGACGGGGTCCAAATGGGTCCGCTCGCTGGAAATCACGGACGTGGCCCAGATCCGCGGCCGCATCCTGGGGCTGGAGGTGCCCGCCAAGGGCGACGTGAGGTTGATCCAGGACGAGGTGGTCGTCGAGGGTGACGTGACGGTAAACGCTGGTAAACTTGGTGTTCTGTGGCGTGATGGTGCAGACCGATGACCGACGATTCTTTCTTTGGTAGATTTCTGGCCAGGTGACCGTGCAGGGCGACGTTGTGGCGACGGACATCCTGGAGGCCGGCTCCGGGCTGTCGGTGGCGGCTGTGCTGCGGAACGGCGTGAGGCTGGGGCAGCCTTTGCCCCCGTCCGTCGTGTTCGATCACCTGGAGGTGTCCGACCTGGAAGTGGATGTGGTGAACGGCGTCCCCACAAGCCAGTGGGTAGAGGACTCCCCGAACGCGGAGGTGCGCGTGACGCAGCCCGTGACGTTCGTCGGCGACGTGGTGGTTTCCGGGGCGTCCTCCCTGACGGGTGAGGTCAACGGCGTGAGCCTGCGCACACTGGACGAGACCGCGCTCAAGACAACCGGCGACCAGGTCGTGTTGGGCCACAAGACGTTCGACTACATCAAGACCCACACGTGAGCGTCGTTGGCCATGTTTGCTTTAGCGCCGGGAATGTGTCCGTGACTCGGTTCGCTTGTCTTTGCAGCGTCTGGAGCAACGACACCTGGCTGGGCGGCGCGCGCTGGCGGGACCTGTGGGGCAGCGCCAAGCCCCAGGGCCCCCCCGACGGCATCTTGCGCCTGGAGGACGACGTGGTGATCAAGGGGGAGCTGGAGCTGAAGCGGCTCAAGGTGGACGGCACCCTCGGCGGCATCGACCTGAACACGACCCTCAAGGACTCCGTCTTCTCCGACTCTGTGGTGGTCATCGACGGCCCCATGACCTTCACGCAGGTGAGGGCGGGTTCGAATCCCGCACCGTCCCCTCTGTTTGTCCGGAGGCCGGAGGTGACGTTGGTAAATGTTCTGCTCCCTATAGACCATCACCGTCGACGACCTGCACGTGTCCCCCACCACCGAGGGCACTGACTTGAGCGGTGTCATGGCCGCTTCGCAACCGGCGCCTGAGGAGCTCGAGTTCGACCGCACGCATCAGCCGCTGTACATCAAGAAGAGCCTGTCCGTGAGCCGCCTCGGCTTCCATGGTGAGCACCGCACCACCGCCTGGCCGACACGGGGCCTACTGCGTCCACTGACTGGCTGGCTCTCCGCATCAGCCACCTCGAATTTTCGGAGCCGCTGCAATAAATGGGGTACTCTATGATCGTCAGGCACTCTGGACGGCATGTCTGACGCCGACTGGTCCGCCCCCTGGCTGGAGGTGGACGGCGACCAGACGCTCTACGGCCCGCAGACGGTGGCCGGCAACGTGGACGCCCTGTCCGGGGTGCGCGTCGCCACCAACATCAACGGCCTCGAGCTGGCCAAGTTTGCCGAACAGGTGGCCAGACTCGATGACCCCAACCTCCGACTGCGCCAAGTTGTATTCGGTGAGCAATTTTTTTTTCTCAAGTTTTTGTGGGTGGGTATGCTGTTTCGGTACAGAGTTTTTTTCGTGATTGCGTAATTGTTCTGCGATCTGTTTCTGACCGCGTTCTTCTGTTGCAGAGGACCCCGTGGTGGCGTACGGCAACGTGTCCGCCGGCTTGGTGGGCGGCGTCCGCCTGTCCGACGCGCTCCTGGCCCGGGGCATGGAGGCGCAGGAGGTCCACGGCCGCCTGACGCTGGCCGCCGGCCTGGAGACCATGAGCTCGCTGGTGGTGGTGGGTGAGCTGGGCGGCGAGAACCTCAAGAACCTGTGCGACTTCGCGGACCCGTCGCCCGTGAGCCTCAACGGGCCTCAGCACCTCACCGTGCAGGGTGCGTAAGGGCCTTGCGCTCCGCTCCGCCGATGAGTGCCGTCGCGTTCACGTCGTTGCCGACCGCCTTCTGCATCGCGTTTGTGCTCTGCTTGGTGCTGCAGGTGATGCCTTCATGGACGAGGAGCCGGTGCTGCAGCACAACGTCAACGGGCAGAGCATGCAGAAGCTGCTCAACAACACGTGGATGAAGGACAGGTCGGCAAAGATCTGGGCGGAAATGGACTTCGGCGACTTGGTCTTCCACGCGGGTGTGACCGTGAAGGTGAGCAGAGGGTAGGCAGGTCTGTTGCGCCGGCGTGCCGTGCGGGCTGGCCTACCCTGCGGGTGACAGGCGCGCGGTATAGCGCGTGGCTGCTCCGACTGCGGCCGGCGCGGAGGCCTTTCATTTTGCGGAGGTCGAGATCTTAACTGGCGTCGTGTCTTGCAGGACCGCATTGACGGCGTGAGTCTCGACGCCATCTCCCAGCGCTACCTGAGCAGGTCCCGCGACGAGGTCATCTCCACGAACCTCAACATCGCCGGCGGCGTGATGGTGCAGGGGCAGCTGCTGTCTGGAGGCCCGGTCGACGTGGCGGGAACGGTACGGCACGGCTGGGAGCGGTCCGGGTTCGACACCGCCCCTCGACATATTTTTTTTCTTACGATTTCATTTTTGCAGGTGCGCGGTGAGCGGCTCAGCGAGCTGCCCAACAAGGTGCTGATGGACGGATCCGACCAGGAGATCTCCGCGCACATGGAGTTCGGCATAGTGCAGGCGGAAGGCGACTTGAGCCTGCAGGGCACCATCAACGGGCTGGACCTGGCCAAGGACGTCGTGCTGCTCAAGGCGAATGCACAAGAGTGAGTCACCGCAGGGCAGCGTAACTGCGTCTCGTCAAGATTGTCTTGATATCTTGTCCTCATGGTTATCCAAATTTTGCCTTCCTAGGTCTTTGAAGCACAATATAGTGACGGAGCGGAAGAGGATCATGGGCAAGCTTCGCGTGACGGATCTCGGCCTTCAGGAGGGCGTTCGCGTCCAGGACGTCGACGTTGTGGCGTGGAACCGGGACGCCGTGCGCGTCACGGGCGATTACACGGTGACGGGGGCTAAGACGCTGAGCCAGCCGCAGGTGTCCGGTGGCTTGATGTGAGTGTCCTCAGTGCCGAGAGCGAATGCAGGAGGACAGGAACCCGACACTACCCATACTGGACCCCATGTTCTCTCTTCCAGTGTGGGCGGCCTCGTGAACGGGGTACAGGTGGACGCGGACCACCTGTTGGTCCGCAACCTGGACCAGACGATTTCCGGGGCCAAAACGCTGCGGCCCGCGCCGCTGCCAGGCCTGGGGCTGCGCGTGGACGAGCTGTCCGTGCAAGGCAACGTCAACGACGTGAACATGCGCGAGCTGCTGGTGAACCAGGCGTACAAGACGGCGGACGTGGCCGTCGTGACCCCCGTCCGCTTCCCGAGCGGGCTGCACGGCGACAGCGCCTGGCTGGACGGGCTGTACCAGGGCGTGAACGTGTCCGAGCTGATCTACTTGGCCGAGCACCCGCCTGGCCTGGATCAGTACGCCGAGCTGCACGACAGGCTGCAGGCAGTAGCCGAACACGTCCAGCGCAGCCTCAAGTGTGAGTCAATGTCTCGTTGGTCTTGTTGTGCGGGGAGTTAGGGTTCTGAATTTGTTGTGTTCGCTCCTGCAGCCCAGGGCTACTACCTGAACCATTACCACACCGCGGTGGAGTTGCGCTCCGCGGTGCGCGCCGTGTTGCCGCTCGGCAGGGGCGCGGACGGCGAACAGAACGTGCAGGACGCGGCCTACGCCATCGCCGTGGTGCGCGAGACGAGCCCGCACCACGACCTGCCCATCAGCTTCTACATCTGGGACTCCAAGAGCGGCACCATCGTCCCTCACCCGCGTGAGTGCAGCAGCTGCAGCACCGTGACTGTTCGCTTGTTTCGGGTCTCGGTCCGGGTGGTTTCACGTGTCGTGGTTACAGATGTGGCGCCTGTTTCGCTGCCACGCACCGTCCGCATGATCGAGCCCGCCGAGTGGGCGGGGCAGAACGCCATCTACTGGGAATCGTCAGAAGACTCGGGTAGGTCGCGGGTTCAAATACTTCAATAACGACTATATTATTTTAGTTTTTAATCATCACGGCCGTGTTTGATGCCTTTTGCTCTTCTCCAGGGGTGCACTTTGGGCACGTGATGGGTGTGCTCCGCAGCGGGGGTCTTGGCGTGGCCCAGGTGCTCCGGGACGCGCTCCCCAGCGCCTGGGTGGTGGCCCGGCAGCTGGGCGCCACCAACTGCCTCGTGAGGGGCGACCCCGGCGGCATCGGGGGCACGGACGGCTTCTGCGCGCTGCACTGCGTGGCCGGCGGCCAGGAGACGCGGCAGGCGCTGCCGGTGCCGCGAGCTATGCACGTGAGTCATGCCAGCCCACCCAGTGCCAGTGTCGGCGGCTGCATTTTCCCTGAAAACGCTCGCATTTTTTTTCAGGCTGCTGTTCTGTCCGTGCGCGGGGTGCCTCACGTGTTCGTGGCCTCGGGCGCCAGCGAGAGGTCCGAGGGCTCGGTGCTGGCGTGGCGGTGGGAGGCCGAGGCCGCGTCGCTGGTTCTGGTCCAGGCCTGGGGCGTGACCAACGCGTCGTCGCTGGCAGCTATCGAATACCGTGGCATCCAGTACCTGGCTGCCGCCTCTGGGCACGTGGAAAGCACACCGCACCAGGGTTTGGTGCACATCAGCAGGTGAGGCTTGGCTCGGTGAGGCCTTTGACTCCTGACGCGTTGAACGGGGTTTCACATGACTTCCTCTCGTTTGCAGATACGACGTGGTGCTCGGCGAGTTCACGCACTGGCAGAGCCTGGAGGTGGAGGGCCCGCGCGCGATGCAGTTCGCGCAGCTGCCCAGCGGCGAGCTGGTGCTGTACGTGGCGACCTGGTGCCCCACCGACAGCCTCGTGGTGTTCCAGTACCGCGGTGTGTCCGGCTTCGTGCGCCGCGCGTCCGCCGCCGTGCCCTCGACGGGGGTCCTGAGCGCCTTCACGACGGCCGAGCATCAGCACGTCGTGGCCGTGAGCGCCAGCGCCGGCTTGGGTGGCGGACGGGCGGCCTTGCTACAGGCTTCCTTCAAGGGTAGCTGGGAGTCTTCGGAGATCGCTTACAGGCAGACCCCGGCCCAGGCCCTTCGCAGGGGCTGACGGTTCTCAGATTTTAAACTTGAGTTCAAATTTGTGAGGGTGTAGGGTGATTTGTTTTAAAAATGTGGAGGTCGTCAGAAATAGGATTGTCATACGATTGTTAACGTTAAACGTATTGCATTGTTAAACCGAGGTCTGTGATCTTTCTAGTCGTTAATTTAGAGAGTATTTATATGAATATCGTGTTTTTGATGCTGTTTTCGTGAGTTGTTTGCTGTTAATGTTTGTTTTATAGTTGTTCCACATGGTCTGTTAAGAAATGAAATATATATATGAAGTTAATCAGCGAATGTTGCCATCAATCTAATATACCTATCCCTCTTCGACTGTTAATGCATGCTTTCCTCTCTGGAAAGCTATTTAAAAACTTAAAATTATTGAACCTTCAGCAGAAAGGCTTGTCAGGTCGCATGGAATAGAAATCGTATTGCATTTGTTTCTAAATTTTGGAGAATTAAACGCCAAGCATACTCTAATTAAATTTAATCGCACACCGATTGGACAAATCTTTCTTTAAGTCGATTCTTTAAACCTATAAACGCGATACCGATTTACTGCGCTGTTAAAGAAAATAGATCTTTTATCCAGTAGGCGTTCTGGAATATTGTGAGCCCTGTACTTTGAGAACCGTAGCGATGTACGACTTCACCTTGGTCTCAAAATATTCATGAATCATCAGTCCATACATCTTCGTTAATATTTACTAAAATCAATCTCGCTTTTTGAAGTAACCACATTAGGGTAGCTCGCGCGCTCGGTACGTTTAAAAGGCCTATAGCCGTGCAGAAGTGCAGAAATAAATTAATGCAAATAATTAAAATTAGCTTCCTCGTGGCCTTGGTTACCCAGTTTGAAAATTTTGAAAGACACGGAAAAGAAAACCCCTGGTTGGAATGTGCTCACGTGGTAGATGACTGGTATGAGAATCTCATATCTGATTTCGTTTGTTTGGGATAGGGGTTTGGAATGTCTTTGTGGTGCTTTTTCGAATTTCGAACATGTAACAATTGTTGCGGAAGCTTTCGTCTCGAGCTTTCGGTACCGTGGCTGGGACGATAAATCTAAGAATTCCATTAAGAAGTGGTGGGAGGGCCATCAACCGACATTGTTTTTGTTTCAAGGAGTGAAAAGTAAGTCTGTTTGGGATACAACCAGCGGGTGAGTCGGTGTCCGCAGTCCTCACATTCACTTTTTAAGATTAAACTGTGAACTCGCATGAGATTTTGGTTCCAAATACGATGGATTTTTACTGCAGTCATGTTTCTTACAGTTATTTCCATGCACCGCTCACATTCTGTTAAGAACTGCCCGAGTAGACAGGACTAACCTCACCTTTGTTTGTGGTTCGACTGTTCCTCCCTTTTGGGTCTTGTGTGTTTTCGCTAACACTCCGAGCAGGCGAACCGCCATTGGCTTAAAGCCTGTGACCAGCTAGTAGTAGAGCTTCTCTCTTCCTCTCTTAATTTGAGCAGGTTTATTTTAAGTTATTGATATCACCTATGTGTACGCATGATTTCCACTCTTGTTATTGACTATTTTTCTTCAGTGGTCCTTCCCCTACATGTTGCTTTGATTCTCAATATGTCTCCACAGAGCATTTGTACAACATGTTGAAAAACATGGTAAATGACATCGAAATAAAGGTGGAGAACACACGGCGCAGGGATGAAGACCCTGATGAGATATGGGACCCCATGCAAGCCGATTACGATAACCCTGAACTCAACTCGTATGTCCATGGACCTGGAGCTAACCTTGATATTAGCATGCAGCGCCCCGCATACAGGTAGGCATGGTTTCTGTTACTGTCTTCAAAAGTTGAACTGATATTTTGAGAATGAAATCTGTAAGTCTGGGTTTGATGTGAAAGGGACTCTCATCTTACATCAAATTTGGTAAATTGCTTGTTATTGTCCTACTCTTCCTAGATATGGGTTTGGTAGTGTGGTCACTGTCCAACCACTGGTCTTTATTTTAAATCTTATTTCTAGGAATGCAAAGAATGAAGTTGTGTATAAGATCATGGTAAACCGAATTCCCCAGGGTTTGACTCAGGTGTGTAAAGCTTGGGACATGTAAAATTGTCGCTTTATTTTCCCGTTTTGTATTGATTTCTTAACTTCAATGCAGGTTGGACTGGAAAATATTTTCTTGAATTGTGGGTCACCAAAGATCTGCAAGTGTTTCAAAGAAAATGGTGATCGTATCATCTGGGCATTGATTGAATTTAAAACTTTGCAGTAAGTTCTGTCTGTAATCTAATTGATCCATGCTTTTTATTTGTATTGCTGTTTGTCTAAACTGATTAAAATCCGTAGGGAGGCTGAGAGGGCTATTTTGATGCTGGATAATCAACTACCCTTGAACATGAGAGTCAGCTTCGCTAGAAGTGATGAAGAAAATGAGAGACTGAAAAAGAAAAAAGAAGAAGAGGAGAGGCTGTCTCAGAAATTTGCCATGGAATCAGCTGTGAATTCATCATTTTCCATTCCAAATCAAAAACCTGGTTCAAATCGACAGTTGATGAGGTGATAGTTTATTCTTGATTTCCATATGGTGTGTACATCAGTTGCTCATTACATGTGAATGGAAGATCATTAATATCTGCTGCTTGTTCACAGAACAATAGGAAGAGGCAACAGGGGAAAATTCATACTTAATGCCTACAGACAGAACTGTGAAAGAGGAAGTGGTTTGAAAAACTGCATGTGGTCAAATGGTATTCCAGATTTCAGGGATCCAGGTGGTCTAATGTACAATCCTCGATCACATCAACACGATACTTCAAATAAATATATGCAGGGCTTTGTGGTTACAACTACTGGAAAAAATTCAGTCCGTAGAGTTGTCATGGGGCGTGGGTTTGTCCCTCCTGAGTAAGTTTTTTAATACTTTTTAAGTGCTTAAAATCTGATAAATTAGTTTTTGGAATTCCTAGAGTTTTGACTCGTATCTTATTTTTAAATCCCTGCACAGGGCTGGTAAAGTGTGTCCGCCATCTGATTGTGAAGTAATATTTGAGGTATAAATTGTTTTTTTGGGTATAAAATCCATGTGAATGTGAATTTCTGTATTAAATTTTTCATTCATTACATTCTGTACATTTTCCATTTTAGAAAACTGTTGGCAGCGATGTTATGGTCCCTTTACTACGGTGTAGGACATGTTGTTCGGAAACCACTCAAAAGTGCTCCCTGTGTGGAACACCCTACTGTTCAAGAAAATGTCAGAGGGATGACTATAGAAGACACAAATCGGAATGTGTCAACAAGGAGTAAGATGTGACATTTTAACGGAATGAGTGTATTCTGTTTTGTTCCTCAGTTTATATCCTGTGTTTTAATTTCAGATGTATAGACTATCCTGTAGGTGCGAACTCACAAGAAACTCTAAAATTTGTGCCCATGTGCGAGCCTCTAGAACCGGTTCAGAAGGTGGAAACAGCACCCTCTCAGCAGATCAACAGCCACTGGTAGTGGAAGCCTCCAGTTTGCTCATGTCAGTGGACTGTGTTCAGTTAGTTGGTTTTACTCCTTTTTGAAATAATTTTTCAGCAGCAGTTCAAGAGAAAATGTTGTGACAATTTTAAAGGAAGGAACAGAGGCAGTGATAGAACTGAAATCTGCAGATTCCGGTCTATATCATGGGACATTGAGCTGTCGTGAAGTCTTTGAGGTCACAGATCGGTTGTTGAATCTTGGACGTACCCTTCACAATACTCCACTAGACTTACATTTTTGGTCAGTAGCTGGGAAAAACTTATTACCCTATTCTTAGTCTTAATCAATCTTAACTGTGTTCAATGTGCAGTGTCAATTCAGTTCATGATGCTCAAATTTCATTTAGGCCAGCACCTGGGGCACTTGTGGCAGTGAAATATGAAGGTTCCGTGTGCAGAGCGTGCATTCTTTACACTCCCATTATTGGTAACTCCACAGTCTTCAAAGTGGCTCTGTGTGATTATGCCAAAATTGAGGATATGGAAGTCGAAAACATCTTCAAACTGACATCAGACTTTTACGACTTGCCAGAGCTAGCCGTAACATGTGATGTTTTGCAATCATCACCTCAATTAGCGGCAATATTGGTATGTTTGTTTCATTGTGAAATGATTTATTAGTGAAGAGTGCATGTGTTTAGTGAACATAATGTATTGTAAAAAAGCCACCATAATTTTTCATTTTTTTTAGAATGGTCAAGAACCATGCATGTCTTTGAAAGTGGAAGGCCTATCAAGCTCAAAGGTTACTGCTCACGTAGTAGGTAACAATGGTGAAGTAATTGGAGTGGTGTCAATTTCTCCATGGGTGCCTTCCAAGCAGTGGCTTATTCCAGTTCAACTTGTCACCCCATGCCAAGTGATAATTACTGCATATCACAACCAAAATGCACTATATGTGCGCCCTGCTGGCCGTAACTATCAAGAACAAATGTTTACTGTGTTACAAATGGTGGCTGCTGTTGTTGCAACATGTAAGTTGTGCAAGGGCATCTGCTCCCATCTAGTGAATTATGAAAACCACCCATGATGTGTAGTGAATAATATGCAACTCAATTACAGCTCCTCCTCTTGACAGACCTCCCAATAAGGGTGAAATGGTTGCCTGCTTCTATAAAAATGATGGTAACTATTATCGGGCCATTGTGCAGGATAGAAAATGTGAAGAATACTTAGTGTTCTTTGTAGATTTTGGTGATACTTGTATGGCATCCATGCAGAACATGAAATTCTTACCGTGGGAAATAAAAGTGGTAGGTTTATCTAGCATACTGATCAACAATTTTGGCTACTTGTCAAATCTATCCTCCGTCACTTTCCTCCCTTTTTGTTTAGAAACCATGTATGGCAGTCAAAGTAAGCCTCAAAGGTGTGACACAGGGTCCGCTAACAGATGATGCTGTTCGGTATTTGAATATGTTAGTGCAGAAAGAGCAGCAGTTAAGATTGGTGAGTAAAATGTACTATTGAAGTAAATACAGACTTTGCTGACCCTGCTTTTATGGGAATTGTATTTCATCCATCTAGGAATGCTCAAAGCAAGACACTGATGGAGTTGAACTGTTCTGTCTTGATGGGAAAAGTCTGAACTCTCAGATCCAAGAGTATTTGACTCCTGAATGGAAGAATTCCAGGAGTAATGGTCAGGATCCTCATAGTAAGTATATTAGAGAAAAATGTACATGTTACGGTTAATGTGCGGAGCCCGGCTACTCCTAAGATTAGCCGGCTAATGTTAGGAGTAACCGGGCGCCGACGGCTAATGTCGTATTCAGGCTTCCATGTGCAACATTAGCCGGCTAATCTTAGGAACAGCCGGCAATCGTATTCTGAGTTCAACATTAACCGTTGGCGACCGGCTAATGTTGAACTCAGTCACATGTGAGCAGCTGCGGCCGTGACCCTGAGGAGTGGGCGCCCGGGCACCCCTCTCTCACCCGGCTATTGTTGCACATCACCCGGCTACTGCAACCCCTTCCGCTACCCGGCCCACCTCCAAATTTCTGTTCTATTCTAAATTCTCTTTTTAAATTCAAAGTACAATGGCAACCTTTCCCGACAAGGACACATTCTATCAAGAACTTGAGAAAATTTTGTCTAAGAAACGTTTAGATAATGCCAGTTATATAAATTCTGATCAGTATGCAAAGTTTATAGAGGAAGTGAAGCAAGCACGGCAAAACAAGGGGTCAACCCGTGACTTTCGGAGAATGAACCGTTTCACCGTTGTTGAGATCAACGGAGAAGAGAAACTGATTGAGCCTCTTAAAGGTGGGCAGACCAACATGAAATTTTATGTGAAGCTTGAAGAACTCTTTGATATCTTACTGGAGGCACATGCTGCTGTCCACAAAGGCAAAAACCGTATGATTTTGGCTCTTAAAGAAAAGTACAAAAATGCCACTCAAGAGTCTATTACCCTCAGTTGAGGGGGCTATTAGTACAGGGTGCAAGACAAAAAGATGTGGGTGCAGATCAGCCGGGCAACCCTGCAAGTCCCACTGCCACCCAGGGCGTGCCTGTACTAATAAATAGGTAGCTCACACCGACGCCCCGTCTCGCTGTGCAACATTAGCCGGTCACATGTGACTGAGTTCAACATTAGCCGGTCGCCAACGGCTAATGTTGAACTCAGACAACGCTAGCCGGTTCGGCCTAGGCTGTTCCTAAGATTAGCCGGCTAATGTTGCACATGGAAGCCTGAATACGACATTAGCCGTCGGCGCCCGGTTACTCCTAACATTAGCCGGCTAATCTTAGGAGTAGCCGGGCTCCGCACATTAACCGTAACATACACACATAATAGCTAATAATCTTTTAACCACTAAAACAAAAAAAGAAATCATAACATTTTTATTCATTTTCTGTTTTTAAATGTTTAGAGGGTGAAGTCTTCTTGGTAGAAGACACCACAGTGCTCCCCTTAATTAAAGGAGGATTGAAGAGTGGTTTTACCAATGTGTGGGTAACTTCTGTCATGTCAAACGGACGAGTGGCAGTTTGTCCAGTTGACCGTGACCGTCCTGAAATTGAACATGTACTAGAGACCTTAAGTTTTCAAATCAATGAGTATTGTGAGTCTACGGATCCAAATTCCTCCTACAACCCACGTGAGAGTGAAGTGTGCTTGGTGAAATTTAGAGGTAAGAAATTGCAATTGTTTAATTTTAACTCAGGGTTCAAGGTTATTTTTAGGGTTTTAATTCTCCTTTAACTCCATGTATAGATGGCCTCTGGCATCGGGCTGTAAATTCAATGACCTTAGGAGCAACTCAGACTTGCCAAGTTCTATTCTTAGACTTTGGCAATGTTGAGATAGTGTCATTCACAAATATAAGGCGAATGCTACCTGATTTTGTGAGTGCACCAACTATAATGTCGATGTGCACTTTGGATGGTAAGTGCTTTCAAACATTTTCTGAAACCTTGACACAATTCTTAAGTATTTACACTGGCAATTATGTTACCCAGTCTTTGCTCACAATTATGTGTTGTTTTTATGAAATAGGAATCCCAGGAGAGCCCCCTCTTGAAATGATCCAGAAGATTATTGAAATAGTACCTGCTAGCAAACAATATGAGGTGGAAGTTCTCAGTGAGATTGGCAAGGGCGAGTATAAAATACGAATCCCAGAGCTCTCCCACCAATTGAAATCTTTATTTTCCCAAGAGAATTGATGTTATGGCCTATACCTTGCGTACGGTAATCATGTTTTTGCTAATTAGTAGTGCTGTATTGATGCATTTATTTAACAGTGCTTGCTGAACATTGAATGTCATTCCTGTTGGAGTGAGGTATATTTAATTTTGTTACATTGAAAGTGTTCTTTAATTTTAAGGACAAGACTGCAATTAGAGTTGTATTTTTATGTTGTAATACTGTAGATCTGAATTACAAGTCTAGTTCCAACCGCTGAGTTTTTCATTTCCATTGTTCAGTTATCACATGGAGCATTTCCCAAGACCCAAAGCATAAAAACGTAAGGGGATCTGAGTACAGTTAAACCCTATTTGGCCTTAAGATTGGCTTAAGGTGATTTTAATGCATGTTGACACAGCAATCATAAAATTGTTGAATAGAACTATTGGGCAGATGCTTGCAAGTGCTCTTAGCACCTTGGCTCATGGAATATAAATGGGAGTACTATTACCAATTCTCTATTGCTCCCAGGCCCAATTGAAAAGCTTCGAAAGGGAAGTCAGGATGCATACAACTAGATGAATTGTGGAGTAAGCTTTATTTTTACATTGTAATTTACACATCTGTTATGAATCTGTGATGTGGCTTACAAACGTAAGCTCCACTTCACCCAAACGCAAAGAGTGAGACTATATCTAAACAGTAATCATACAAGCTATCAATCACTATTATTGGGTGCAAAAATTGCAATCATTGAAAGTAGAGTAAGTACAAAAAATCTCAAAATTGAATTTTATACAACAAAGTTGAAAGTCTGGGACTGAAATTTTGGTAAGAACTGTTCAGAACTAACTACAGTAACTCAATCTGCAATAAAGAACAGAATTATTAATTTTCTAGGCAAAACACAAGTTTTGCCATTGACAAAGCATCTCAATACATAGTATTACAAAAAAATAAATCATTTATCTGAGATTAACATTGCACTTTCGTTTCTAATGCAGATCTAACTCCATGCTATCTTAACCATCAGAAGTTCTTAACTTCTGAATTTCTTCTATACAAATGGAAGACTCTTTTGACCTTACACGGATCCAACATCACCTTATACACACAAACAAATCAAACAAGGTTTCTGAGATGCTATAAGCACATTGTTGCACTCGCCCTATCAAACCTTCACGACAAAGTCTGCCACTGTTGTTGCTTAAGCATGTCATACATCATACTATCAGACACGGTTTAGATTTAAAACTTTATGAAGAAAGAGATGGAAGACATATTTTCACCAATATGTGTTTCTTTGAAAGAAAAAAAAAAGGACTTGAGTAAGATAAAGTTACTGTTAATGGGGACAAAATACAAACAAAAGAAAAAAAAAAAACGTACGTGGAGCCAGCAAAATGTACAGCAGCTTATAAGTATTAAAAAAAAAAAAATGCATTCATCAATGATTTAGGTAGATTTAGGTAAAAATCATCCACATCATGATGATGTTGAAGTCAAACAAATGATTTGTGTTAACTTCAAGTAGATCTATAGTTTGTGGTAAATTTATTGTCTTACAGTTGGGAAAACAATAAAGGGGTTAGTTAAAAATCTTCATGATCCATATCCAGTTAGAAGAACAAATTCCCTGAGATACAGGAATTTGTAATGGACTGTAAAAATACGTTCTCTGGATTTTTTGCTACCAGGTTTGTCACATGAAAAAGGAAATAGACACAACTTTTGTTTACAGCAACACATACCTTCTCCAAAATGTAAGTATCAAAGTGTAATTTAAATCTTTTCATAGCTAACAGACTTACTTGAAATTTCACACAAGAGTTTAGCTGCAAATGCATTAGAAAGAGGAGAAGTCAAGTCGGTCCAGTTTATGGACCACAAACCAAGGAGAAGTAGCCACCAGAGAAATGCTATTCATGGAATAGCCATGTGAAAGCTGTCTGATATGCTGGATGCGAAAATGTCGCTACCACTTATTGTTTTGATCACTTTATAAATATGAAATTGTAACAAAACTTAATTTTATGACATCATTTGTAACCTTATTATAACAGGCTCTGGAAACTCAGTGCTACATCACAAGACACTCACAGATCATTCATACTCTATGTACAAATTTTTCCATTCATTCCCTTTAATGTGTTTGCACAAATAAGTTATATTTATAATCTTTCTTATAATTTAAACTCCGACATTTATAACTTAGTTCTGTAGGAATTATTGTAAAATTATTGAAAATCTTAATTGTGGTCAAGTTCCTATTTTCTTTTTGTGCTTTATACTCAAAGAAAACTGTGACTCAACTCAAATATGTCAAAGGAGACAACAGCTTAAAAGAACAGGAAAGAAACAAACCATGGTGCATCCAGTAATTGCATGACAGTTACAGTGTTTGCTTTTGGAGGGCCTCCCAATGTATTTTCCTCTATAAAATAAAAATTTTTTAACTGCCAGTTTAGTGTTACCAGTTAACAACAAGAAATGAACTGCATGAAACCTGTCTTCGGGGCACACAACATGAACATATAGTTGAAATACATTGTGGACACTGTAGCTTAAATCAGATTTAATCTTACTAGTATAGCTAGTCAGCACCAGGCAACATGTGTGCTTCACATTTGCGTTTGTAACCCCCGCAGCCTTAATAATAAAATGAGTAACATAGGACGAGAATACTTGTGTTACATTCATATACTTACATTCTATGTATTAAACTCAATGATTCTGAAATGATTTATGCTGAATTGAATGCATCATTGCCAATTTCCTAGCCAGGGCAATCCATCCAATATTTATTTGCAGTAACTGATCACAAAAATACATTTTGACATAAATTTATATTCATCCTTCATTTTAATTAACATTTTACTACCCAAACCAAATTAAATGAGTGCACAAACACTCTCACCAACCATTGGCCTCTACACATACTGACAGCGCTACCCTACAAGATGAGCGCTGACCAGTGACCTTTTCGTGCCTCATGTTCAGTTTGATATTGCTGAACCATTTCCAACCACTTGAATATGTAAATTGACTGCTTTAAGAATCATCACATCATGGAGGCATTCCCCACAACTTTCAAGCTACAATGCTGAAGAAAACTCACTGCCATGATTATAATTTCAAAACAACAACGTGTTTAAAATGTGATTTATCTATACACAAACTACAAGGACGGGAAAAATAAAATCCCTAACAGCATAAAACTTTCTAATGGAATAAAACATATGCATAGAGTAACCAATCACTTTTAGAGTTTATTGTCTCAAGAAGATACGTGTTTTACAAAGGCTATAGGAAGTTTTGGTCGCATGAATTTTTTTTTCTACGAAGCAAGGTGTGAGATATGACATGTAGAAGTAATATTTAGTAACTCTTAACTCAAATAATTTTCCTAACAACGTAACGAAAGTAACACCTAAATTTTAACAATTAACATTTTGGTTGTTTGAATTTTATGCTAATAGTATAATTGGATTATTGATAACAGTCATAGAATACTATTCAGTCACAAATAGACAAAAACAAAGTTGTAGCCAAAGGTTTATGACCAAACTGCCCATTGTGTATCTTGACATGTTTTGAGATATGTGTGAGTGTGCACAGTATACGAGAGTGATAACTGACCACTATATGGAAATGTTCATTGGCCGGATCGGATATGTCATCTGATATTTGATGTATAAATCATTATGACATGTATAGTTTTACGGTATGTATCATTCATAATCTTTCTTTCTGCAGTCTAAATGTGATTATGAATAGTTGTTCTTTAAACCCATAGCCCAAAGTGCCATAGCCCTACCATTGCGCTGAACGCATGGAACAATTCAATTAGAAATATTGTCAAGAGATCACCAGGAAGATGTGAATGCCAAAACTATCAGGAACATTCACAACTCACTCACCGGCATTGAAGCCAAAAATTAAGTCCTAAATGCTCAGATTTGATGGGTATGTATCTCCCCCAAACCAATTCCGAAACCCACTTAAGTAATATTCTGTCTCAGTGTTGTGGCTGACCATGCCACCAGAGTCCAACACCGACGTATAGTGAGTCAACTCCTGCCCGAGACGGACGTTGACGAACGTGCATTTTCATGCGACCCAACAACAACAATAACAACAACAACAAATTAAGAGGAGAGGGGAGGGCTGCGCGTGCAGCGCGCCATCCCCTGCTGACTATGCGTCCTGTCCTTATGTATGAACACATCTGCATTAGAATCACATTCTTGTACCTCGCCTCTGGCTCTGGCCCCGCCTGGTGCTAGCCTGGTGCTGTCCTGGCACCCAGACAGAGAGGGGCGGAGGCCAGCGGAGGCGAAGAGAGTCGGGGAGTAGGTGTGGAGGGCTCCTGTCCGCAGCCTCATCATGACGCGAGCCACGCCAGCCCGACGTGGCGCAGCGTGGCGAGCACCAGGAAAGCCCAGGACGCCGTCAGCGACTGCTTGGTCGCCGACCCGCACGCGTGGATCTCCACCTCCTGCAGACAGGACGGGACAGGGCACTGTGAAGCAGCCATCCATCGGCCGCGGGTTCGGCTCTCGGCAAAGGGGACGGCGGCAGCGGCTTACCTCTGGGTGGTAGGATATGCACTTGGGTGGGCGCCGGCGCGCCAGGTTGTCCCTCGGGTTGCGGCCCTTGCACGTGGAGGAGGCGCCCTCGTAGACCACCTCCTGGGGCTGGATGGCAAGCTTCTTGTTGCCGCACGGGCACAAGGTGTCCACCACCAGCAGGATGAGGTTGCTGTGCGGGATCTTCTGCACGCTGAACGGCCTGGAAACGGGGACAATGGACAGGGACGTCAAGTCGGCCCTCAAGTATGAAACGCATACGAGCAGGGCCTCATCTCTCTCACCTCTCGCAGCCCGTGGCGTGGCAGTTGGTCAGCTTGCCCTTGAGGGGGTTGGCCGCGCCGCTGGTGTTGAGCCGGTCCGGCTGCAACACGTACAGGTCGACGCGCTTGTCGCAGGGCCGCAGCCGGGACGTGTTGACGGAGGGGGCGGGCTGTGGGGGCAGTGGGGGCGGCTCGTCAGGCGGCGGCGCCTCGTCCGGCCGCAGTGCGTCGTCGTCGCTCGTCGACACCATCGGGGGCGGCACCGGCACTGGCCCCCCGGCCCCCGCCCCGCCCCCAGGAGCGCCCCCGGGGCTGGCGTGGTCCGGGCTGCGGTACCAGCCCGACTCGCTCTGCGGGGAGGGAGAGAACGGGGGTTAGAACGGGGCAGAGACTGTGGGGTGTGGGTTGTCCCAGGCTCCGGCTTACCTGCTCGAGCTCGACGGACTGCTGCTCCCAGCCGCCCATGCCGGCGCCGGCGCGGCCGATGTGGTTGCCGATGTGGGGGGACTGCGGGGACTGGGAGTGGCCCGCGCCTTGGCCTCGAGGCACCTCGTCGAGGGTGTTGGACACCTCGTCCTCGCCCTGCGAACCCTCGCGCGTGCCCATGCCGTCGTCCGAGTCCTCCTCGTCTTCGTCCTCGTCCTCGTCCACGCCCTCCTCGTCCTCGTCCATCTCGGGGTCCGAGTCGTAGTCGTCGGCGAAGCTCGGGTCTGCGAAGGGGAAAGAGCCACACGGGTGACGACTGAGGTCTGGACCGCGAGCGAGCGCCTGCAGATTGCGGGGTAGGCAGTCCCGCGGCGCAGGGGAGCCCGGCGGGACTGCCTACCCGGCGGTCGGCAGGGGCTCCGCCCGGCTCCTCCTCCTCTGCTCTCCGCCCCGTACTCACAGTCCTTCAGCACGCGGCCTGCCGCCGCCCAGGAGTCACTGATGATGGCCCCTAGCTGCAGGTCCACGGTGAGGGCCGTCACGTAGGCGAGGAGCGTCTCGGCCAGCGTCCGCACCAGCGAGCCCACGGTCTGCAGAACACCGCGAGTTTTTGAAACACTCCCAAATAAGGGCTCAACATTGAAAGCGTCGCTAGAAGGTGGACTGACTGGGATGGTCGGCGGTGCTGCGCTGTACGGAGAGTCCTGGTCGGAGCAGGCGCCCTGGTAGTCGTACACGGCCACCTTCTTGAAGATCCGGTCCTGGACCAACGAGTCCATGATGGTGCCGTCCACCTGGCCGAAGAAGGCCCCCGCCTGCTCGGCCACCTCGGACAGGATGATGAAGCCGTTGTTGTCCAGCACGTAGCAGTCCAGCTCGTCCGACTTGCACGTCTTGCTGCACTTGCTCGTACACTGCAACCGAGTTCAACGCGTTTCAACATTTTAAAGAAAATAATCCATCGGGTTCCCGAAAATTCTCCTGGATTTTCCTCGATGTCTACAACGACAACCTGGTTGACCTCCGGCCCGGTCTGCGGTCCGGGGCGTGCTTACCGTGGACGTGATGTTGAGGAAGTGCGCCGCCAGGATGGACTGCAGGTACTGCACGCCGACGACGGCGGCGGGTGCGCGGTGGCCCTTGTGCTCCACGAAGACGGCGTGCGTGGCCGTGACGAGCGGCCGCCCCTTGTGGCCGCCGTCGAACGGCACCGAGTACACGAACGACTCTGGCTCGACGCGGTGCTGGTCCACGGCCCTCTTGTACCACACCTCATCGGTGGAGCGCCGGTTCGCCTCGCTGAACGGGCTGCGGGCCGGAATGGCAAGAAAATGTAACAGCCGAACAATTGAACAGAAATGTGTTTTTTTTTCTTTCGGAAAAATTCGAAGTAACTACAGGTAGTTAAAGGCTCCGATTTTATTTTTGAAAATTCAGTAGGGTCACAAAAATGAACCGAATTTCTTCAAAAAAATAAAATCGTAGACTCAACAACTGTCGCAGCTTTCGTCGGAGTTTTCCGACAGTGTACCGGTGTACCCAGGCACCGCACTCACGGGTTCTGCTCCACGTTGTGGCCGTCGCCTAGCTTCTGCCAGCGCAGCAGACCGCTGCGCGTGGCCACGAAGGACGAGGTGGCGCCGAAGAACTGGTAGCCCTCGCTGCAACAGCAACACCAGCGCCGTCAGCCGCGGGCTCGATCCCGGCCTACGTCTTTCGCCGCCAGGTCACTCGCACACTCAATTTTTGCCCACCAGCAAGAATTTGGAGATACTTCTGGAGAGGATGTGTACTTCCAGGTTCTCAATTCTCAGCCGTAGTTTCGTTGGTGTTATGTACGTGCCAACGTTCTCCTTATTTTTTCGGGGCGGGGCAAAATGGAGTGGTGACCCAACGGGAAGACGTGAGAGCGAAAAAACAAGTGCGACAATGAGACTGCGCCGATTATAGGAAGGAAAGAAAAAGGCGAGGTTAGTACAGTCGGGACCAACAGCCACTTGAATGTTGAAGCTAACGATTTAATTATTTATCGTGGCTGTTGCTCGTTCAAGGCCACGGATTCCATCCATGACTGATTTATTTCGAAAAGGGCGCGTCCAGAGGGACAGACTGACCCGCAATCAGAATCCACAACCTTGAAATTCAAAATCCAGTGCGATGAATCCTTTGAGCAGCGTGTGTGAGAAGTCATGGCAGTGTTTGTTAGTGGACTCACCAGTGCATCCGTGCGCAGGAAAAACAGACACAAAACACAGAGCCAAAAGCAAAACGTTTGGAAATTTCCTCGTCTCGGAAGGAATTGATACCAGGAAAAAAATCGTATTTTGTGCGTATTATTTTCAAATGTTAGGAGGAAAATAACAAGGGAGTGAGTCGCACTATTAAAATGGCTCTGTGGTGTAACCACTTGGAGATGGATTTTATTCGATACAGTAGGAATTGCGTTTGGCCCTACGTTCTATTACAAAAACATCACTTCAGTGCAAGACACTTCGATACATACATATTTAGTCTATATTTACAAAATAATATGATCGTACGTCAAAGGGACTATAGGATTTTACACCATAAATGGATCATGTTTGCTTCAAAACAATAGACCAAGAATTGTCCATAAGCATAAGCAGGATGGATGTATTGTACTTTGGAAAGGAGAGTGCCGAAAGCTTTCCGTACCGTCGTCATTTGCTTTTTTTATTTATTCTAAATTTCTCAAACTCTAACTGATTCTATTTGAACTCGTCGACTAAGTGTCGCTCAGGGGCTAGCCGAGCTACCCTAGAGAAAAGCTCTCCAAATGCAACCTATACGTTACCTTCGCCAAAGAGCCATCAGAACGGCTATTGGGCTATTTGTGACAAGGAGGACGAACAGAAATTAGTGAGAAAGTTAAGAAAAAGAAATAGGGAAGTGAGAAATGCAGTATTAGTGAGGCCTCTCCAGGCGGGCTGCAGTGCAGAAAGAGCATTCACAAAAACACACCCGGGAAAGCAATTAAGTGCATTAGTGCATGACATATTTGTACATTATTTCTTCTGGACTCATTTTCTTGAACGCCCCTAACGTCGATCTGATGAGCGTTATTGAGATCCGCTTTAGAGTTTCGAAACATCTTCTTTCTGTGCTGGGCAAAGATCATGCTTGGTGTCAAGCGTCGTGGTGGCCGTAGCTGCCATTAATGCTATCATGCTGTGCGTGCAGACAAACACCAAGCCACGTGTGACGAATCGAACGAATTGAGGGATGCGTGACAATTTACGGACTCGTTTTTGTCCCCACCGAAGGCGGAAGGGGCGGTGCTGGGAGCAAACTGTCATTGGTACAGGCCGGAGCTCCCCCGACTCCAGGCCTAGTGGGTTCGATTCCCACGGGCGGTTCCCGCCGCACTTCCTCGTTCAGGAGGGGGACATGGTCTTTAAATCATTTAAATTATTTTTCTAATTATTTCCCGCCACGTGGTTTCTGAACGGCCCCTGATGCGCCTACTGGGTAGGCAATCGCCGACTCGTGCATGCACGCATGTTGTGCGGGCTTGCCTACCCTGCCCAGAGCAGGCGTTGGCCGGGTGCAGCAGCGGGGATTCCACACCGAATCAATTTTCGATGGGCGAGAATGTAGGGATCGATTTCGATACTCAGCCACTGCTCCCCTGTGCGTGGCGGGAGGGGAGGGGGAGGGGGTCCCAGAGTGAGGCGGGAGGGGAGGGGGAGGGGGTCCCAGAGTGAGGCGGCCGATGGCATGGCAGAGGTCGGGGTACTCACTGTCTCTCCTCGTTCACGTTGGAGGGCCTGTCCAGCCGCGGCGGCTGGTCGAGGCCCTGGGTCACCAGCGCGTCATAGACCAGCGACTGCATGAGGGTCTTGTCGCCTGTGAGGGGCGAAGAGCGTGTGAGGTGTGCGACAGGGATGGGGGCACGACATGAGGCACAAGTATGACAAGGCGAGCGATACTCACAGTAGTACGAGTCTCGGTCCATCTTCTTCATGTCTTTCACTGCAAACCAAGGACAGTGGCGTTAGAACAACCTCGAAAGCCTTTTTTTTGTTATTTATTTGTTTGTTTGTTTGTCTTACCGGCTTGCGGGGTCCAGTGGCGCTGCGACATCCACTTCCAGCCCGGCCTCTTGGCCTTGTTGAGGAAGTGCATGAACTGGTCCTCCGGTGACTTGAAGTGGTGATCCGAAGCGTAGCTGTACTCGCAGTACACCCTGATCACAACAGAGAAACGGCATGCTTTGTGTGTTGGGTACGGATCTTGTATGTTTCGTCTTCGTATGTACCGCAGGGGGAGGTACTTTTTCTCTGCTTACCAGTCGGGGTGGACTCTCCAGTTGTCTCCTTTGAAGCAATCGGTAACTGCAAACAAATCCGATAGCAGAGTTATTCGTAAGCTTGAACGGGATAGTTGAAGCGCGTAAAAACGGGAAATGGTGCCGGTATTCGAACCCGGGGTCGGGTCGGGGGTGGTCGGTTACTCACGGCTGGCATCGCTGCGCCGCAGCTCCTCCTCGCCGACAGCCTCGTACATGCCGTAGCCCTCGGGCAGCGCCAGCGCTAGCGAGAACGGCGTCCCTTCGATCGGGTTGTAGAAGTACTTGTTCCGGCGGGTCGCCACGCGCTGCAGATGAAACCGAAAAAGAGGGATGAGAAAACTGTGTTCGGGGTCTGGGACGGCTGCTGCGGGGCCGAGCACCGAGCACGCACCATGCCGCTGAAGTCCGTCTTGATGGTCAGGTCCGCCTCGCCCTCCTTCTGGTCGATCATATCATGGCGCAGCTGCAACAGAACAGGAGCTCCGCGTGAGGACAAGGAAGTCAAGTCAGAGCAGAGAGCACAGGAGGGGTCGGTGCTTACGTCCAGCAGCATGGAGTTGTTCTCTCGGGGCCCGCCGTCGCTGTCCACCAGCTCGACCTCCGTGAGGTCCACGCTGTTGTACTCCGGCTTGAGCGTCTCCTGGAACTGTAGAAACCAGGCTGTAAGACTTTTTCGTGACCGCGGGGGCTATCGGTATTACGAAATATGAACAGAAATGAAAACGCGAGTAAAATCAAGGCGAAAGTGATCAAAGAAAGCGTCTTGAAAAAATAGTGTCGTTTGCAAGTTATGGTAGTTCGGTGCTTGGGCATGCAAGGACGAAAATACCATGTTCTCTTGCCTCGGAAACAATTTTCAACGCGTTTGCGATTTCAGAGAACATTTCCAGAGCTGGACGTCTCGTCCGGTTTTCTCAACCAATGTCTGACACGCTTAATTGTGAGATCATTTGCTCCGTGCATTTTTAATTACTGGACTCGAACTCCAGATAACTGTACTGCGCAAATATACCAAGCAGAAGATAAACTATGTGAATTCCACAACGAGAACATCAATTTTAACTTTTAGAGAAGAAATGTATTTACCTGGCGTGGGTTTTGCTGCAAGAGATAATTTAAAGTGCATTAGTGAGAGGTTTGACAAAGCATGACACTATGGGCGAAATTATCCTTCTACATAGAGACAGTGGCTGTCAGTGTTTAACATTTCGGAGGCGGTTGACAGAGGAAATGGTGGTTGAAGGAGAGGTGCACAGCCAAAATAATAGTAAACTGGTGATAAGGCCCCTGATGAACTTCCTAAATCGATTTTCTCGTTGATGAATTTCGGACCGCACTATAGAGCAAGGCTAAGTGCGTTGTAAGAAGGATGAACAGCATTTCTCCTAGAGATGCGCTACTCATGTGACGGTGGAACTGGCTCACTAAAGTACCAGCGACGCCTAGGATCTGTGTCCCTGCTACCGTCATTACAGAATTGCCGCTGTTTAAACCAGTCTCATGCAAAGAATGTGTTCGTGACTTAAGGAGTTTTTGGGATAGTGGAGATGTCATTTAGTAAAATTGTATGCCCATTTCTTCGAAACGTGGAGACAAGTGAAATAGGTGGTGAGACAGTTTGTTTACTGGGCTGCATAATTCTTCGAAAGCTTGTATTTCACTGTGAGTGCAAATGGGCTAACTTCTTCGAGAGGAAAAAGCACTTGTAGAGAACTCCAGGTACTCCAGGTACTACAGGGAAGACCATTCCATGCACACTACCCATCCATTCACATCTAAAGCGGAAACGTGTCCAGAAATAGATTCAGGTTCTGGTGACACTTTTTTTTAAGGAAAAGGAAGATGGCTAGTGCTTCTACTACAGAGTGACTTGTCATTATTGTATCATTTTCGATGGATTCCGAGGTTAATTTCGAGTGTGCCGTTGGAACGTCCGTTCGGTTTTGCCACCGCCGTTTCACGGAAACTCACCAGCGGCCGGAGGTGCGGGTGGTACAGGACGTGCCCGTTGTTGTCCACCAGAAACCCGTAGCCGTTGACACCGAGCTGAGGGGGGAAACACAGCATTAAGAAACAAAAAAACAAAAGAAAAAAATCCTTTCCCTTTGTGCAGAAGCAGAAATTTGTGGGGTCCCTCAATTACAGGGAAGTACCAAGGCAAAAGTTGAGAACAAAAACCGAATGTGTGCCAAATGCGAGATGAGCAAACTTTTCGCCAATGATTGCTGAGAACCGATGCAGCGCGGTGGATACTCGAACTTGTAGCCGATCCCGAAACATCAAAGAAGTAGGGAGAGAGGGGGAGGGGAGGGGGAGAGAAGAAATAGGAGAAAGAAGGGTTCCTCGATATTCGTTTGCTCGCGCTCAAGATAGGAACCTCCGTTCTTCACTCGAGGGGGGGGGGGGGGGGGGGGCATTGGGGCTGCCAAGCAGAGAGGAGGGTGGCAAGATACATGCAGCACGAACCTTGTACGGCTGAACCAGCTTCATAATCTGTTCAATCGGTATGTCCGTGCCCACTACACCGAGCAAGTTGGCAACTCGTTCCTGCCGACAGTCGAAAAACATAAGGGGTGTGAAGTGAAATCACAAAAAAGACACAACACTTTAAAAAATAAAAATAAAATGTTCTATGAACTTACCGTGGAATTTCTCCTGTCGAACACTGGCGCGCTGACTGACGTCATGAGCTGGCCGTACTTGACTTCGTCCCGGAGGAGGCTGTTGCCCTGCGCAAGGAGAAGTTCCCAGTCAAATTCAGTCCCCCCCACCGCCACCGCGCCATGCCGCCCGGCCAGACACCGGCATGCCAGCTGTATCTTCTTTTTTCCCCCCCCCTTCCCCCCTGAACCTCCCCTTCGAAGAGCAGGACGGTCTAGGCAAGACCAGAGGACCTCCGTCGTCAACACATGGGTGCCAACTACGGGCAAACAAACCGCGCACAACAAGAAACAAACTCTTCTTCAACACTGTCTTATTAATACTGGCGGGGAAAACTCGCTTCTTGTTTTCTTTTTTTCCCCCTCCCCTCCCCTCCGTTTCTTTTCTTTTCTAGTCGAATGCAGGGGGTGCCTCCTTCTTTCCCTCCTGCCTTCGCCTAGAAGCAGCCCCCCCCCCCCCCGCCCGGACCCCCCGCAGAGCTGCTGACCTTGCCGCCGCGGTACACGGGCGTCCACTGCACGGGGTGCTCGTTCTGGTACATGACGAGCGGCCGCGACATGACGGACACGTACTTGAGCACCTGCGCGCGCACGTCCTTTCGGTTGCTCAGGCGGTTGAAGTACCCTGCGAACATCATCACCACACACGCAGAAAAATTATTAGTTGTCACAACGAAATTTTTTCGTTACTTCTTGAGACAAGCAACATATGCAGTTGGGAGAACTAAGATTTCGTTGGGGGAACTAAAAGTCAGTTGGCAGTCAGTGAAAGTTGAAAAATTAACTTTTTGATGGCACATCTGACTTTTAGTTGTCCCAACGAAATCTTAGTTCTCACAACTAAACTGTTGCTGGTCACATAACGTCAACGAAAAAAATTGTTGTGACAGTTAATACTTCTTCTGCGTGCACTCAAAAAAATTAACTTGAAACCGGTTCGAAAAGTCAACGACTTAGGCTGATGGTACGATTAGGTCGATGGCACGGCACATGCGAGCGGGAAGTGTAACGTGGAACGCACCCTTGTTGCCGCACGCGATCTTGTGCAGCTCCGTGGCCGCGGACGAGTCCTTGCCGACGAGGTAGGTGAACATGCGCACGGGCATGTGCGGCCAGTTGTAGTGCTTGAGGACGTCCTTGTAGGAGGCGAGCACGGGCCCGGCGGTGATGAGCATGATGGCCTGGTTGCACTGGCTGCCCTGCCCCGTGCGGTTGTACTGCCATCAGCAACACACACACGCACCGTTAGTTTACTCATTTCCGGTCCGGGTTTGGCGGTGTCTCGTGACGTGCTCGCTGGCGTGCTCACCCTTTGCAGCAGGTCGAAGGCGGTGACCAGCGCCGCCGTGGTGTTGGCCGAGCCCTCGGGCCGCACCGCGCCCATGGCGGACTTGAGCTCGCGCAGGTTGGAGGTGGTCGCCTGTTTGGAAACGAGACTCGTTGTAGACGCCACCGGCTGTCGCGGGTTCGAATACCGTGTAGCGGTGCCACCAAGGGTACCGCGGACCGCACGCCGCCTTACCTGGACCAGCATGTCCCTGTAGCAGGGCACGATCTCGGTGACGGTGTCCGAGAAGCGGAACACGTTGACGAAGTCGTTGTCGCCCAGCGTGTCCAGGATGGTGCGCGCCGTGAGGTGGGCCAGCGCGCGCTTCGTGGAGCTCACCGACGACGACGAGTCCAGCAGGATGACGATGTCCTTGGGGCTGGTCGCGGCCGAGACGTACCACTGCGACATTCGGAAGTCGTGGATCTCGGAGCGCGCGTCGCCCCAGTACTCGTCGGCCGGGATGCGGGAGGCTGCCGACCAGACGGGGAGCACGATGAGAAACACGACACGAAACAGGCGTCGGACAGGAACAGGGTTTATCGACGGGTCACGGAAATTTTGTACAGGGACTGTGACGTCCAGAATGACTCTGGCACGCACCAGGATAGCGCCGCAGGAAGCCGCTGGCGCTGCCGAAGTACTGCCACGACAGCGTGGGGTCCGTCTCGTAGTTGTTGACGAAGAGCGCGTCCAGCAGCTCCGACCACACCATGCTGTTGCCCACGGCGGGGTCTGCGGAACGGAAACACACATTTAAAAAAATTGAACGCAGACTTTTTTGCGACAGTGTCGGAAAACTCGAACTGCGAGATTTTCCGAAAAGCACGCTGACTCTGCTAGCGCCTACCTCTCTCGCTGACGTCCTGCGCCAGCATGGTGTTGCTCTTGTTGGTGTTGACGGGCAGGTGGTCGAAGTGCCGCGACGTCCGCATGCCGTCCCGCCGGCCCTGGCCGCTGTCCGGCTTCCACACCGTCGCGAACCCGTCCTTGAGCTCCATCTTGTGCGACAGCGCCGCCTGCTCGGCCGAGTCCATGATCCTCTGGAACACGAACATGATGTCAGGCCGTCAGAAGTCGCGTCCAGTATGCACAGTAAGTGAAACCACACAGCCGAGCCCTGTACGATTTGAATGGCACTTAATTTACTAACAGGTCATTGGGGGCACACCAGCTCAGGTTTATTTGCAAAATGACTTCTAATAGACGATGAATAGACAGTATGACCAGACAAATGACTGGACAAAGTTACAGAGATAATGACCGGACTAAGAGGCGATGACCGGACAGTATGACCGGACACTTGAGTGGACAAACTTATGAGAATGATGACTTGACTGATGACTGTGTCTGGTCATAACCGTGGTGACGAACGGACAAAGCAATCTTTCGTCGCTGATAGCGCTCCGCCTCGCGGCTCGCTAACGCTCGCTCGCTCGCTCCGCGAATAAAGGCGGGGAGACTGTTGGGGGAGGAGGGGCGTGGGTGGGTGGGTGGGTGGGGGGGGGGGGGGGGGCTCGGAGGCTTGGGGGCTCGGGGGCCCGGGGGCTCGGGGCCCTGGCCCTGCCCTTCAAGGAGCGAATATAATGACACCCTAATGACTGGACCGCGACACTTGAGTCGATCGGCAGCCATTGGCTGCTGCAGGCACGTGGGCGGGGCGTGGCGGCCAATCCAGTGGGGCGGCGGGCGCCGCAGGGCGAAGGAAGAGAGGACGAAGGATGGGGGGGGGGGGGCTTTGAATTTTATTGTGTACACCGTACTAAGTTGGAATAGTTGATTTTTGTATCGTCAAAAAATGTTGAAAAAGGTGACTGTTTTGTGAATTTCGAGCTAAAACTCGGACGAGGAGGCAAGGCGAGGATGAACCGGGATAAACCCTTTGGGCTGGTGAAGGGACCGGACCGGAGCCGAGCCGAGTCGAGCCGAGCCGAGCCGAGCCGAGCCGAGCCGGGCCGGAGCCGAGCGGCCCATAATGCCGATTGCCTTTCAGCCCGCCTGTCCGAGTCCTGGCCGAGCCCTTGCCTCAGGGACCAGTCAGGGACTGGACTGAGACTGGACCGGCTAAAATTGTTTTCGTATGCATACCACTCCGAATCCCTTCGCCCTCTGCTGTCGGCCCTTCTCCCTTTCGTTCCGCCCTCTCACCGCCCCCCCCCTCTCACCCTCTCTTTCTCTCTCCTATGCATTTCCCTCGCCGTATTCTCCACGTCTTCTCAATGGGACCATCCATAAAGGACGACGTACATCCGCATGAGGAAAAGCCCCAGCAGAGCGCCTGGTGGGTAGGTAAGCTCGCCTCCCGGCAGACGCGGGTGTGGTGCGGGCTGGCCTACCCTGCCGCCCACAGGCGCTGGCCGTTCCACACCGAGCGCAGGCGGCTGGCATTTCAGCGAATTATTCCTACTACAAGCCCAGCAGGCGGCCTTCAGGTAGTTGTCTAGGAACGAAGTAGCCCCGCTGACTAGAGAGGCTAGAGAGGGTAGAGAAGCTAGAGATGGAGAAGTGCAACCGCCGGGAGAAGTTGTTACGGCAGTAGAGGTTCGTGGCGCGGCACGGCGCGGCACGGCGCGGCACGGCGCGGCACGGCGCGGCACGGCGTGGCACGGCGCGGCCGCACAGCCAGACAGCCCAGCCAAAGGCGCGCGCAGCTCAGCGCTGTACAATAAATTCAGCGGCAGTAAGTTTTTGTTCCCTGTTCCGTCACAGTTTGCCGTCGTGCTGTCTCCGAAACGGCTCGCTCTCCTCTGCCATCCATCTCTCTATCCGCGCGCGAGAGTGAGAGAGAGAGAGAGAGAGAGAGAGAGAGAGAGAGAGAGAGAGAGAGAGAGAGAGAGAGAGAGAGAGAGAGAGAGAGAGAGATAGAGAAGGCGCCGGGAGCTGCAAACGCGGCCCCGTGCGTTGTGCATAGCGAGTGGGGGGCAGCCGGGAGGGGCAGTGACTGCAGAAAACAGGCAGCAATATTGCAGCGGTCCGTGTATGCTGGGCGGGGGCTCCAGGGGAGGGGGGGGGGGCAAAGGGTAAAAAGAGAGCCGGGAGGGGTGACAGGTGCTCATTCCGTGTGAAGTAGAGTCTCAGTCTAGCTTTGCAATACTTTCCGTGGCCGTGCAGCTGGCTGGGCGCCGCTGGGCGCCGCTGGGCCGCCGCGCGCCCCACAACGCCACAACTTGGTGCGGAAATATAGGGCAGGCGGGAGGGCTGCGCGGGGCCGGCGGGGGGTGCAGTATTGTGCGGGGGGGGGGGGCAGTCGGTGACAGATATGGAAATACAGACGGAGATGGAAAGCGGAAGTGTGGGAAGAGAAGAGAGGCGATCACCATATTCCTCAGATAGTCGTCGCTCTCCCTCCCTCCTCCCTCCCCGTCACCCTCCCGTCTCGCACTGCACTCTCTGGTACCACTCCACGCTCCCGCCACGCCTCCGCCACGCCCCCACCACGCCCCCGCCACGCCCCACCAGTGTATGGCAAGTTTTAATGGCCCCCCGGGCGCACCGCTACGCCCAGACTAGCAGTGGGTCACCAGCACTGTAACGTCTAGCGGGAGGCAATCGGGGAACGGAGCCATGAGACCAAACGCAACGGGAAGAAGGGAAGAAAGACCTTAACTTTAACGGAAGTGCATCATGGGCACGAGAGAGAGAGAGAGAGAGAGAGAGAGAGAGAGAGAGAGAGAGAGAGAGAGAGAGAGAGAGAGAGAGAGAGAGAGAGAGACAGAGATAGACAGACAGACAGACAGACAGACAGACAGAGAGAGTCCTATTGGCCGGATCTTCGCCTCCAGTGGGAAGACTGTTCGGGTGCGATCCCCGTCGTGCGTCGTCTTCAATGCGCTCTTATCACTTTCTGTCTCTTTCTAACGCTGATAACAGCTCGGCCGCACTGGCCACGGACTGTCATACCGAGAGACGGCCCGAGAGAAAATTATTGGCTGCAGATTGGCTGCAGGCTGGCCACCTCGGGTGGCTGACAGCAACTCTGATGGCTGCAAACATTGGCTGTAATCGGACATACGTCAGCCAAAATCCAGCCACCGCAGCCAGTGCAGCTTCTCTGGCTGCACCTGCCAGCCACTAGAATGCCCCTTTGGAGCCCGGTCAGCGCTGCCCCTGGCAGCCATGAGGCTGCGAGGCGCTGCAATAGGCTGCACCCCGCAGCGTTCAGGATGCCGCCGGCAGCCTTCCCTTGCCCGGGCCACGCTGCCCCTGGCAGCCATGAGGCTGCGAGGCGCTGCAATAGGCTGCACCCCGCAGCGTTCAGGATGCCGCCGGCAGCCTTCCCTTGCCCGGGCCACGCTGCCCCTGGCAGCCATGAGGCTGCGAGGCGCTGCAATAGGCTGCACCCCGCAGCGTTCAGGATGCCGCCGGCAGCCTTCCCTTGCCCGGGCCACGCTGCCCCTGGCAGCCATGAGGCTGCGAGGCGCTGCAATAGGCTGCACCCCGCAGCGTTCAGGATGCCGCCGGCAGCCTTCCCTTGCCCGGGCCACGCTGCCCCTGGCAGCCATGAGGCTGCGAGGCGCTGCAATAGGCTGCACCCCGCAGCGTTCAGGATGCCGCCGGCAGCCTTCCCTCGCCCGGGCCACGCTGCCCCTGGCAGCCATGAGGCTGCGAGGCACTGCACCCCACAGCGTTCACAACAAGGCGCGCCATAAACAACAATAACAGAGAACGAAACAAGATGAAGAAGGAGAAGAAGAGCCAGAGCCAACTGCTACCAACTGCTTAAAGGAAAATTCTTTTCGACGAAGCTTTGAAAAAATGGCAGTAACGAGGAAAAAAGTGTAACCGTTGACATACCTGTAGTGCAGAAAACCTCTATGATGGACGATGGCCACGACAGGGCAGGAGTAAACGGGGGAAGGGATAGTCCAGTCATCCTAGCATTTTTGATTGAAAAAATTTGCGGCCAGACGAGCTTTTCGGGTTTAGTAGAGTGGGTCATCCTAAGCAACTCCTAAAAATTTCAACTCGATCTGACGGTAGGTTTTTGAGAAAATCGACCTCAAAGTGGCCAATTTTGAACCTTTTTTCGGCTTATTATTAAGGCACTCAAGCCGACGCCCTTCCGTCCTAAATAGTCCTAGAGCATTCGGATTTAGTTTAATAGACGCGGAAAAGTCTGGGGATTCTAAATATGTGCAGGTTGCTATTGTGGGCGCCTGCCAAAGGCAGCATAGGCAACCAGCTCGTCTCCCAAGCGCGCCACACTCGCTCGTGGCATACCTTCCAGGCGTTCGTACAGAACTAAAAGGAAAAATCTGCTAAACCCACTTCAGCCGAAAAACTGCGATCTGCGATGCAGAACAACGATTATGATTAACAAATAATATTCATAATTCACTAGCTACGGACGCGCACCCATCCCTGCCCCACGATATATACCCACGCTAACACCAAGTTCAAACTTGCCGCTCAGGTCGTACATTCTATTTGGGGTCGACGGTGCTGCTCTCTGGCAGGCCTTCGAACCCCAATTGCAGCTTACCTGGCTGCAAAGTGCAGCCAACACGCTGCGATACACAGCCTACAGCCATTGTAGCTTACTTGGCTGCAGGGTACAGCCGTGGCCTGGCTGCCGCCAGCAGCCAACACGCTGCGATACACAGCCTACAGCCATTGCAGCTTACTTGGCTGCAGGGTAGAGCCGTGGCCTGGCTGCCGCCAGCAGCCAACACGCTGCGATACACAGCCTACAGCCATTGCAGCTTACTTGGCTGTACATGGCAGTGTTTATAGGCTACTTTTGGCAGCCAACAGGCTGCTGTGCGCAGCTTCTGCAGCGTTCCACAGCCAAAACACTCCGTGAGACAGCCACGCCAGCCACTGCAGCGTGCATGGCTGCAAGTCCACGACGGCGCTATGGCTGCGACATGGCTGCAAGGCAGCCACTGCAGCCATGTATACAGCCAAAAAAACGACAATACAGCCATACGTCAGCTATTCGTCAGCCTTTCTGCAGCCTTCTATTTTTACTCGGGGGCGCAGTTTGGGAGGACTGTTGTACCGGACTATGTGGCGGCCACGGTGAGAAGGATGGAGAAGATAAATACCCCTAGGCAGCTGGGAGTATGGGGGGGGGGGGGGGGAACGCCCCGAACGAGTTAGGGACAGTGTGGCATCTGGATGGCCTGGCATGGCCTCTGACTGGTCATTGCGATGTGGCTGGAAAAAGTGGGGGTGGTCAGGGACGCAGAAGGCTACACGCCCCCCCCCCTCCTCCTATGTTATGTGCGAATTGCATTTCACCATGAAGCAAGGTTTAGGTCGGTTTGGTTGCACTCTCTGGAGCGAGATATTGATCACAAGTGACCTCGGCATGCCGGAAGAACATCGTGGATGTATTATGGTGGACGGCCCACTATCTAGAACGTTTTATAGTTAGTTTTAGAGAATTGAGAATTAAGGGAATTCGTCGTGTTTGCCATGGCCGCCGCTCAGCATTCGGCTTTAATCCGGGCCCCGTACCATTACCCTAAAGAGACATATTTATTAAAAGTCCCCTCCCCCACCTCCCGACTTTCCTGACTTTCTCCTCTCCCTCTGCACACCCTGGTGCTCTTAGGCCACTGGACCACGAGGGCACAACAAATGCTCGCAAAAAAAAGAAAACAAAACAGGGGAGACTTTTTAAAAATTAAGCCTGTTCCCTCTCTCGTTACGTTTGCCTGAGTTCTCTTGCGGAAGGGAAGGGTGGTCTAGAAGAGAGAGAAGGGGGAGGGGTCCTAAATTATCCTAGCCCGCCCCGTTTCTGACACCTTCCAGTGCGTCTCGACATCTCCACAACTTTTTAACGATCCTGTCGACTGTACAGCTCTCAACTCCTGCCCCCCCCCCTCCCCTCCCCGGACCCTGTTGTTCAGAACTGAGGTTTGCCGCTCAGAATTTCCACGCGACGCTAATAAGGTTCGGAAGAATAACGAAGGATGTGGAAGGATGTTGAAGGACGTGGAAGGATGTGGAAGGACGTGGAAAGGACGTGGAAGGACGTGGAAGTCGAATGCACGGCCGGACAACATTTCGTCGTGAGCGTTCAAGATCAGTAAAAAGAACGCTGGGTGCATTTCCCCTTCCGTAGCGCGTTTGTGAGAGTGTAGGGAGAAAAGTCGGCGTCGGTGAAATTAGCGCGAGCTGGCCGGGGAGTGAGGCAGAGGGAGAGAGAGAGAGAGAGAGAGAGAGAGAGAGAGAGAGAGAGAGAGAGAGAGAGAGAGAGAGAGAGAGAGAGAGAGAGAGAGAGAGAGAGAGAGAGAGAGAGAGAGAGAGAGAGAGAGAGAGAGAGAGGGGGGGGAGAGAAAGACGCACGAATCTCCTGCGAGATAGGGGCGAAATAAAAATTGGGTCGCGGGGAAAGAGGAAATTGAGACAAGTAGCGCGCCAATTAGGGGCTGCTGACAGGTCATCAGTTGACATTTGTCTCCTCGGGTACGAGTTGACCTTGGAAGAGAGAGAGGAAGGGGGAGAGAGAGAGGAAGGGGAGAGAGTGAGAGAGAGAGAGAGAGAGAGAGAGAGAGAGAGAGAGAGAGAGAGAGCGCACGCTGGAGATAGCAAGCAAGAGACAGAGAAGGTGGGGGTTGGGGGCAGGAGAAACGGGGGGGGGGGGGGGGGATGAGAGGAGAGGGGTGACAGCCCGTCTGAGCGCCTGCCACAACGCGGGTAGGCAGACCCGCAACGCAGTGCCGTGTTGCGGGCCAGTCTACGCGGCCAGGCGCCAGAGCGATGCGGCGACTCCTGCGCCGTGAACGGTGATGCGGATGGTACTCACCAGCACGGCGTGCATCTTGGCGTCCATCATGTTCTTGAGCTCCTCGGCCATGTCCCGCACCAGGATGAGGCCGTCCTTCCGGTTCACCCGCACCTCCTTCTCTCGGTATTTCTGCAACAACACGACCGCCATGGAGACATTAGCACGGGGAGCTACAGAGGCATCGCTGCTGCGCATTAGAAATATCAATAAATACATGAAAACACATCGAAAATCACAGTCCAAAAAATATAATTAAACAAAAAAACTGAAAACTTTAACTTAAAACTTTAAAACTTTGAAATGCTTGTTAAAAGTCAGCAAGTATGCTGACTTAAAAAAGAAAAATCAACCCCCAAAATGTATCCGAAGTTCGAGCAGATCACGGACATAGGCGCTGACTTTGGGCTCCTGGTAATATCTGAGTTAACCTTGCAAAGTACACAATTACGTTGCTGTATCCCGAGGGGACCGGGGCTGGGCGGATGGGCGGCTAACTGAATGCCCCCTGCACCCTCCACCCCTGCTTCTCTCTCACGTTTCCGGAGCCGGAAGAACAAAAAGAGAGAGAGAGAGAGAGAGAGAGAGAGAGAGAGAGAGAGAGAGAGAGAGAGAGAGAGATGGAGAATGAGCAGGAGGAAGCAGGGTCAGCCAGCACGCATGTCACCCACTGTCACACAGTGTCACACCTGCGCGGCCCGGAGCCCGGAGCCCGGAAGGGTGCCCGGAGTGGCCGAGGGCACCAGGCCGTAGGGCCACGTAGGACCACGTAGGGCCACAAAGGGCTCCGGCGGGCGTCGAGGACGGGCCGTAAAAATGTAACGAGGGTGGCGGAGGAGAAAGGAGGGGGGAAAGGGGAGGCGGGGGCGGGAGTTACATTCGCGAAGGGATGCTGCTATGCATGTGCGTACGGGCGTGTGTCCGTGTATGCGAGTGTGTGTGTGTGTGTGTGTGTGTGTGTGTGTGTGAGAGAGAGAGGGAGAGAGAGAGAGAGAGAGAGAGAGAGAGAGAGAGAGAGAGAGAGAGAGAGAGAGAGAGAGAGACAGAGACAGAGAGAGAGAGAGAGAGAGAGAGAGAGAGAGAGAGAGAGAGAGAGAGAGAGAGAGAGAGAGAGAGAGAGAGAGGGGGGAGGGAGGAAATAGAGAATAGGCGAAGTGAGGGGGCGGGTAGAGGACCCCACTGCCGGGTCCAGCCCCCCAAATATGATAAATAAATACCGAAGTGGACTCGTCGCTTCCCGCGCCAGGACGAACGGAGCGCTACGCGATGCGCTTACGCTGCCCTTCCGTCCCCCCCCCCCTCTCTCTCTCTCTCTCTCTCTCTCTCTCTCTCTCTCTCTCTCTCTCTCTCTCTCTCTCTCTCTCTCTCTCACACACACACACACGCAACAGCGCTGTGTTTATATATCGCGCTCATAATTCATACGGGCCAAATCATGGGATAGGATTGTGGAGTGGTGGGTGGGGCAGCTCATATACGGGTGATGCAGGCCGGGGTTTTATCGCGGGTATCTGGCCGGAGAGCGGCACTCGAGGGGTACACCACATGGTAAAGTCACTGTACTCCTAACGGAACAGTCTCATGTTTAGTAACTTCCAGTCCCTTTCCATTCATGCCACCCACCAGTCACCAAAATGTATTCGAAAAAATTCAGAGGAAAAAAGGCCTGATGGCATTTTTGATCGTTGGTAACAAAGCCTATGTCGTCTCTGCTTCCAGAGTGCTGCATTGGCCCATGCCTGGACCGCCAGCCTGACCGTGCGGTCAAAACTATGCGAGTCGGGACCGCAGGTCGGAGCTGAGACACAGTGGTGACCGGGCATCGAATACCGGTGGCTCTAGATAGCCGGAAAAAAAAGTTTGATATTTTCGTGTTTTTTTTTTCTTGATGGCTGCTGGTAGTAAATTGTATGCCGAGTAAAATGAAGTGGCTAGCAGCACGGATCTTCCGGTAACCCCTAGCCCGCGCCACAGCGCAAGCCCCCCTCCGTAGAACCATGGCCTTCCGGAGCTGCAAAATACTGTAGTACCCTTAACCCCGCAGCCTGGCTGGGATTGACCCCATTAATCATGGGGGACCGCCCCTGCGAAGATTTGGGGGGGACATAGGTTCCCTTCGTGTACGTCCCGCTGTACTCTATTCGCTTCGCTCCGAGTACGTAGTGGATGTCCGCACCTGCCAGATTCAGTGAAAAAAAAAAAAAAAAAACAAAAAAACAGAAGCTCCGAACCCTAGGAACTTCCGTATCTCCCTAGTCTCCCCCCCGGGATCGCTCCAGAGGCACAGAACTGTTCCAGGATTGGAGCGCCCTCGGGCACACTGCGGCGCAGAATCTGCTAGAGCTGCGGTGCATCGCTAGACTCAGACACTGACTTCTATATCTGTCTCCTCCTCTCCTTTTTTTCTTCTCCCTTTTTTTCAAAGAAAAGAGGAAAAAATATTAGCGCGGAGTGAGGCTGAACCACAGCGGGATGTTCGCGCTGGGCGGCGTCTGTGCGCTTTAAAACTTATCTCGTTTGGGGCAGGGCCGAGGCAGGGCAGGGCAGCTCCTCGAAACTTGGACCCCCCTCCCTCCACTGCACCACCGACACACAGAGTTCCGCCGGGATGTCCCCCTGTCCCCAACCCTATCCCCCTCCAACCCGCCCCCCTCATCGCCCTCCCCTCTCCTTCCTGCGCCCTCGCGATCGACACCTTATTGTCTGCGAGAGGGTCTGCAAAGCCAACCTCGCCAATAGTTCTCTCTCTCTCTCTCTCTCTCTCTCTCTCACTCACTCTTTCTCTGCCTCACTGTACCTCACATTGAGAAAATCTGTTTTTGAGGTAAATTTCCGTAAAGAAATGACGAGCTGCTACTGCATCACCGGATCTGCACGACACGGAATGCGCGGCCACACACACACACGGAAAAAGAAACAAACGAACACACACACACACACACACACACACACACACACACACACACACACATACACACACACGGTCGCCGCACCCGTGCACTCAAACACGTGCCAACGGTCAGGCTGATTCAAAGGCGAAAGCAATCCAAGCCGAACGAGGTAGGTGGAGGGGGGGGGGGGAGAGGGAAGAGAGCAGGCATTTGAAAGCAGCACGTTTGGAACGCTTTTCATGATGGAGTCTGACCGCGCGCAACCTTTTTTTTTTATTGCAAACTACGCTCAAAAGCCGCAATTTTTCCACGCTTTCTTTTTCCCCCGGTTCTTTTTTTTTGTTGTGTTCCATAGTCCTGCCTTCCACCCTCCCTCACTACCACACCACAGACCTCCCACCACCCGGGCGCACGGGACATGGAACCGACCATCATATGACCTGTCGCGGACTCCCTCCCATGCTTTTGTTTCTGCCATTTGCTCTCTCTCTCTCTCTCTCCCTCCCCCACTTTTATTTGTTTTCCGGGGAGGGGGCGGGGGATTTGGTCTCTCCCAGTTTTTCGTCCCGTTGGTATACCCTTTACATGCCCCTTATCGAAAAGCGAATCGGAACACACATAAGCGTTGGCATGTCGGCCACTGGCCCGCGGTCGCCCCCGCCTCCCCTCACCTATCCTCCCTCACGCCCTTTCCCCTTTCTATTGTATTCTCCCGCTTCTTTCTGTGATTAAGCATCAAAGTTGGTCGAGAGGGGGGGGTAAAAAGGTGGGGTGGGGGGAATCTATCACACTCAATTTTCGGGGACCACCGCAGGTTGTTTCTCTTATTCTGCGATAAAAAAAAATAAATCACCAGCCTACATTGTCTGCAAAGCAATCAGCAGGTGAGGGGAGGTGAAAGGGGTCCATGATGCTGCGGATTTGACGTGCGCTCCAACAACTCCAGCGCAAGGGATGACGGTTTCATCTTGTCTCGTCCTTTTAGTTTGAAACTGTAAAGCGCAGCTTCTTCCAAAACTTTTTATTTCTTTTTTGCCGCTGCCGCCGCCGCTGTCCGGTCCGTCCTGGTCTGGAGCGCTGTCGGCCGCCTGGTGACCAGGGGCGACTCGGGGTCCGACTCCACGACGTACTGGGTGCAATTCCAACACAATACTTCATGGAGTCTGACCTCGCCTCGCCCCGCCTCGCCCCGCCCGCGTCGAATCATCCCGCGGCGTCCACAAAGCTGCCGCCGAAACACACTGCTGCCAACAAACCCCGCACCAAAAACAAAGAGCTTCCGAAACAAAACAAAGCAAACACAAACATTTGATAGGGAAACGTGCCGCACCCTGCATTGTTCGAGATGTTCCCGTGTGAGGGATTCAGGCAGACATTTTTCAAGTATCTCTGACCTTTATTCCGACTTGCCAGAGGTCGCCAGGGGTCAAACTAACGTTGGCCTAGCTGAAATGCACGTCACATCTCCTTGACCCTGTTAATCGAACTGTCGTGCACATCCATCCACGTTCAAAATGTGGAAATCCGACATGCATCTCGCCCTCATGCATACGACCACAACACTGTCGCGGTGTAGTGTGTGTGAGAGAGAGACACAGAGAGAGAGAGCGGTTGGGGGACGGAGCGAGTGTACTGAGTAAAACAAGCGTAGCATTATAGGGGGAGGGGGGATGCGTGACGCCCTTACACGTGGACGCGGATTTGAACGAGAGAGAGAGAGAGAGAGAGAGAGAGAGAGAGAGAGAGAGAGAGAGAGAGAGAGAGAGAGAGAGAGAGAGAGAGAGAGGGAGAGGAGAGAGAGAGAGAGAGAGAGAGAGAGAGGGATGGGGGATGGTTGAGGGGGATAGCACGGGCTCAAGAGATTACACGGCGTACACGTCAGGGCGGTGCACGAGGCGAGACGGCGGCCGTGACGGCGACCCGCGTTACACTTCCTGCCTGTGTGTGTGTGTGTGCGAGAGAGAGAGAGAGAGAGAGAGAGAGAGAGAGAGAGAGAGAGAGAGAGAGAGAGAGAGAGAGAGAGAGAGAGAGAGAGAGAGAGAGAGAGAGAGAGAGAGGACGCTCGGGACGGTGGGCATCATGGCGCATTAGCCGTACCGATTTGGTCGCTGGGCACTTTTTTTTTTTTTTTTTTTGGGGGGGGGGGGGACAACACAGTTAACCCGGATTCGATTCTAGCCACCGGCGCGTCAAAAAAAATTGTCGCTGTTCTCCCGTGTTCCGTTCTGAGTACAGTGGCGGGCTAAAGTGCAGGGAGCAGAATATTTAAGATTTGGCCTGGACTGTAGAAAAAACTGTAGAAAAAAAATTCACCCTAAAGAAGCATTTTTGGGGAAACTATTATTTTTGCTACTTTCGGGCGCCACATATGCTATAAGGCTCCACCTGGGCCGCCTCTAGCCATGTGATGCCCTACCGTGACCTCCGAGGAAAACCCGTCGACCGGCACAGTTAAGTGCGCCATTCAGGCCCACACCATGCACACCTCGTTCAGCGCCGTGCCTTTATTCACTTGCTCTCTCTCTCTCTCTCTCTCTCTCTCTCTCTCTCTCTCTCTCTCTCTCTCTCTCTCTCTCTCTCTCTTATACACACGCCACCGCTTCTCCTCATCGTCCCCAGCATGAGCGGCCTTTAACGTCCCCGTCCCTTCGCCCCTTGCCTAACGTTCTCGAAGGACCTTGACACTAAGAAGTCCCGCCCCGTCCCGTTTTACGCCCGCCTGCGGCCTGTCCGGCATGTCCTCCACCAAGTCCCTTGTCGTCCCCCACCTGTCGTAGGCTTTGAAGTCCCGGAGGCCCACGACACCCCCGGCGGCCCTTTGACGTCCCTGACGTCCCCTTATGTGTGACCCCGTCAGCCCTGGCGTCCCGCGACGCCCCGCGCCGCCGCAGCCGCCACCGCTACCGGCTAGGTGGTGCAGGAACCGGGTGAGCCTCCCTTCCACGCCCCTTTTCTATTTTCATTTATATGCCCAAGATCCCCCCCCCCCCCCTCTCTCTCTCTCTCTCTCTCTCTCTCTCTCTCACACACACACACACACACACACACACACACACACACACACACACACCGTCTCTTGCGCCTCGTCCAGCCAACGTCACATGGGAGAGGGAAAGGGGATGGGGACGAAAAAACTCGCGACGAGAGTGACGCAATGAGGCAAGACTTTTGGCCTCTTTCGTCCGCCGAGACCACCGCCCCCCACCGGCCCCCACAGGCACCGGCCCGCACAGCAACGGCCTACCCCTTTGAAGCCGGCACCCCTAGGCCTAGGCCCCCCCGGCCCCCCCGGCCCCCCTGGCCCCGCTGGCTCCGCTCCCGGAGTGCCCAGGGTGCCTAGGGTGCCCCGAGCTGCGCTCGCAGCCGTGGTGTCATGGCGTTTGGCTGCACTGCGCCTCCCCCACGGCCTCCCCCTCCCACCCCCGCGCAGGCCTTGGCTGCCTTGGCAGGCCTGCGCCCTTTGTTGTAATTTTGGCGCCAAGCCGTTCCGTTCCGTCTTGAGTGAATCGGGGCGGCGGTGGCGATGGCAGCGGCTCTGCCCCAGCCGGGGGTCTGTCCAGTTAGGGACACTTCTGACTCCTCCGTATGAGAGTGGACAACCTGCGGAGTTTGAGTTCCCGCCGCACCCGAGACCCCGATCGCAACGGAGCGACTCGAAGACGGCCGGCCGGCGGTGCCGAGTCGACGGCGACGCCTCTCGCTGTCTCTCTCGCCGGCCGCGGTGGTAATGAGAGCGACGGAGACCGCAGCACACACACACAATGCCGGCGGGGCGCCGTGCCCCCTCCGCTGTCAGCCCGGATAGCGGGGGGGGGGGGGGGGGGAGGACCCCGAACCATCCTCTTGGCTAAATTGAAACGGTGGCAGCGCGCGCACGCAGCAGAGGGACACGCCGCAGGACACGGCCTCACCATCTCATCTCTGCCCGTCAGACCCCCCGCGACGCCGCGCCAGAGGCCCCATCATGTCCCGCAGCGGGCGTGACGCCTTCTTTCCCGCAGCAGAATGAGGCGAAACAAGAAAGAGATTGGAGAATTCCATCCGACGGGGATCATGCCGTCGACGCCGGGAAAAGAAACAAAGGCTCTGTGAATGGCCATCAAAATCGCAGAATTGCAATATTGCGAGTGCATAGAGGAGGTATACATGTTATGGGCGCTCAATAGGAACGCGGCCCACACTGCTAACGAACGGCGTTGTCAGAACGTTATCTCTGTGTGTGGTTAGCGCCCTGTCCCTCCGACCGCCTCTCCTCTCTCTCTCCCTCACTTCTCTCTCTCTCTCTCTCTCTCTCTCTCTCTCTCTCTCTCTCCCCCTCTCTCTCTCTCTCTCTCTCTCTCTCTCTCTCTCTCTCTCTCTCCCCCCCTCTCTTTCCTCTATGCTATCCCTCTCCCTCCCACTCACGCTCACGAGAGGGCCCGCGGCTGGCCGCACAGTATTTTATTGGCATACAGAACACGTCTCCACAGAATCTCTCGCCAATCCACTGGAATAAGCCGCCCCAGCCCCCCCACTCCCCAACCCCCTCCATTTCCTCTCACAGCCCCCATACCCGTCCCCTAAACGAGTCTATCGCTTACAGGATACGGTTTGCTGTACACCCTGCAGCACGTCCCGTATTCTTGCTGTTCACGGCCCCTTCATGGGCTGCGGGCAGCTGAGGGCCGCCCCGGCCTGGAGGCCTGGCTGCGCACGACTGGAACACAGAGTGGCCTGGAGGCGCCTGGAGGCGCCTGGAGGCCGCTGGAGGCAGTATGGCATCATTACTCTTCTGACAGGCGCGAAGCGGACGGACGTATCGGCGCCCCCTCCCTCCCCCCCCCCCTCCTCCCTCTCTCCCACGATTCGTTTTTCCGCTTCCACGTTTGTACGTACACACACACTCACACGTTCGTACGGTCGTTTCGTGTTTTCATTTCGGCCCGTCCCTTCCGTAACGCACTGTTGGGCGTGCTTGAGAGAGAGAGAGAGAGAGAGAGAGAGAGAGAGAGAGAGAGAGAGAGAGAGAGAGAGAGAGAGAGAGAGAGAGAGAGAGAGAGAGCGCGTTAGTGTGGGTGAGGGTGTGTGCAGCGCCGGCCGGCACGGTGGTCTCCTTTTGTTGGCAAATTGAATGCTCGTAATCTCGTATTTAAAAGGAAAAGAATGAAAAAAAAATACCGGGTCGGTTTGAGCGAAGAGATTGTAGCGCCCACCCTACCCCCACCCCACCCCGATCCCCTCCCCAGGCGAATTTCCCGACATTCCATATAAGAGAAGAAGCCCGGCGGGCGTCAAGGGTGGGGGAGGGGGGGGGAGCTAAAAATTGCAGCGTTCGCTTTTATTCTACGTGGAGTGTCAGCGCGCTTCGTTTTCGGCTTTATGAGAAAATGGCCGGCTGGCGCTCATTTCGCTGCGCGCGCCGGGCCGGCTAGGGTTCTCCCCCCCTCCCCCCTCGCCTTTTCCACTCTCCCTGGCAGTCCCGCATACACGGCTGGAAACATCATCCAGCTCTCTGGTTTCGACATGACTCGAAAAAAAATATCATTGTTTTTTTCGCGCTTGCTCATGCATTATACTACCCTGTGAGAACTATACTGACTTTAAGTGTAAATGTTTGTTAGAAACGAGAAGACTGGTGAGCCTGAACAAGCGTGAGTTAAGGCTAGGGTGGGGGGGGGGGATAAACAGAGAGAGGGGGGGGGGGGGGGGCAAGGGCAGTCAGGATGCCTTGAAACTCGAGCAGACGTAGCCAGCTCAGCTAAAAGCATTGCGATAATCGTTGACTAGCGGAGACACCGGAGATGACAGCCTTCCCCCTCCCTCCCCCCCTCTTTGTTTGTTTGTCGTTCTCTCTCTCACGCACACATTCTCTCGCTCTCTGTCCTGCCCTGTCCAGTTTCTTCCCGTCCTCCCCCTCTGCTTAGCCACACTCTTTCTTGCTTTTTCTTTCGCCATTGCTCCGCCGTCACCGCCAATTCCACTCCACTTGGGCTAATTCCCTCGGACCCTCACGGACTCTGCGCCTGACCCTCCGCACGCCTGCGGAGGCGAGGACTGCAGCGAGCTGGTCCTCCCTTAAAACAATACTCACCCTCTGGATTTCGTTCATTTTCGTGGTCTCCTTGCCGTACGCCCACAAGGTGACGCCTAGCTTCAACGCCCAGTTCCGGACTCTGCAACGAGAAGAAAGAGAATATGCAAGGCATGAGATACACATAGTAGTTGCACAGAAATACAGTTCTCAGTTCGGAGGGCCGCCGGCCGCCGGGTACTTGTCGGCACGTTGGCAATAACATCGCGAGCGAAAATATCGCCTGCAGTCCTGACGCCGGGTGCAGCCTCGGGCGACTACAGCCGCGACGTGACTACAGCCCCGCGACTACAGCCGCGACGTGACTACAGCCCTGCGACTACAGCCGCGACGTAACTACAGCCCTGTAGCCTCACGGAGCCGGACGCCGGGCCGGGGAGGGCGGGGCAGGGGTCGCGGTCGGCCCTCACCGACGCTTTAACCTCTCCCCCCGCTGGTCCGGTAAGTAGCGGCCATCGTGATAGCGCGGGAATGCTGACCGCCAAAGCGGCAGTTCCCGGGGGACCGCTGCCCCCTCCCCCCTCCACTTCACCCACCCTGAATTACGGCGCCATAATCACTGAGCCATAAATAAACAAAGAGAAGCCAGGTGCAAGCGCAGCGGCGGGGCGGCGGCCGCAGGGGCCTTCATGCAGCCCTCAAACGGGGCTCGAGGACGGAGACGAGGATGAGGACGGGGACGAGGATGAGGACGGGGACGAGGACGATGATGATGATGAGGACGAGGACACCTCTATGACGAATATATGGCCTCGATAAAACACAGGGCAAGGAAGGTCAGGGGGTGCAGAGTGGGTGGAGGGTGTGAGGCAAACACAAACAAACATTTTCAATCTGTCTCGCCCCGAACAAAAACGTGGACAAGAAGGAAACGATCCCGGAGCAGCAGAGCGGCCCGGCAAGAACCCGAGCGCCTGCGAGTGCCGGGGTAGGCCAGCCCGCACCACACGCGTGCATGCAGAGGTCGGGGTTGCCTACCCGGCAGGCGCTATCGGTGCGCCGAATGACCCGCGCAGGGCATCGTAACGGCATGAGGCAACGGTATGTCCGTGTTGCGTGAAGCGCCAAGTACGGAGGGACAGAAAGCGAGAGAGAGAGAAAGAAAGTCGGAGAGGAGGGCGGATGGGAGGAAGAGAGAGAGAGAGAGAGAGAGAGAGAGAGAGAGAGAGAGAGAGAGAGAGAGAGAGAGAGAGAGAGAGAGAGAGAGAGAGAGAGAGAGAGAGGGCGTAGCTCCGTCTGTTGCTGTCAGGACACCAACCGACGCTTTCTAATTAACCTCATCACCATTTGCGGCAGCGCTGATAGAATGCTTGAGGTCCGGGAGAGCTCGCGGGCGGGGGAGGGGAGGGGGAGGGGAGGGAGAGGGGGTGCGGCCCATTAGGTGAGCAGCGGGCGGAGCTGGGGCGGGGATGCACCGGCGTGTCTGCGCCCCGGCTAGGGCGGGTGTGCGGGGGTGTGTAGGGCGGGTGCTGCTGGCTGCGCTCGGCTCGCTCGGCTCGCCCGGCTGAATGCGACTGCAAGGGTGGGGAGGGGGGGAGGGGGGGCGCGGGTTGGGTTTGAATGGGCTCGGCTCGGGCCCTGCTGGCCTGGCCCCGGCTGAGGGTGTTAGCAGGTGGCTGTGTGCACAGTGGCCCGGCGGCGGCGGCAGCCCCTCCCCTCCCCTCCCCTTAATCCCATCCCCGCGCGCTCCTTGGAGCTCCCTCCCCCACTCCCCTCCCCCACTCCCCTCCCCTGCACAACGCCAAGCCACCGCGGATCGCATTCGACACAAGACTTACGAATGTGGGTCAGTCCAGCCCGGCGGGGGCCGGCGGGGGCCGGCGGGGACATGGTGCGACAACTACTTAGGGAGAGGAGGGCGCAGGGTTCGTGGGCCCCTCCTTGTGCCCCCCTCGTCGGGAGTACACTCCGCGGGCAGAGTCCTGGGTTCAACTACTGCCACCTTCGAGTACTTTTTTACCCCCTCGTTGTTCGATGCAGTACGGATGGCTCAAGGCAGAACCCCGTGCCAATCTTATCGGCATTGATTAGGGTTTGATTTTGGTTTGATTGGTTTGATTTGACCTTCCTGAAGACATGAACAGACTATTCTTGTGGTAATCCGGGTAATCCATAATCCGACAGGCACACAATTTTGCATTGTTACCCCCCTCGTTACCCCGACGTGTTAGAGGGCAAGAGAGCCGCCGCCGTGCGGCTTCCCCCCCCCCCCTCCCTCCCCCCTTCCCCCCAGTGGCAAGCAGATCACAGCATCCCTGCAGTCTCTTTCGGAGCTCCGATCGAAGCAATTCAATTACCCTGTGATATCCCTCGAGTTTCTCATCTGTGGGAACAGAACCATACATCGGGTCTGCCGAGCGCCGTCCGGGACCCCGGGGGATGCCTCTCAGCGCCCCGCCCCGCCCCGCCCCGCCCCGCCCCGCCCCGCCACGCCACGCGTCCTAAGCCCTTAGACCCTTCACTTCAGCCCTTCCGCTCCCTTCATCCCGCTCCGTCCGTCTCTCTTTCCCCCCACCGCCACACGTCCATGATGACAAATCTTCCCCCTCTCTCCCACCCTCCATCTCGCGCCGCGCACACGTCGCGTGCTGTTTTAATACTGCGAACAGACAGCGAACAGGGACAACTGGGGCGAGGAGGAAAGGGAGGGCGCCGGTATTCGAACCCTAGCCTCGACCCAGTGGCCCGCGGCGCCGCCGTGACCTATGACCTGTGACCGCGCCGTCATTCAGCTCGGCCGGGGAGTGTCAGGCCTAGAGCAGCAGAGGGTAGGGCTGAGGGCGTGCAGCGTGCAGTGCTTCTGGGAGTAGCCGGGGCGGCGGAGCGGCGGACCCGAACTCGAACCGAACTTTGCCGAGCCGAGCCGACGCGGGCTCCGCGCCCCCCGCGCCGCCCCGCCCCGCCCCGCCCCGCCCCGCCCCGCGCCGCGGCACCGCCGCCGTGGGACGAACCGAGAGCAGCCCAACTCGTAAAGTCCCGTTTTTCGGCTGGTGAGTGGAACACTGGCGAAGGGGAGAGAGAGAGAGAGAGAGAGAGAGAGAGAGAGAGAGAAGAGAGAAAGAGAGAGAGAGAAAGAGAAACTAGAGACAGAGACCGAGAGAAAGGGGGAGGGAGAAAAATGGGGTGAGGGAGTGGGTCCCTATCCCTCCCACCCACCCCCAGCTGCAGACTCCTAGCACATTTTGTCCTGAAACTGAGTCAGAGAGAGAGAGAGAGAGAGAGAGAGAGAGAGAGAGAGAGAGAGAGAGAGAGAGAGAGAGAGAGGCGGGGAGGGGTGGGTTTTGGGACCCTTCTGACGTGGGGCAGGGACGGGGGTTTGCATCGATCGCCCCGTGCTCTACAATAGGGGCGTGCCCCCTCCCCTCCCGCCCGCCACGTCCCAGCATCCCCCTCCCCGCCGCGGGCCCGCCGTGTCCCCCCCCCCCCCCCTATCGGACCCCACCCGGCACCGCCCGGGACCGCCTAGCCGGGGACCGCATGCCCGCCTTGGGGCCCCGGCTCCGGTTCAGCTTCTGTTCAGCTCCGGTTCAGCTTCTGTTCAGCTCCGGTTCAGCTTCTGTTCAGCTCCGGTTCAGCTCCAGCTCAGCCTCCGCCCTCGACATTTTCGTTAGGTTTTGCTTTTGGACCCGATGCTACGGTATAGGAAGCTTCACGCAGCTCGCACCAGTTGGGGCGGTCTTTTCGAGTCGGCAATGTCCCCAGTGTCCCGGGTTCAACTCTTGCCTCCACCGTAGTTTTTTTTTTTTTCATTTTCACTTTTGCTGTCACTTAATTTTTTATTTTAGTTTTTATAAGCGGGGGTTATCGTGTCTGTTGTTAGAGGCCGCGTGCGGAACGCCCAGGGTTCGACTATCGCCGGAGTTAAAATTTTACTGCGACCCTGAGGACCGAGGACATTGGGTGAAATATACTTTCGTGGTTCGTTCAAGTGGTTCCCCGTTAGGTGCACAGAGGAACCACGCGGGGTTGCAGGCAGGCCCGGCCCTACAGTGAATGTATATCATTTCCCCCCCCCCCCTTGCGAGCAGTTAATGTCGGGGGTGGGGGTAGGGGTGGGGGATGAGGGGGGGGGACGTTATGAAAGGGGGTGGGGGGCAGCGCACTCCACACTGCTTCAGACGGGTACACACGACACCCGCTGCATGACAAGTGGCCCGGCGAGGCAGTCTGCTGCGGGCCACGCGCCACGCCACGCGCCACGCGCCACGCCACGCGCCACGCCACGCCACGCGCCGAGCACCTGCGGGTCTGTAACGCCAGGGACGGGACGGGACGTACCTGCGAGCGTGCGTGCGAGTGAGCTGACCTAGCCACGGCAGGGTAGGAAACCCCCGAGAGTAAAGCTCCAACAGCACCATGGAATAGTCAACCCCTACACTCCTGACTACACGGCGAAAGCTCTGCTCTGCTCGGAAAGTTCCGCACACAGTCACTCTCCAGTCACATCCAGTCACTGCTTGGTATTTCAGAACAAAATTTTCAGAATTGGTGTGCCCGTCGGGTGTGAACTCAGACAGGAATTTCTCGCGCCGTAAACTGAACCTGGAGTTGCGTGCTCGGCACCTGCGCGGGCCCTCTCTGCACGCCGGGTTCGGCGGATGTGTGTCTGCGGGCTCCAAATTTCGTTCTATATGAGAATTCCCCTGGGAATCTCTGTCCGCCCGCCCCCCTCCCCCCCGCAGCCCTCCTGTCACCCCCTTCCTCTCCCCTCCCCCTTCTCGCACTCTGTCATCTGTATGATATGGGACCCTGGACTCGGTCTGTGTGGTGCGCCAGCTCCCTCTCCCCACTCCCTCCTCAGCCGTGAAGCTGGAGGGGGGGGGGGGGGGCGTGCTGCATTCGCTGGCCTCGCCACACCAACTAGCGGTCCTTGGCTGTGCCCCGCCCCGCCCCGCCCCGCCCCGCCCCGCCCCGCCCCGCCCCGCTAGCCCGTCATGGGGTCCCACGGAACCGGCTGGGCCGCGCCGCGGCTACAGAAACCCTCCCCTCTCGTATAAATCGCGTGGACCTCTTAGGCAGCGCGTCGACACGCGAGTGTTACACGGTGCCACACCATTTTTCTGTCAGCTCGCGTGGACGTCTCCGCCGCGGGGGGTCTGCGAGCACAGCAAGTCCACGGGGACGACGTTGTAACACAGATGACGTGACCTCGGACACAAACACACATGGGCCCGTCTACCGTACGTATCATCAACAAGTTGTGAGTGACATATAGTGCATGGAGGCATCGGAAAAATATTTCTTGAGATATTTACGCTGCTTGCATAGAAGAGACAACCGGGTGAAAAATTTTCAATCCGTTCAACAGGGCGATGAACGGGATGTAAACCGGAAGATTTTAAAACCAAAAAATGAAGACGGAGGCGAGAGTCGAACCCGGGTCACTTTTCGCTGGAGAAATATGATGCCGCGCTCGCCCCCCCCCCCACAACTTCCTTCTTTGTGAAGTAGGAGATTCACGTGGCGAGGCGGGCTAGCACAGTCAAGCACAGCCTTCCCGGGCGTAAATGGAAATCCCTGGTACTCGCGGAGTTCCGGCGGTACCCGGCGTGTGCGGGGCGTGTGCGGGGCGTGTGCGGGGCGTGTGCGGGGCGTGTGCGGGCCATGCGCGGGCCGTGCGCGCTGAGTGCCTGACAATCCCCCTCCGCCCCCGACAACAGCAAGAAGTGCGGCACTCATATCGGAAGTCTTAAACAAGCAGCGGAAGGGGCGGAGACTGAGTCGCTGCAGCGCAGCCAAGCCGATGGGGATGTGGGCGAGTAGCGAGGCAAGGCAAACTAAAAGGAATAGAAGAAGGTGAAGAAGAAGAGAGAAAGAATGGTGGATGAGATGAGAGTGTTTTTTCTAGCCACTGAGACCACCTGCCGTATGCCTGCGTCGATGTGGGTATCTGATGGATGGATAGATAGATAAATATAGATAGATAGATAGATAGATATAGATAGATAGATAGATAGATAGATAGATAGATAGATAGATAGATAGATAGATAGATAGATAGATAGATAGATAGATAGATAGATAGATAGATAGATAGATAGATAGATAGATAGATAGATAGATAGATAGATAGATAGATAGATAGATAGATAGATAGATAGATAAGGGGGGGGTAGAAGGAAGGAGAGGAAAGGGGGTTGATAGCGCAAAAAGGGTGGAAATGGGGGAGTCAGTGTGAGACAGAAGAAGGAAGGTGAAACGAGGCGGAGGTGGAACTCATAAATTTGCGGACGGGAAAGGAGGTTAAAAGTGTTTCCGCCAAGTGCACTCCCACACCATGTCCGTCCCTATTCTGCCTGCTTCCCGCTCCCCCCACTCTCCCCTTCTCTCTCTCACGCACACACAAACACACTCGCGTTGCCCTTGGAAATAAATTGATTCCGGGCAGCTGGTGAGGTGCGAGAGTGCGTATAGTGTTCAAATGATGAAGTCCAAAAACAAAACAAAAAAAAGCGCAAAATAAAAACCAAGCAGAGAGGAAGGCTAGGGTTGGCATAATCGTGGGATAGATAAAGTTGTCGTAGTTCCCCTGCTTAATAGATCGATAAGGATAGGCACGCGTGCCTTAACTAGGGGAGACAATAGAGCGGGATGGAGGGAGGGGAGGGGAGGGGGAGATTGACTGGGAGAATTAAGTCGCGAATTGTGAGCTTCTAAGGAGAGGCAATAGAGGTCCGGAGGGTGGCCAGAGGGGCCTTGCCCTGGCGCCTCCTGGGCGGACTTCTTCCGAGACGCGGTCTCTCTCTGTCTGTCTGTCTGTCTCTCTCTCTCTCTGTCTCTCTCTCTGTCTCCCTCCTGGTGTGTCTGTCTCGCTTACTCCCACTTGGACTCTCCATCTCCGTAAGGAAAGTGAGGTGTGAAGAGAAGAGCTCTGGGACGGGACGGGAGGGGCGGAAGCTAATGGAGCGAAAGATTGAAAACAAAAGACGTCTGAATAGACCAAAAAGGGGAACGGCAGAGCAGTTCCTCCCCCTTCCCCCCGCGCTCCCAACGCCCTCCTCACCTGTCTCCTTTTTGTTGTCTCGATTTCTCTCTGTCTCTTTCTTCTGCCGCCCCTCTTTCCACCTCTGTCTCTTTCTTACGCACACGAACTTACACATGCACATCATATGCTCAACCTCTATAATCCAATTGGAAGAGGGGTGTTTTTTTTAGTGTAAATTTTCATTGAATTAAATGGATTTCTGTAAAAAAAATCTCAATTTTAAATCTGAATAATTGGCGATCTGAAGTTTTGCTGTGGACTGAGAAAGTGGAAGCACCCCCTCCCCGATAAAAAGGTGATCGAAAGAGAGATGGTGGAGTTGTCTCCGAACAGCACTGGTCACCCACCGCACACCCGAGGGGCCGCACGGGCGTTGCCAGTTGCCAGACCATCGAGGTCACTAACGGGCCCATAACCCTGTGCTGTGCTGCGCTGTATACTCCGCTGAGCTCCGCTGGTGCCGATGGTGGTGTTGCTGGCGGCGTTGTCCCGTCTGTGTCGTGCTGTTATAGGCCGCACACACCCACACACACCCAACGGCGTCGGCATGCATGTCATTGCAATGTGCGAGCACACGGAACGGCGGACAGCGTCGCCCTCTGTGTGACCGCCGTGTGTGTGTGCGTGTGTGTGTGTGTGCGTGTGTGTGTGTGTGTGTGTGTGTGTGTGTGTGTGTGTGTGTGTGTGTGTGTGTGTGTGAATGGTTTGTCTGGCCGTGCGCGCATATTCATGTAGCAGTGTGTGTCTATTCAATGGCCCACGGCCCACGCACAGCAGCCGAGCCGGCGGCGGGCGGTGCGGCACACAATCATCATAGGCAGAGAGAGAGAGACAGAGACAGAGACAGAGACAGAGAGAGACAGAGACAGAGACAGAGAGAGGGAGGAGGGGAGGGGGGGGGTATAGGAACAAAGAGCCACTACCGGTGTGTTGTACAAACGAGAAGGGATTTTTTTAAATTTTTTTGTAATTGTGAGGGCCGCCAACACTTTGCCGCCGCCGGCACGTGTGCTGAACCGTACGGGGCGCGTGCAGCCCCGGGCAGCCCCGTGCCCCCACCACCTCTCATTGGTGCTCCAATCAATTGCTTCCTCTCTCTCGACGCCCCTGCGCTGTCGTGCCGTCCCCGGTAACCTCCCCCTTCCCTCTCTGTCTCTCACGAAGTGAAGAGGCTCTCCCCCCCCCCCCCCCCTTATCTCTCTCTCTCTCTCTCTCTCTCTCTCTCTCTCTCTCTCTCTCTCTCTCTCTCTCTCTCTCTCTCTCTCTCTCTCTCTCTCTCTCTCTCTCTCTCTCTCTCTCTCTCCCCCTTCCTCGTACCTCAGCAGCCTCCAGCAGCAGTGACAACGTTGAGTGCGCACTTTGTTAGGCGCACTGAGGCCAAAAGACTGATGGCGGGCGCCCTGCTTGTGATAGGAGAGAGGCACATGCACGTGGGAGAAAGAGAGACAGATGATCGGGCAGAAAGAGAGCGCTGACAAGACAGGCGGAGCGAGAGAGAGAGAGAGAGAGAGAGAGAGAGAGAGAGAGAGCGAGAGCATGCGCGCGGGAGCGCCGGGCTGCATAGGCAGCGCGCGCACCGGTGCCGGGCGGGCTTGCCTACCCTCTGACTCGCAGGCTGATGTCCCGGCTCGGGCGGAGGTAGGCCGGATCTCGCTCTTCTTGTTCTCCTTCTTTCCCTCCCCGTTTTCGCCCCGGATATGAAACGTAATCCGGTAAATCAATCCGCCGGTGCGGGTAATGATGCTGATAAGAGTAACAATGATTCTGATAAGGCCGCGCTGGTCTGTGATGCGTCCCGCACGCGAGCACAGACAGCCCTGTGTGTGATGCGGTGCGGTGCTCCGTGGGCCACACGGCCGCCCTTAGATGTTCTGCTATCACGCATCCCCGTTTAGGCGCCGGCGCCGCTACCACCGTGACGTCACCCCCCCCCCCCCCCGCAGCGGTAACGCGCACGCACACGGAATTAGGACCGGACAGGCCGCTAATAGAAACAGCGCTGTCTGCCGCATGGGAATTTCTTTCCTTTACAAAAAAAGAAGAAGAAAAGAGACAAGAAGTTCTCCGGGTGTGTGTGTGTTTGGTTCCTTATTTAAATTACTGGCCCATGCTTAAATTCATGACTTGACGACACCGCACACAAAAAGTAAAATTTCAAGCAGTTTTTCTCAAATCCACTGACGATAATGATGTGACTTAACAAAAAAAAAAAAATATGCAGTAGACTCAAGCAAAAATTATGGTTATAGCCCAAAATTTTAGTCGACTTTCACTCCACGCATATGCTGTATTTTCCAGATAGCGGCCGTAGTGTGAGAACCCCCAACGCCATCCCAGCCGGGAATCAAGAACTCCCCTCGTCCCTCTGCGGGGTGTCGCGCCATAATTATTGCCGCCAAGGGAGAGGGGCTGTAATTTATAGTGAAGTTTCAGTGAGAGGAAACGAAAGCTGGCGTGTAGGACAAGCTGCGGCCAGTGCGAGGACATGCAGCCGGAAGGAGCCACCGCGGCCGAACAAGTAGGGGAGAGAGAGAGAGAGAGAGAGAGAGAGAGAGAGAGAGAGAGAGAGAGAGAGAGAGAGAGAGAGAGAGAGAGAGAGAGAGAGAGAGAGAGAGAGAGAGAGAGAGAGAGAGAGAGAGAGAGAGAGAGAGAGAGAGAGAGAGAGAGAGAGAGAGAGAGAGAGAGAGAGAGAAGATAAGATAAGGGATCAGCCCGCATTAGGTCCTGCATCGATCTCCCAGAGTCCTGGCGGGGTGTTTTATTTCCGCCTTTCCCCTCCCGTTTGCTACGTCGCGCAGCGAGCTGCACGTCCCGATGCCGGCACCGACAGTGGTATTCCAAAACAAAGTATTTTAATTTTTGTAATTTATTTTTATAATTTATATCATAAAATATAATGTATAATTAATTTCCGAAAAAGTAATCTAAATCCGTTATTTTTTTCCGATACCGCCGCACTGCCTCGGCCCGGGGATCTCGGAGCATGAAGAGTAGGCGCACCTAACAATAACCCGCGCCTCCATCACAAACATGAACGCAATCGAATATTTAGTCAGCGCCGCCACCTGCATTACTTGCAGCCCTTGTGGCGCCCTGGCGCCTGTGGCCTCTCGGACAGGTGCACGGACACGATACACAAGCGGCCACGGCCCGGGCCCGGGGCCGGCGGCGGGGGCGAACAGCGAAGTTATGCCCGAGAAGCAGCAAGCAGCGGGGGACGGGGAGTTTGGGGTCACTTCTTGTTAAGTACACGGTTCAAATTGTCGCTCAGAGTAAACAAGAAAAGGCCCAAACAGTGACTCTCTCTCTCTCTCTCTCTCTCTCTCTCTCTCTCTCTCTCTCTCTCTCTCTCTCTCTCTCTCTCTCTCTCCATCTCCCTCTCTCTCTCTCTCTGTGCTCTGCGCAAATCGCGCCAGCAGAGAGACACGGAGGGAGGCAGCAAGAACGGTGGAGAGAGGGAGAGTGGGGAGGGGGGAGGCACGGGGTGGAAGCAGAGCAGTCCATGAGGCTCCAGCCCGGCTACGGCCCGGCTCCAGCCCAGCTCCGCTGCCGTGAGTTCGCACGCACTCCCTCCACTGGCTCAGGGCGACAGTAGTGTTTTCCTCTCTTTCCCACCAGAAATATTCCGGAAGGGCTGCGCTCCCTCTCATGAGGCAGGGCGTCGAATTGATTGCGCGTGGCGGTCCGGCGATGGTCCCGAAACGGTCCGCGATTTAGGACGCGTGGAGGAAGAGGAAGGAAAACGAACCCTCGTAGCAGCAGAGACTTGGGGTGTGTCTGTGCGTCTCCCTCCCCCTCCTGTCTCTCTCACTCACACTCCCTGCGTCATGCTGCCTTCCTCACAGACGTGACCAGAAACACAGGCCAGCCTCGGCAGCCTGCTTGCGGCCCCTGCGGCCCCTGCGGCCCCTGCGGCCCCTGCGGCCCCTGCGGCCCCTGCGGCCCCTGCGGCCCCTGCGGCCCCTGCGGCCCCTGCGGCCCCTGCGGCCCCTGCCCCTGCGCCCCTGCGGCCCCTGCGGCCCCTGCGGCCCCTGCGGCCCCTGCGGCCCCTGCGGCCCCTGCGGCCCCTGCGGCCCCTGCGGCCCCTGCGGCCCCTGCGGCCCCTGCGGCCCCTGCGGCCCCTGCGGCCCCTGCGGCCCCTGCGGCCCCTGCGGCCCCTGCGGCCCCTGCGGCCCCTGCGGCCCCTGCGGCCCCTGCGGCCCCTGCGGCCCCTGCGGCCCCTGCGGCCTCGCCTCACGCACTTTATCGCGCGCAAATAGATTTTTCTGACTGCGAGTCTGCGACCGGTGCGACGCCATTTCTCTAACGCCGCGAGGGGTGGGGGAGGGGGGAGCGAGAAAGGGAGAGAGAGAGAGAGAGAGAGAGAGAGAGAGAGAGAGAGAGAGAGAGAGAGGGGGGGGGGGATGGGGGGACTCCTCCAACGCGGGGTGCGTGCGGTTTAACCGGACAGCCGCAGACGCCGATTCGAAAAGACAGATTGAGACCGCAATAGGTCAGTGTAGTAGTGGTGGTTGTGGTGGTAAGGGGAGGGGGAGGGGAGCTGACGGTCACAATGGCACACGGCGACCACCGTTCAGACACGGGGTCGCCCACGCCACGCCCCCCCCCCCCCCTCGTCCCCGAGCCCCCCCCCCCCTCCCCGCAATCGATACATAAAGTTATACGGTCGTTGGGCAAATTTTGTCTTTCTCTCCAATAATTGCCGGTCAGAGGAGCGTACGGGATTTCTCACTGATGCCCCTCCAACACGCTCAGAGCGGGCAGTGGCTCAGTGACGGTAGTTGGACGCGGTTGGCTTCGCGGCACAGCTAGCCGGTCCGCGGTTTCCCAGCGTCCTGCGCGTTCCAACTCTTGCCTCATCCTTCAACCATATTTTTTAGGCACGGAGTGACCTTATAGTTAACTTGGATCGTCAACTTGGCTGTTTCAGTATCATCTATCTTTCTCCTGCCACGGTAAAATCGGACCTCTCCCCTTCTTGTGAAACAGCCCACATTGTTAGTGTGCCGAGCCGAGTCGAGCACTGGTGAAAAGGGAGGCAACTCAAGAGTCGGGACCGCTGCGGACCCTTAGAATATGCACAAGAGGCACAACCTTCATAACGGAGCATTGTCGATGAGCCTACCGGTCGGTGCCAGTGAGAACTAGGAGGCCGCGGCCAGCCAGCCAACCTTGCGACAATGAAGTCTCGCCACAGATCCCCTCACATTTCCCGTTTAACACTGTTTCGCCAGCAGCTGTACCCCATGACTATTCGGCATACCCCGTATGCGTGCAAAGATGCGTACACTGACTTCCAGATTCAGAGAAAGCTTTTCGACACTCAATTCACAGAAAGCTCCCTTTTCGACACTCAATTCACACGAACGGCTTCTCTCCTGTGTGCGTGCGAAGATGCCTGCGCAGATTTCCAGCATCAGAGAATGCTTTTTGGCACTCGGTGCACGCGGACGGCTTCTCGCCCGTTTGCGTGCGCAGGTGGATCACAAGGGCAGAAGGTGTTGCCGTTCGCAGGTCACACACTGGGCACACCTTCATTTTGGACACAACGCGACCAAGAACGCGACGGCGGAGACAGAACGACACGAAGGACGAAGCGGGACTGGACGTTGGTGAGCCTGCTGGAAGCCGTGTCCCGCCGAGGGTTACGCTGACTGTGCTGGTGCTGCAGCAGCAGCGGTAGTGGTAGTGGTAGTGGTTGTAGTCGAGGGTGACGCGACAGAGTAGGCTGCGGAGGCGTGATCTGCTAGTGCGTGGTCAGGCCAGGCTAGCGGCCAGAAGAGCAGAGCTGCGTCAACACTTTTTGCCTCCCCCCCGGCCTGCAGACGACACACTCAAAAACCGAAAGGGTTTGTTGCTCGCAGTCCACATCAAATGACCTTCCAGTTCACTCGGAGGAGTCCCTAGAAAGAAAATCAATCAACGTACCCTCGGCGGATCAGCGCAACCTTCTCGCCCCTCAACAGCAATAGGATGGTGAGGGGCGAGGTCTTTTTGCAATAAATTTGGCTGTACAAGCGAAAAATTAGTTCTCGCAACAAAATGTGTTGCTTGTCCCTACCAGTATTTCACGAATCGTAATAGTGTTTTTTTCTTCTTCATGTGGATATATGTTATACCGCGCTTCTGCGGGGGACTACTGGCAAACTTGCGCACGAAACGTGAATTTTGACTCTTCTGTGTGACTTTGAGTGGTTGGTCGTGATTGGTGGTAGGGGGTCTGTTCCTGTTGGCATGCGTGCCGCGGCACAGGGAGTCGCCCATACACACACCGGCCCCGTGCGTGGTCCCCTGCTCCGCTGGGGGTCCCCGGGGGTGCGGCCCTAAAATATGCAGCACGAAATCAATTACCGCGACCGAGACGGCGACAAACCCTTCTCCAATCACGCGACGGCCGGAGGGCCGTGCGGAGGCCCTGCGGAGCCCTGCGGAGCCCTGCGGAGCCCTGCGGAGCCCTGCGGAGCCCTGCGGAGCCCTGCGGAGCCCTGCGGAGCCCTGCGGAGCCCTGCGGAGCCCTGCGGAGCCCTGCGGAGGCCCTGCGGAGCCCTGCGGAGCCCTGCGGAGGCCCTGCGGAGCCCTGCGGAGCCCTGCGGAGCCCTGCGGAGCCCTGCGGAGGCCCTGCGGAGGCCCTGCGGAGCCCTGCGGAGGCCCTGCGGAGCCCTGCGGAGCCCTGCGGAGGCCCTGCGGAGGCCCTGCGGAGGCCCTGCGGAGGCCCTGCGGAGGCCCTGCGGAGGCCCTGCGGAGGCCCTGCGGAGGCCCTGCGGAGGCCCTGCGGAGGCCCTGCGGAGGCCCTGCGGAGGCCCTGCGGAGGCCCTGCGGAGGCCCTGCGGAGGCCCTGCGGAGGCCCTGCGGAGGCCCTGCGGAGGCCCTGCGGAGGCCCTGCGGAGGCCCTGCGGAGGCCCTGCGGAGGCCCTGCGGAGGCCCTGCGGAGGCCCTGCGGAGGCCCTGCGGAGCCCTGCGGAGGCCCTGCGGAGGCCCTGCGGAGGCCCTGCGGAGGCCCTGCGGAGCCCTGCGGAGGCCCTGCGGAGGCCCTGCGGAGGCCCTGCGGAGGCCCTGCGGAGCCCTGCGGAGCCCTGCGGAGCCCTGCGGAGGCCCTGCGGAGGCCCTGCGGAGCCCTGCGGAGCCCTGCGGAGCCCTGCGGAGCCCTGCGGAGGCCCTGCGGAGGCCCTGCGGAGCCCTGCGGAGCCCCCTGCGGAGCCCTGCGGAGGCCCTGCGGAGGCCCTGCGGAGCCCTGCGGAGCCCTGCGGAGCCCTGCGGAGGCCCTGCGGAGGCCCTGCGGAGCCCTGCGGAGCCCTGCGGAGGCCCTGCGGAGGCCCTGCGGAGCCCTGCGGAGCCGGCCCTGCGGAGGCCCTGCGGAGGCCCTGCGGAGCCCTGCGGAGCCGGCCCTGCGGAGGCCCTGCGGAGGCCCTGCGGAGGCCCTGCGGAGGCCCTGCGGAGGCCCTGCGGAGCCCTGCGGAGCCCTGCGGAGCCCTGCGGAGCCCTGCGGAGCCCTGCGGAGCCCTGCGGAGCCCTGCGGAGCCCTGCGGAGCCCTGCGGAGCCCTGCGGAGCCCTGCGGAGCCCTGCGGAGCCCTGCGGAGCCCTGCGGAGCCCTGCGGAGCCCTGCGGAGCCCTGCGGAGCCCTGCGGAGCCCTGCGGAGCCCTGCGGAGCCCTGCGGAGCCCTGCGGAGCCCTGCGGAGCCCTGCGGAGCCCTGCGGAGCCCTGCGGAGCCCTGCGGAGCCCTGCGGAGCCCTGCGGAGCCCTGCGGAGCCCTGCGGAGGCCCTGCGGAGCCCTGCGGAGCCCTGCGGAGCCCTGCGGAGCCCTGCGGAGCCCTGCGGAGCCCTGCGGAGCCCTGCGGAGCCCTGCGGAGCCCTGCGGAGCCCTGCGGAGCCCTGCGGAGCCCTGCGGAGCCCTGCGGAGCCCTGCGGAGCCCTGCGGAGCCCTGCGGAGCCCTGCGGAGCCCTGCGGAGCCCTGCGGAGCCCTGCGGAGCCCTGCGGAGGCCCTGCGGAGCCCTGCGGAGCCCCTGCGGAGGCCCTGCGGAGGCCCTGCGGAGGCCCTGCGGAGCCCTGCGGAGCCCCTGCGGAGCCCCTGCGGAGCCCCTGCGGAGCCCCTGCGGAGGCCCTGCGGAGCCCCTGCGGAGCCCCTGCGGAGGCCCTGCGGAGCCCTGCGGAGCCCCTGCGGAGGCCCTGCGGAGCCCCTGCGGAGCCCCTGCGGAGCCCCTGCGGAGGCCCTGCGGAGCCCCTGCGGAGCCCCTGCGGAGGCCCTGCGGAGCCCCTGCGGAGCCCCTGCGGAGCCCCTGCGGAGGCCCTGCGGAGCCCCTGCGGAGCCCCTGCGGAGCCCCTGCGGAGGCCCTGCGGAGCCCTGCGGAGCCCCTGCGGAGCCCCTGCGGAGCCCCGGAGCCCCTGCGGAGCCCTGCGGAGCCCTGCGGAGCCCCTGCGGAGCCCCTGCGGAGCCCCTGCGGAGCCCCTGCGGAGCCCCTGCGGAGCCCCTGCGGAGCCCCTGCGGAGCCCCTGCGGAGCCCCTGCGGAGCCCCTGCGGAGCCCTGCGGAGCCCCTGCGGAGCCCCTGCGGAGCCCCTGCGGAGCCCTGCGGAGCCCCTGCGGAGCCCCTGCGGAGCCCCTGCGGAGCCCTGCGGAGCCCTGCGGAGCCCCTGCGGAGCCCCTGCGGAGCCCCTGCGGAGGCCCTGCGGAGCCCCTGCGGAGCCCCTGCGGAGCCCCTGCGGAGGCCCTGCGGAGCCCCTGCGGAGCCCCTGCGGAGCCCCTGCGGAGCCCCTGCGGAGCCCCTGCGGAGCCCCTGCGGAGGCCCTGCGGAGCCCTGCGGGCCTGCGGAGCTGCTGCGAGCCCCTGCGGAGCCCCTGCGGAGGCCCTGCGGAGCCCCTGCGGAGCCCCTGCGGAGCCCCTGCGGAGCCCCTGCGGAGCCCCTGCGGAGCCCCTGCGGAGCCCCTGCGGAGCCCCCTGCGGAGCCCCTGCGGAGCCCCTGCGGAGGCCCCCTGCGGAGCCCCTGCGGAGCCCCTGCGGAGCCCCTGCGGAGGCCCTGCGGAGCCCCTGCGGAGCCCCTGCGGAGCCCCTGCGGAGGCCCTGCGGAGCCCCTGCGGAGCCCCTGCGGAGCCCCTGCGGAGCCCCTGCGGGCCCTGCGGAGCCCCTGCGGAGCCCCTGCGGAGCCCCTGCGGAGGCCCTGCGGAGCCCCTGCGGAGCCCCTGCGGAGCCCTGCGGAGCCCCTGCGGAGCCCCTGCGGAGGCCCTGCGGAGCCCCTGCGGAGCCCCTGCGGAGCCCCTGCGGAGGCCCTGCGGAGCCCCTGCGGGCCCCTGCGGAGCCCCTGCGGAGGCCCTGCGGAGCCCCTGCGGAGCCCCTGCGGAGCCCCTGCGGAGGCCCTGCGGAGCCCCTGCGGAGCCCCTGCGGAGCCCCTGCGGAGCCCTGCGGAGCCCCTGCGGAGCCCCTGCGGAGCCCCTGCGGAGCCCCTGCGGAGCCCCTGCGGAGCCCCTGCCCCTGCGGAGCCCCTGCGGAGCCCCTGCCCTGCGGAGCCCCTGCGGAGCCCCTGCGGAGCCCCTGCGGAGGCCCTGCGGAGCCCCTGCGGAGCCCCTGCGGAGCCCCTGCGGAGGCCCTGCGGAGCCCCTGCGGAGCCCCTGCGGAGCCCCTGCGGAGGCCCTGCGGAGCCCCTGCGGAGCCCCTGCGGAGCCCCTGCGGAGGCCCTGCGGAGCCCCTGCGGAGCCCCTGCGGAGCCCCTGCGGAGGCCCTGCGGAGCCCCTGCGGAGCCCCTGCGGAGCCCCTGCGGAGGCCCTGCGGAGGCCCTGCGGAGCCCCTGCGGAGCCCCTGCGGAGCCCCTGCGGAGGCCTGCGGAGCCCCTGCGGAGCCCCTGCGGAGCCCCTGCGGAGGCCCTGCGGAGCCCCTGCGGAGCCCCTGCGGAGCCCCTGCGGAGGCCCTGCGGAGCCCCTGCGGAGCCCCTGCGGAGCCCCTGCGGAGGCCCTGCGGAGCCCTGCGGAGCCCCTGCGGAGCCCCTGCGGAGGCCCTGCGGAGCCCTGCGGAGCCCTGCGGAGCCCTGCGGAGCCCTGCGGAGCCCTGCGGAGCCCTGCGGAGCATCAACTGTGGAGTTTACAACGTTCCCATGTACAAGTATTGGCTTTCGATCGTCTCTTCGATTCCATTTACGTCCTCATTAAGTGATTCCCAAGGTCTTCCTATGCGCCCGTTGAGTACGAGTCCGATTTACGCCTATCCGGCTTTGAAGAGCGCCTGCGAATGCTAGGGTAGGCCAGCCCGCACGACACGCGTGCACGCACAATGTCGTTGGTTGCTTACCCAGCAGGCGTTATTCACTCCCGGAGGCTCAGTTAAATCAGGCGCTTGCGATTGGGACAACGTCGTGCATGCACTCAATGTGTGACCAAATGATATTATTTGTGAACGAAATGGCGAGGCGTGTGGTACTCACTCATTGTGCGGTATGTCCTCGTCCTGCTCCAGGGACTCGGGCACCGTGCTGGTCAGGAGCAGCAGGAACAGCATCCATGCGCCCCTGGGCCTCCCGGAGGAGCCGGAAGACGGTCGGCCCGGACCCGCTGACAGCCCTGTCCGGCCCATCTGGCAGCCCTGGCAGCCCCCCGGGCAGCCCTGGCACCCTTGTCGGCCCAGCCCTTGGCGCCCCGGGCCCATGGCAACCTCGTCAACAGCGACCGCAGCGACCACGTCGCCACCGCATTACGACCTGGAACACAGAAAAACAGTTTCAGCCCCGCTCGAGGAAATGTTTTTTTTTTGAGTGAGAAACTAACGCATTCCAAATGTCGTTCAGGATTTTTCCGGGCCAGGTCTGAAAATTTTCTACAGGGACTCTTTATCTCTATTTCTCTCTCGCCTCTCTCCCTCCCCCCCCCTCTCTCTCTCACACACACACACACAGCGCCCCTAACGCGGCGCCAGTCTTAATTACGTTTTGACAGTCTGCCGGGCTTACGTCGGCCGGGCTGCGTCTGGACTGCCCCCCCCTCTCTCTCTCTCTCTTTCTCTGCCAGCACGATCGCCACCTCGGCTCGGCACCTGCACCCTATGGGCCAGAGAGAGACGGAGGGAGGGGAAGGGGAGGTGAGCGGGCCTGTTTCGGACGCAGCGCTGCAGTCGTCGTACGGGCAAACGCGCTCTGCAGCCAACAAACGCTTTCAGCAGCACGGCACCACTACCACCGCCACCGCCACACGGAGAAGGAAGGGCGGTGCTGCAGGAGTGAGGAAATCTCAACTCGCGAACGTGACGATTCATCGTGGAGTTGATAGCAGGGGCTGATAAGCTGTAGCGATGTGACGACAGCAGAGGGACCCGCAGCCGCAGCCGCAGCCGCAGCCGCAGCCGCAGCCGCAGCCGCAGCCGCAGCCGCAGCCGCAGCCGCAGCCGCAGCCGCAGCCTCCCTGCACCTCAGGGCGCCGCTCGCTGACCCGGCAAAACAGTGGGGCGCGGCGGTATCAGCGGCGGCAGCAGGGGACGACGCGTCATTAAGCACGAAAAAGAAAATTACATAAATTGCGTGAAAATTCGCAAAAAATTATCGCATCACGGTTTAATGTGGCGTAAGCGATGGGCCAAAACGCGGCCGCGCCGCGGGTGTGTCGTTCCCTGAGCCGCCCCCCGCCCCCCCGCCGCACCCCGGCCGCCCCCGCGCCATCAGTGCACCGAGCCAGTGCGCGCGGCGTGGGGGCGATATATTCGGGAAGAGGCTCGGAGTGAGGGTAGGAGGGATGTGGGTCGGGGGAAGCGGCGAGGGGTAGGGGGGTAAGGGGGTGGATGTCAAAGCGGTTGGCCATAAATAAGATAAATTGTGGTAGGGGTGGGGGCGTGCGTCGCGGCCGACTCTGCCCCCAAAAATAGCTGACGAAAGGCAGACGATGTGTCGACCTTCGCGAGCACCAACGCGTGGCGCAGCGCGGTAGGCAGAGAGGACCACGAGCAGGGCGCGGAAGTCCAAGCTTTGGCGCTAGCGACTCTCCGCGGCAGACGACAGACGACACGGGCAACCCGCTACGGCAGCAGCAGACGGGACGAGGCGGCTGGCCAGGCCCAGCGGGCGGATAGAGCGCCCCGCGCGAACCAGCAGTTCTGCTCTGCGGAATGAAAGTGCCTATAGTACCGGCAGCGCGCTGCCGGCGACCATCGCGGCTCCGTAGCGTAGTGCATTAAACGACTACCTGGTGACCGAAAGGTTCGAGGTTGAACTCTTGGCCGGAGTTAAACTTTTTCTGCAAGTTTACCGACTGAGAACGGAGGGTAAAATATACCAAAAGAACGGGCGTCATGTGTGTACTCCGAAATAACCGTGGACACGAACGCGTCAGCGTTGGTGGAAAGCGGCGCTTCCCGGTGTCGAACCTTCACTGGTTCGCCTCCCCACCCCGGGAAGTGTGTCTGGCGAGACTCGGCTGGGGCGAATGGTTAAGGGTTCAACCATTCGTCGTCGAAAGGTGATCTTTCGTTAACCGTAAGTCCCATGAATCTGGGACGTAGGAGTGCACCTCTTGCTTGCCAAGAGAGTACCCCTCGGGGTACTACGGGGCCTACGGATGGCACAACCTTGGAGAGCCCTTGCGGGAATACCCAGGGCCGGGAGCCGTAGGTCCACTTTTTTTCATTAATTCCTCGATTTTGTTTCGAAAGTGCGAAAATGCACTTTTAAATGATTCTTTGACCTAGAATCGAAACATTTTTTTTTTACACATGCCTTTTTGGCATTAGGCAGGGAATTTGAATTTACTAACGGGTCATTGGGGGCACACCAGCTCAGGTTTATTTGTAAAATGACTTCTAATAGACGATGAATAGACAGTATGACCGGACAAATGACTGGACAAAGTTGCGGAATTAATGACCGGACTAAAAGGCATTTTTAAATGATTCTTTGACCTAGAATCCAAACATTAGACACTGGACAGTGTGACCGGACAAAGTTACGGAGATAATGACCGGAACAAAAGGCGATGACCGGACAGTATGAGCGGACACTTGAGCGGACAAACTTATGATAATGATGACTTGACTGATGACTGTGTCTGGTCATAACCGTGGTGACGAACGGACAAAGAAATCTTTCGTCGCTGATAGCGCTCCGCCTCGCGGCTCGCTAACGCTCGCTCGCTCGCTCCGCGAATAAGTCAAGCCGAACTCGATATTTCGAAAACGTCGGGTGTCCTAGATACACCGTACGCAATGCAAAAACATGGAGCACAGTGGCTCGTGGGCTCTGCTCTCCTGGTTATTAATATTAACTTTTTTTTTGTGTCACGGAAATGCAGTCTACATCTCTAACGAACTATCTATGTCACGTCTGTCCGATTTACGCTCGCTTACACACACACACACACACACACACACACACACACACACACACACACACACACACGCGCGCGCACGCACGCTCGCACGCACGCACGCACGCACACACACACAACGTGAAGCAAAAGCCCAAACAGGAGGGCCTAAGCGGAGCGGAGCGGGTGGAAGGGTTAAGGAGAAGTACTACTGGACTGGCAGTAGGGCGAGGGAGTGGGGAGGGGGGATTGTGGAGGAGGAAAGGGGGGGGGGGGAACTCGACTAAGTTTCAGTAGGCGCGCGTAGTCCAGGGTTTTAGGTGGGCCTCGTATATGAAAGGGGTTTCCTCACCGCGATAACTTGTCCGCATGGCCGGGGGGGGGGGGGGGGGGGGGCGGTGCCGGGGGCGGTTCTACATAGCTCTGGCACAAGTCACAAGGCCAATGCGCGAATACCGTCTCCAGGGGTAAAATCGTACACGCATCACTAATTAGAGCAGCAATTAGTTTCGGGGCGCGCGATTTTACCGTTCGGACGTAGGGGCGTGCTGCAGCCCAAAGTGTTGGCACCGGTTGATTTGTGTTCTTTTTCTTGAATCATAACGGACGTTCAAATTAGAAGCGATTTTGGAATAATTCGTCCGATCATCATCGTTCCATGTGCCGCTGCGTTGGTGTCTGGTGATTAGGAGTACAGGTGGAGCTGCAGGCTTATCTCCTAGACTGCAGTCTGCGTGTGTCTATGTGTGTGTGTGTGTGTGTGTGTGTGTGTGTGTGTGTGTGTGTGTGCGTGTGTGCGTGCGCGCGCGTGTGTGTGTGTGTGCACCACACGGTCATTCCCTTCCACCACCCCCTCTGCCCCTCCCCCTCCCAATACGTCCATTCCATGCCGCGCTCCCAGACTGCGCGGCGCCGCTCTGCTACTGTCAGGAGGCGGGGCGGGGCGTGGCGAGGCGTGGCGGGATGACTGGCCTGGGCCCGGGCCTAGAGGCCCTCACCGGCTGCGGCGGGCCGCGGGGGGGCTGCGGGGGCCGCGGGGGGCGCGCCGTGTCGGCGGGATGCTGCAGCAGCTGCCGCCGCGACCGCAGCCCGCGCGGCCCCCGCAGCCCCCGCCACCACTGCAGCAGCAGATGTCACCTGGCCGAGGGCCCCCCACGCCCCCACGCTCACCACACCGACTTGCCACTCTACTCACCCGCGAATCAGACGGCGTGCTGTCCAGCCCGCGAAACGGGGCGGCGATCCCGAACGGCTACTATCCACGAACACGGAACACGGTGCCGAGGCGGCTCGGCAATCACGACGAGGACGGCGACGACGGACTCACGGGGTCCCGCGACGACGAACCGGGAGGGCGACGCGCGCGCGAGCAGGACGACGGCGACGGTGTCGTCCACCGCGAGGACGAGCTTGACGGGCAGCCGGCGTGCGAGTCACGACGGCGGGGTCGTGCGGAGGCTGACGGGGGCGCCGGGGGCGCCGCGGTCATAGTCCGGACCAGGCTGGAGTCGAGGGCCCCGCGCCCGCGGAGCCAGGAGTGCCGCCGGGACAGCCGCGGAGGGCGGGGATGGGAGGAGATGGCGGTGCCGACAGCGAGGAGCGAGGAGGGCGTGGGCCGTGCGCACTCCGGGGCGGTGGGCGCTGGGCGGGGGCTCACGCCGGACTGGGGTCTGGGGCCGGGACTGGCCGTGTCGGCTCGCCTCGGCGGCGGCAGCGGCGGAACGGGGTAGGGGTTGGCGTGGTGGGGTTGACGGGTGTAAGGGTGTGAGGGCGGGTCGGACTCAAAAAACAGAGCGCCCCACACTCCGCGCCGACCCCACCCCCTCGGCCCGGGCCCAGCCCCCGGGGCACCACCCCCGCCTCCCACCCCCGGCCCACGTCTCGGCTCGGTGCCGTTCGGTTGGATTCGGCCCGCATCGGCTCGGCTCGGCTCGGTCGATGAGGAGGGAGGTCCTGATGCAATGCACCCCCGTGCGGGTGGGAGTGCGTCCGAGGCAAGCAGTGCGGTGCTGTGCGGTGCTGTGCGGCCTGGGGAGGGGGAGTGAGGCGCCGGAGGCTCCGGAGGCCCCCGATGACGGACGCAGCCGCGGACGGAGCCGAGCCGAGGGCCGAGCCGAGACAGGCACTCCGCCCCGCCCGGCCCACAGCGAGCCCACAGGCACAGGCAGCCGCCCCCAACGGCGTTCGGGTGTTTCCGCCGGCCTCGGCCTCCCGCAGCAGCAGCCGCAGCAGCGGCAGCAGCGGCAGCAGCAGCAGCGGCAGCAGCGGCAGCAGCGGCAGCAGCGGCAGCAGCCGCAGCAGCGGCAGCAGCGGCAGCATAGCGGTAGCGGCAACTTCAGCCGATTTCAGAGGGCGCGGATCGAGCTTCAGAGTACCCCGAGGCCGGTGGGGCGGGGGGCTGCGGGGCGGCGGGGGCTTCGCGGCAGCGGCAGGGCTTCAGTTTCAGCCGCGCCTGGACTGCTCCGCTCCGCCCCGGTCAGAGCCGGGTTCGCGGGCTGTGCGGGCTGTGCGGGCTGTGCGGGCTGTGCGGGCTGTGCGGGCTGTGCGGGCTGTGCGGGCTGTGCGGGCTGTGCGGGCTGTGCGGGCTGTGCGGGCTGTGCGGGCTGTGCGGGCTGTGCGGGCTGTGCGGGCTGTGCGGGCTGTGCGGGCTGTGCGGGCTGTGCGGGCTGTGCGGGCTGTGCGGGCTGTGCGGGCTGTGCGGGCTGTGCGGGCTGTGCGGGCTGTGCGGGCTGTGCGGGCTGTGCGGGCTGTGCGGGCTGTGCGGGCTGTGCGGGCTGTGCGGGCTGTGCGGGCTGTGCGGGCTGTGCGGGCTGTGCGGGCTGTGCGGGCTGTGCGGGCTGTGCGGGCTGTGCGGGCTGTGCGGGCTGTGCGGGCTGTGCGGGCTGTGCGGGCTGTGCGGGCTGTGCGGGCTGTGCGGGCTGTGCGGGCTGTGCCAGGCCAGCGGGGGGTGGCGGGGACCTCCGCCATGGTGCGGCTGCCCCTGGCGGCCCCTGGCGGCCCCTGGCGGCCCGCGCCGCCATGATTCACAAGGGTGGCTGCCCTGGCGAGCGCGCTGACGTGGACGTGACCTCGAAATGGGTCAGTCGCCTCCGCCTCGCCTCGAACTGACCCGACCAGGGCGGTAGAGACGCACCCCGCCCCGCCAACACCCCTCCAGGACCAACCCCGGCCCACCACACCGCATATCTCAAAGTCGTCACTTCTCCCAATATGCTGCCCGTCAAAAAAAAAAAAAAAAAAAGAGCTTTTTAGTGGATGCGTTACATGCACGTAATGACCCATCTGAGATTTTCTTCCCTCACACTGGGTACGGAGCAGCGATTTAAGGTTTGGCAAGGTATGAATCGTTTCGAAGAAAAGTAACCAGATTATCGGCAACCTTGCTGCGCGCCAATGCAGGTCTCTCTGGACGATGTAGATTTAGATCTCGACTTGGGTCCATAGAACCACAACCCCCTTCCTTCCCACTTCCCTTCCCTTTCCCGCTCCGGCTCCGGCCGTTCCGACGTCGAGGGGTACTTCCGCATCTCGCAGCTCGCAGCGTGGAGTAGCGATGTGTTGAGCAACGTGATTTTTCATACTCGCGAGCAGAGCAAGAGCAAGCGAGACCTCGAATCCCGCTTCGAGTTGTGAGTTGACGGACTTTTGCGGTGACGGTTCCGTGTTCAAAACGCCGATCATCTTTGAATTATCCATTGAAGTTTGCTCATAAATCTTTCCCAAAATGGAGTGCCTTCTCGGATTAGCGTGTAAAGATTTTGCTATCATTGCTGCTGATCAAACGAACGCCCACAGTATTATCGTAATGAATAATGGTGAGAGCGAGCTTCTAACCCCAACAATGATTGTGCTATTATTTATTGTTCGCTTTGTAATTGTGGAATTACACCGACTTGGAGAACGGAGAAGGTTCTGTTGAACTACTTCAGGGCAATTTTGATTAAATTTGAACACTTGAGTGGGTTCAGTTTTATTTCAAAATTCGCCGTAAGTTCTGTCTACAGGTTGTTTTGTTGTGTCAGAATTTATCAAATTAATTATTATATACTGTTTCCATTCAAATCAAAATCGAACCACCAATTACTTATTATGTCGAATTTCGGTTTTGTCTCTAGTGTGCCCTGCTGTGGATTGGTAGTATTTGCAACATCAGAAATGAACACATTTGTCATCCACTGTAAATTTCTGGTTTCAGAGGAAAACAAGCTTTTCAAGGTTTCCAACCACATGGCTATGGGCATCACCGGCGAGGCTGGAGACACCACCCAGTTTGCTGAATTCATTGCTAAGAATGTCCAGCTTTATAAGATGCGACATGGCTATGAACTGTCTCCAACAGCAGCTGCTAACTTCACCAGGAAGACACTAGCTCAGCACCTTCGCAGTAGTGTATGTTTCGTCATCTGTATCTTTTCCAGTTTTATCAAATTTGAGTGGAATTTAATTGTAAAAGCTTGTATGTTTGCAGTCACCTTATATGGTCAACATGCTTCTTGGTGGATATGACACCAAGTCAGATGAATCGGCACTGTACTTCATTGATTACTTGGGCTCTTTCCAAAAAGTTCCCTTTGCAACTCATGGTTATGGTGGATTTTTCTGCATGGGTATCATGGATCGTTTTCACAGAAATGGTGAGAACTTTTTAGCGGTATTTATTTTGAAAAATAGTTTTTTTGTTCCAATGTGTTATGTATATTCATATTTGTGTTCTAGATTTGACTGTTGAAGAGGCCTATGAAGTTCTCAGGAAGTGTGTTGCAGAGATTCACAAAAGACTTATTGTCAACTTGCCAAATTTCAAGGTTCAAGTCATTGACAAGAATGGCATTCGTGATCTAGAGCCTTTGACTGCCAAGAAGCCTCCTACTGCTGCGTAATTTTTATTCATTTTGTGCTGGTGATAACTTTCTTTGATAAATAATAAATATCCCATTTCATATTGAAATTACAACTTTTGTATATATTTAATCCTTGTCCAATCAATCATCAGGTGGGTGGGGGTGGATGTTGTGAATATCTATCATCGAACTGCAAATTATGTATGGAAATTTTTTATTTATACTTTCGAACAATCCTTATCCATACTGCTGCTTCGCATCAGGGCAAAAATACAAAATTCATAAGAAATAGTGTTATTGTACTGAGGCAGCTAAAAGGCTGATCCTTCTGTGGAAAACAGAACAGCACAGCACTTTAAAAGCAATTGTGCAAAATGGTCAAGCAGTATCAAAAACATTATACCCATTTGAGAAGGAGTTTCTTCCCTACAAAAAATTTCTCAAAATTCTTGACAACATTCCAAAATATCTCATAACAGGAAGCTTTGACTACAAACAAACAGGATTCAACAATTGAAAACAGAATATCACATTGGTACAAAACTATTCTGACAAAACGTAAAAAAAAAAACAGGAAAAATCTTCCCTGCTAAATGCATGGGTGAGCATCATAGCTAATAATTTTCATGGTGCGTTAACCACAATAACAATAATATAACAATAATATAAAATTCTTCTTAAGTATTGGAGACTGACATGAACTTGATCCAGGTGAACCAAAAGTTCACCCATCCAGCATTTTGCGCACAAACATTTTAAAGAGGTGTTGGAAGTAGTAAGCAGTCTGTCTCTCTGACTGGAAGATATAAATAAAACCTCACATTGAAAGTGAGTGAGCACTCCCTGCCTCATTAGAATCAAAATTTAAATCAAAGTCTAACTAGTTCTAAGGGCTTTGTGCTGAGCAATTTTTATTTGTATCACAATTGGGTACTCCCTTCAAGTTAAAATTCCATTTACATAGTAACATTAACTCTTAATTGCTTCTATTGTTGGGTTAAATAAATTTCTGGCAGCAGCATTTGGAGTGCCACACTCCAAAGAAAAGCTAGTTTCAAAAACGTTGGTCATAGTATATAGTATTAAGCCACTTCTATATTATTACGTCTACCTACACAGAACTTTGGGAGTTTTAAGTTAAAGTCAAAAACCGCAATTGCTTCACCAATAGAGTGAATTCTTTACAACGCTAAATTATTTCAAGCCAAAAGATACGTAATACATCCAAAACAAAATTATTGTTTTTGCAACAATGAATTGGGGCAATAAATAACAATGAAACTTACAAATTAAAGTAAATAAAATTAATTTGAATACAGGTTTAACTTACAATCTTCAAACAGAACGTAAGATCTTATCAAAGCTCTGCAGCATGTGGTTCCTTAAAGACCAAAGCCCTCCTGGAAGCTCGTGCTTGCAGCAAGTATGTGCAAAAAGAGTCAGAAATCATGGCATGATAATTACTGCACCGTTTGTAACTTATTTCTGTCATCTTCACTGCAAGCATGGAAGGGTTTGGGTCTTGAGTAACTGCCCAATGCAGGTCTCTGGGATCTAGTGTCAAATGGTTAATATCATTTCACACTTGCCCATTTGAACCAGAACAAGTCAGATAATAAGACTTCAAAAATTCAATTTATATACCTGAAATTGTAAATACATACACGAAAATAGGATGCACTATATTTCATTACTTTGATGAAATATGTCCTAAGTGTTGGTGACATGAACAAACATTATCTGGATCAAAGTTTAGATGGTGTGATGTGCTATCATCAGAGCGTTTTCTGATAGTGCTGTACAAGAAAATCCTCTACCAGAGAAAAAAATTCATCATCCAAAACCTCAAACTGATCGCATCAGATGTAGCCTTACTTCTGCTTATTTCAACCTGAGCAATTACAAATATTCTATGTCAACTACATAAAAATAAAGTACCCCAGTACTCTTCAGAAATTCATTTTGAGATTTAAACATCTTGGAACACCCAACAAACCTTAGACTGTCTAACTAATCAGAAATTCAACACACTAGGCACTACATACTTCACATCGTAAAACTAAAGAACAATCAGGTAATGCAATTGAATAGCAATAACAGAGCACTTTTTGGGGGAGAAAAAAAAAGCAAACTCCTCAAAACTAATAAATTGAATTCAGTACCTCAGAACAAGCTAAACTGAAAGTCCTAATAGCACAATGGTAAAAAAAAAAAGAAGAAAAAAGCTGCCTCAAAATGAAGTAGAATTTGATACCACAAACATGAGTGTTAACAGCCATTCAATTACTCAGTCTTGAAGTATCACCCACCCTATCAGTTAGTCTAAATTTGATTGACCTATGTTTCTAAGTCAGTGTGGCAGTCTAAGACTAGAAGCACTAGATTGTGGTTGCAAACAAGAAATATTCAGGCAGTAGACAATTGGAATAAAAAGAAAGTATTGCTAATGTCGTGGTTCAATCTGCACATTGAGAAGACCAGATTTCATAATCTCACTTACAAAGCGCCTAATCTGAGGTTTGTATTGAAAAGAATCTGTGGATGCTTCTGGTGGAATGTCACAATTTGCAAGCTTGTGAACAGCTGCAATGCTTGGTGACACAGTATATGTCCGCAACTCTAAGGGTTTATTTATTGGAACAACTCCTGGGCGATAAATAGTTACAGCTCCAGTTTTTGCAGCAGGGTCATAGTACGTCTTATGCATGAACATAGGCCAGCTAGGCTCAGCTCCAGGATCATCAGGAATATTTGTGCAAAATAATTGCGTGGAGAATTGAAATCGAGAAGTTGTCTTCCGACCAGCATCAAGATCATCTAACATAGCGAGCAGTCCATTGTGAATTACTGGAACAATAAATTCATTCAATGAGAGAACAACAATGTTTCCAGTGGCAGGCCAACCTCGACTTTGACAGTCTCTTTCAAGTTCTGAGTGACCATCACCACTGACTGGAAAATTCCAAGGAACAATACTAATACTAGCTCCATGCTTCTGAAGCTCATAAGCTACGTGATGGTAACGGCTCCCGCCATACAAAATGAAGTCTGTCACTCCAAGAAGCGAATAATAACTGACAAAAGAAATCACGGCACTTGGTGAAATTCTCCGAGAATCGTCAGGTAACACACATATAGTCATAGAGCTTTCTGGGTCAACATCTGCTTTTTTTGTATTGAAGTAATGGATAGGAAGGGTTACTTTGGCTGGTAGTTTATCTTGTGTTCTCCAGATTGATATCTCCTCTGGAACAAGCGAAATCTGTTTTTCTACTTCACAAGTTAAGATGTATCCCTGAAAGCCTACTTTCTTCTTCTTTTGACCTCCAATTACACTGGTGGAAAGTCTCCCAGCAATAGGTTCTTCTTTCCCCTCAAGCCAAATTTCACATTGATAACTGTTGCGTCCTGAAAATCCACCATTCGCAGGTCCAGTGGCAACAATAATAACATTTTTACGCTCCCAAAATGCTGAATATATATAATGGTTGTCACCAGCAGTAACCCATGTTGGAACTGGTGAAGAAAACCCGTTTACTCGATGCCAAAGTGAGGTCTCGTTGATAGTTGGACACTGAAGATTTTCAGAAGGTTTTCCAAAAAAGTTCAGTACTGAGAGAACATATCGAAGCCGATGGTATTCATGATGGTAAAAGAGAAGAGCTACTACGCTGACAACTGAAACCACCACCAGCAGAAGCTGCTGGTATTTCCTCATGGCTAAATCTCCAGACCTGTGAAAGCAGAAAAAACAAATCTTGGTTAAAGAATCCATAGAAGGAAACAATTTAATTTCTAGAAGAACCTACACAATTACAGTAGGTTGTACTCTACTTCAATGATATTATTAGAATGTTTCTGTCATGTTTTAACAAAATTTATTACTAGAACACATGGCAAATATTAAATGTTTTCAAACGCAAACATGAATAACCTCAGAGAATTGTAAAGTATATAGAATGGCTACTTACTCTTGCTAAACAGAAAAAAAATCTATTCTAATAACTGAAAAATCCAACCATCTGCGAAATTATTGAATATTGGACAAAACACTGCATTGCAGACTGCAGTAGTAGGGAGCAATTTCCCGTTGGCTGATTCCGTGAACCAAACCACTATAAATGCCATTTCAGAGTAATTAATCAAACATACCAGAAAGTTAAAACCATCTAAGTCTTCACATTCTTCTTCTAAATAAGATTCTCAAAACACTGAAGTTATTGAATGCATGTGAATGTTTTGATGAGTTTCTAGTTATAATTATATATGGATCTCGCACCAACAAACGAAAAGGAAGAGCACTGACAGTGAGTATGATTATGTTTCTTTCTCAAGCTGAACTACTAATTAAAAGGAACAGTAAAACAACTAAAAAGTTTTCATTACTTCCTACATATTTCCTGTATTATCTTCGCATTAAAGTAAATGCAGAACAGTATTTCTTAGCACTCATACAGTTGGCAATATAAAAGGTGCAAACCGGCTCCTTTGACGTCACATTCAGATTCACATTCGTCTTGTTGTACAGAGGTAACACCCATAACAAAAACAACAAACGTCAGACCAGACGACACCATTATTTTGGTTGCGGGAACGATATATTTTATATTGGAAAGAAACTGCATGGCGAAATTTTGAGAACTAACTCTTCCCGCTGCAGATACATTTCAAAACACAGTTGTTCATGGTGTTGTTTGCAATGTCATCTGTACCACTGGATCCAGAGCTGGAGACCCGCATCAAGAAAGGTACGTAATGCAGTACTAAATTTTGTCAATTTGCCTGTTTTTTGCTTTTCATACTTGTATGATAATTATTTACCTAACTATATGAATTTCTAGGAACAGAGAAAATATCCGAAAACATGCATATAGTTGCCAATGAACCTTCACTTGCATTTTATCGTCTGCAAGAACATGTTCGAAAATCTTTGCCACCTATGGTTGAAAAACGAGTTGAGGTTCTACATCTTAATCAAGATTTGCAAGGGTGCTTGTATGATGTGGAGTATGGAGTAAGGTGAGAGTCAATTGAGAATGAAACAGCTTATCATCAACACAATGCTCGTTGGCATATGGGCAGTATGTTGTAAGTTTTCAGTTCGTGTGGTATTCTATGAGGTTCTTAGACTGATACCTTACATACAGATTTCAAATTCTATTATGTAACATAACAGTGTAATTAATCTTGCTCCAAATGGAGCCCTATAGCTGCCAGAATTTTATTTACAAAACATATGTTAGGGAACTGGACCATATGACACAACTTGAACATATTTTACCATTGATAGTGTTGTGATATTTTTTTAACAGCGCTGTGAAATCAATGGAAAAGGCTGAAACAAGTTTTGCAAACATCAAGGACCTCATGAAAAGTGCTGTAGCTCTCAAGCAACAATTAAAACAAGAAGAAATAAAAAGGTCAGTTAAATAAATTATAGTTGTTTGAACTGGCAATTCTTCTTTTCACCAAAGTATATATGTACTACATAATTCTTGTTTTGTTTTTAACAGGGGCAAGAAGGAGCTAACATCTTCTTCAGTATATCGTAGACTATCAGCCCACATCTCCTTAGATCATGGGCGTTCAGCCCGTTCTATTGGCAATACAACATGATATATGTACACTGCATGGCTCATTCCTTTAGCTTTGCATATGGTTTGAAGCCTAGTAATTAAATGTTTGTGATATCTAGTATGCAATCAGTAAAGTTAAGACCAATTATTATTTGGTATTGGCCTTTCCTGGCTGGTCTGTCTTAAGACATATTTCTATACCATAGTATTTGTGAGGAACATGTTGTTCATGAATGATGTATGTAAGCTCTCTGAACACAATGGTCCCTTTCCAAGACTGATTTCTATTTTTGCAGGGTGTGCCAAGGAAACTCAAATCCTCAATTGTTATTTTGAGAATTTTAAATTGTAATCCTTTCTACCTTTCCACTTCTTCAGGCTCCCTCCCTCTTAGTGTAGTGCCTGATTTTTTTTAAAAAAATTCGTTCACTTAGGACATGTTTATTGGGATAGTGGAAAAGTCTGTATGGTCGATAATAAAGTTGTTAATAAAAAAAGCAAATTCTGTAAAAGTCTTATTTATTTACAATATTAACAAAACAGATTAAGAATAACACAGCACATCATGAACTAGATTTTTCGGCAAGTATCTTCACCATTGAATCATAAACGTCGTCCACAAACAAGGCGGGCTCCTCAAAGGCCAGGAAGTGACCGCCTCTCGGGGGGTGGGTGTACTGAACGAGCTGGGGATACTTGAGGAGCAGAGCGGCCTTCGGGGAGTAGGCGATTTCTCCTGGGGCAGCCATGCACGCGGTAGGGACGTTGACGGGGATCCTGAAAACAAACCAGGCCAGCGGGTAAGGTACAATCCACTTCGTACACAAAGAATACGCAAGCTTTTACTCACTTGTCCATGCCGAGACTAAGCTGGGCGGATGAGAACGACTCGGCGTACAATCGCATTGACGTGGTGATCGAGTCGGTCACCCAGTAGATCATGACGTTGTCCAGGAGATCGGTGAGGGTGAATTTCTTTTCAATGCCTCCGTCGGGCAGTTCCTTCCAGGTCCTGTTGGTCCACGTGGAGAACTTCTCGATGATGTACGCAGCCAGTCCAACGGGGGAGTCGCGCAGTGCCACACCTGCCGGGAAGGTTCAATAAGACACAGCTCGTGTTTGAGTTCATATCCCCGCCCGGGCCGGGCCGGGGTGTCACCGTGCGCTGCGCTGCCGACGTACCAACTGTGTCGGGCTTGGTGGCCTGGAGGTGGAGGTAGCCGGTTTCCTCGAGAATGAAGGAGTAGAAGCTGGAGAGGGGGAATATGCGGTCCTGGTACGGGGGGTCGACCAAGAGCAGGGGGTAGATGGAGCCAACCATGTTCATGATCGGGACCAGGGGGTGCATAGAGGGGCACATGTTCAAGTGGACTCCGAGGACTCTGAAAACGAAGAACAGAAACGTGGATAAGCTCTTAGCGTCGGCTGAAAAATTCAAAAAATCTCGATGATAATTGATGGGAGAATCGACAGAGGAGAAAAAGATTTTGTCGACTTTCCAAGGTAGTTTGATGGCGGTGCGGACTCACATGTTGGGGTACAGTGTGGCCAGGTGGCTGGCGATGATGGAGCCCCAGTCGCCGCCCTGGACGTAGAACTGCTGGTGGCCGATGCGCTGCATGAGCTGGCGCATGACCACGGCCATCTGGACGGCGCCGAGGCCCGGACGGGCAGCGCCCTCGGAGAAGCCGTAGCCGGGCAGGGACGGAGCCACCACCTGGGGGAAGTGACAGCGTGAGGACCCGTGAGGGCTCGAGCTCGGAGACCTCTCCTCCACCAAGACAGAGAACGACCCCCCCAATGCACTGTCCAAAACTTCCGCAGAAAGTTATTAGAGAAAAATAATTGCGGGCCTCCGTCTTTTCGTTTCTCGAAAAAAAATAAAAAATCCTACATTGAACTTTAAAAATTTTTTTCCGAAAAAAAATTGTGAGTATGGAACTACCCCAAATAAGAGTAATTTATTTTCCCCCCCTCCCCCTAAAAAAAAAGATAAAAAATGTTGGGAGTGCGGGGAGTTGAACCCGCGACTCACCTCGAAGACGAAGTTGTAGCCCTTCCTGGGCGTGGTGAGCAGGGGGATGGCGGCGTACAGCTCGCGGACCGAGCCGGGCCAGCCGTGCATGAACAGCAGCGGCAGCACCTTGGTGCCCGCGGGCACGTTCTTGGGCTTGACGTGGATGTAGTGCATGTTGAGGCCGGCCACGTTGGTTTTGAATTGCGGGAGCGAGTTGAGGAACGCTTCGCGCTTCTTCCAGTTGTAGTCCTTGCGCCAGAACTTGACCACCTGTATAAGAGGTAAGACGGCCCTCCGTTAGTTCTTATTTCGCCTTTTCCTTCCCTTTTTACCGGGGAATAGAAAGGTCTACCTTGGCGAGGTAGTCCGTGTTCATGCCGTAGGTGAAGTGAGCGTTCTCCAGCGGCTTGGTGGGTTTCTGCCAGCGGTCCAGGCGAGCGTTCAAGTCTTCAATCACCTAACAGGAAAACCAGGGAAAACGTCAGCGTAGCTGTGCAAAACCTCACTCAGGGGATGTAGCGCCTGCCAAGCTGAGGATAGGCAGACCCGCTCGACACGAGAGCTCGACGGGACTGCCTACCCACAAGGCGGCAGGCGCCTGCCAAGCTGAGGATAGGCAGACCCGCTCGACACGAGTGCTCGACGGGACTGCCTACCCACAAGGCGGCAGGCGCCTGCCAAGCTGAGGATAGGCAGACCCGCGGCCTGCCTAGAGGGCCCGTCCTTACTCACCGCGTCCGGGATGTTGATCTTGAAGGGGGTGATGGCCTCGCCCACGTTCCTGGGCTGCCCGGGTCCCCACCACTCATCCCGCAGGTTGGGCAGCGGCCCGGGGGCGAAGGCCTTCTGCCAGAGCACGCCCAGCCCCACGGCCAGGAGCACGACCAGCACGGCCAGCAACTTCACCACGAACCACATCTGGAACACAAAATCCGAGTTGGTAAGTCACGCGGGTTCGAATACCAGCGTCAGCGCTGCACATATATTTGGTGACTTTTCGTTGGTGAGCGGCGCCCATAGTGACCGCCCGCTGACCCAATGTCAGCCGAGTCTGAGTCCCTCCCCGTCCTGACCTTGGCCGTGGCCGCAGTCAGCGAGGCGGCCGCCTCCGTCAGCGGCGCCATCCTCCGTCTTTGTCGGTGCCGAATGGAGTAGGAGAGGGAGAGGGGGGGGGGGGAGAGAGGGAGAGAGAGGCACGAACAGCCGCGCTCGTTTTAAGACGCGTTGCTGGAAGCTGCGAAGCAGTGCGAAGGCTCCTCGGGTCACGGCTTCGGTGCGAGCCGAGCACTTTTGTTAGCGCCCTACAGTAAATGCCTGACTCATTTTACTATACCGGTTTTTGGCCAATAAATGTTTACATTTTGGGTCGTAGGTTTATACCAGTCCTGGGCCGTTCTACGGACGTACTAACCGTGTTCCACCCATCTGTGTGAGTGTGTGTGTGTGTGTGCGGTGCTTGTTCGCATCGCTGGTACCCCCCCCCCCCTCTCTCTCTTTCTCTCCCTCTCTCCTCCCCCTCTCTCTCACACCATGGTAGAGTCACACGCCTCAGACAGACGCTCCCAGGACACGTCAGGAGAACAGCAGGACCCTTCTAGTGTCTAATTGCTATTATTGTGGGAGACGGGTCGCAGACGGGTAGTGCGTGCCCCGGTGTGTGTGTGTGTGTGTGTGTGTGTGTGTGTGTGTGTTCGCCAAAGCCGTTGTTGTCTCCTGCTGCTAACGGCGTGCTATATCTATGTTATCGCGCTAAAGGTGACCTCCTCCCTTCCCTTCCTCTTCCTCAAGATTCGATACCCTAATTAGATACTCCTTTTTTGCCCGCGATACGTGGAAATCAACAAATCAGTTTTGAGGCGGGTGGCGTGTGTGTGCGGTGGTCAACGTGTGCCGAGTCCTGCAGCCGGCGATGACTTGCAGATCGTCTTCTCTGTCGCACTCCCCTTCCCGGTCACCGGAGAGAAACAATAAGCAGCAGAGCCTGCCTTTGAGGCAACCAGTTTCAAGGCCAAACCGTTTGTCGGTTTGGTTTCTGCGGATGAAGATGAGCTGCGGTGCTGGTCTCTGTAAGCCTGTCTAGGTAAGGCGATGTTGTACAAGAGGAATAACGGAAGCCAAAGCAAAGGGGGGGGAGAGAGAGAGAGAGAGAGAGAGAGAGAGAGAGAGTGTGTCCTGTGGTGTCTGTGCGGTCAAGTTCAAGGTCACCACCACGGAACGACCGTGGTGTGGTGGGTGGTGTGATGTGGTCCGGCTGGTCTGGACGCCACCAAAGAGGAGTGAATATTCCAGATTGTAGTAAATGAAAAGGGCCCCGTATAAAACGTACATCTGACTTTTTTCTCTCGTGGGTAAACCCGCACTGCAGCCCGCGTAGAGGCGGCGGTTGTATTTGTTTAAAAGTCGCGATCTGTTATCGTAGCAAAGCAGGGAGATAGCTAGTCTCGCCAAAGACGATTGTATTGGTCGGCTCCGGCCAGGCGCCATGTGTGTTCAACCATCAAAACCTCACACTCTGTGCGCTGAATCATAACGAAAAAAACAAAAAGGAACCAAAGTCCATGGACAAATGCCGCCGTCTCCTCGAGGACTCATGACTGACTGCATGCATGTTTAACGGGTGCCGACTGATGCCAGGGTGTGTACGGACGTGCTATAAATACGCAACCGTAACTCCTGGAGACACGACGCCGCGACGAGGCACGGAAAAATAGAAGCCTTTTCACTTAGTTCGACATCTAACCGCCGCTCTGCAACAAAATCATCCTCACGTGGTTTATAATCATATATAGAACCCGACACAACCACTGTGCTTGTGTGTGTGTATGTGTGTGTGCGTGGCTCCTCTACGGACGAGCAAAATGCAGAGTGAGACTTTTGGACTCCATGGTCGCCACACGGTAGCCCAAGGTCACAGTACACACACACACACACACACACACACACACACACACACACGACAGCTATCATCGGCCCGGCTGCTGCTCTCGGCGACATAGAAACGGCAAGTCATCGCCCGGGCGGCAGCAGCGGTAGGGCCGTCCCTTTCTCGTCCTTCCCATCACCGCTACCGGCCCTCCCCCCCCCCCCCCCCCTCTCTCTCTCTCTCTCTCTCTCTCTCTCTCTCTCTCTCTCTCTCTCTCTCTCTCTCCTGACGAGATTCCTCAAGCGAGACACACCCAGCCAAGCACCCAGCCCCCTCCCCCTCTGGACGCCCTTACCATGGCCCTGTCCTGGCCCCGAGCCGCGCAGTCGGTGAGTTAAGCGGAGGGCGGGTCTGCCTTAAGAGCCTCCTAAGAATGGGAGTCGGTTTCGAACGTAACAACACAGCCGGCCAGCGGGACTAGAAGCACGCGACCGTTCGGGAGGATGGCGAAGAAATAAACAGAATGACCGTTTGGAGCCGGTGTTCGAACCCGCGCCGGGGTGTGGCCAGAAGTGCGAACACTGTTAAAAAAAGTTGTTGGGATACGACATTTTGCTTGATGAACTTTTCGTTCTATAACGAATATGGTCGTTTGTGTTCAGAACGCATTTTTATCGTTTCAAAACGAGAAAGTCGTTGCCGAACAAGTAATGTCGTTACATTAGGATATTGAAGTCGTAGTGAAACGACTTTTGTCGTAATTGAACGAAATTTGTCGTATGAAAACGTCTGTGATCGTACAGAAACGACTGCGCTCGCTATCAAACCTAGCGACTCTGGTGTCGTAAATTTACGACAATTTTTTTTACAGTGAAGAATAATATCGTATCCTTCCTCGATCGTACCGATGGCCATTTACGAGAAGAACTTGCCGGAAGAGTCCCCGCAACGGTGGAACTAGCTGCTGTACCGGCACAGGCGGAGTTGTCCAACGCGGTGGCCTCTCACACACACGCACACACACACGCACACACACACTTGTGAGTGTAGGGCCCGTGCTCATTTCTGATTCGGCCCCCGCCGCCCTGCAGCTGACCAATCAGAGCCGATATGCCGGCTGCATTTTTTGTTCACCGGCTGCGACAGCCCCGAAGAGTTTGGCGCTAATCAGTGCGTCGGGCAGCTCGAGCTTCCGACATATCCGGGGCGCCTTTTATTACTCGAATCGTAAAGTGATTCGCGGCTTGTCCGCCACAGCCCGCCCGCCGCGGTGCAGGGCGATGACTCCCTGGGCTGGAATCTGGCCACGGTCGGTCTGCAGCAGCGGCAGCAGCGGCAGCAGCAGCGGCAGCAGCGGCAGCACCCTGCGCGCGCCGCTGCACAGATAAGAGCGATGTGCGTCGCGGGCACTGCCGCCGTAATTAAAACATTGGATTATAATTTCGCCCGCCTCCCGCGCGGCAAACCACGTGGCCTCTCTCTCTTTCTCTCTCTCTCTCTCTCTGTCTGTCTTTGCCTCATCCACGTCGCCGTGCGGTCCGCCCTGGGTCCGCCGGCCCCGGCCGCCGCGTCCAGTTCCAGTGCTCCGGCTGTTCAGGTGAGGGTCATTGAACCTGTGGCCACTATCCGACACTACGCCTCGCCGCTGCTCGCCACGCACCAGCGCTGTCCCTGGCCCAGCCTAGCCAGGACCGGCTTGTCCATGTGCTGCTGGCCGGCCGCCGCCGCAGACAGACAGACAGGTACTGCCGGCCGGCACTCGCTCTACACACCTAACCTGCGCCTCGCCTACCTCTGACACCGGCTTGGCTCCGCTCCGGCTGGGCTGACTCCACACGACTGCTGCTCCTGCTGCTTCCCCTGCCTGCCGCCGGCCCACTGACAGACTAACTCGACTTCACGTGGGACTTGGGCCGGGCCGGCGCGCTGCCCCAGCGCCTCTGGGCCCGCCGGCCTCCCCCCCTCCCCCTCCCCTTCCCCCGACCGGCTAGGGCCCCGCCACACACCGCCAAGACCGGACCAGCGGGGCTCTTCCCGTCTCTCTCGCGGACCCCCGCGGCAACATACCGTGTGTGTACCGCTCCTCCTGCCCTGCTCTTCGTTCCTCTATCTCACTTCAGCTCACATTCAGCCGGTACCCAGAAGCACACACACAGTACACTCGGTTGCCTGGCAGACGAGTACAAGAGGTGATTGTGTGTGTGTGTGTGAGGAGAGGGGCGGGGGGCGAAGGGCATTCCGTCTGCCAGTGTGTGTGTGTGTAGGCTGACCAGCTATGAGGCCAACCGCAACGATATGGTCTGATCGTCGTACATTCTATACAATATGGTACCATGGCCAACACACATACATGTATGTGTCGAAAATAAGTTTATCTTGAAAAAGAATGACGGGTCAATTTTGCCATGTCACCATTGGAATCCTTGGACGTGCCAGCGCGGTTGTGTCTAGGAATGCATCGACCGTGACAAATCAGTTTTTCGGCAGTGTTGCGCTGAAGGTGAAATATGGGGAAAAGAAATGCAAACGCTAAACAGCAAACGAAAAAAGGTCCCGGACTTTCTTTGTGTTCAGTTAGAACCGGGCTCAGCGGGGTGAGACACGTTAAACGTTCGTTTCGTATCAATAAGTCAGATCCAGTGAAACCCGAGGTGAAACCCCTGGTCGCTCTGAAGACTTTAGTCCTAAGGGTATATTTACCTCGCAGGCGTGTTCTCCCTCTTTAAAACAAACAAGCTATAGCGGAAAACTCTATATGCCTCCGTGAGACGGCAAACAACACACAGCACCCTAGCGCCGAGCATGCAGGCAGCCCATTCGACTCCCGCGTCACCAGGCTGGCCCGAGCGGTCGGCGGTCGGACGGGGCCCGCAACTGCTGGTGTCGAATGGGAGGCCTACCCTGTGGCGGCCAGGCGCAAACCGCGCAGTGAAGCGGCAAACACGACTGCTAATGTTGACTCCATGTGTCTCCTAAATGCCTTCAAGATTTTTTGATTGCAGGAGAAATATGGCCACTGTTATAATAAATTGTTAATCACAACTTTGAATTTTAAGTTTAGAAAAAAATAAAAGGAAAGACGGAAAGCTCTGACATTCGAACCGGCGACCCGCCACACGGTGAACCGGTCTATTAGACCGCGCGACCAAGCCGACGAGACTTCGCGTGGCGGAGCGTCTCAAGTCACTGCCGCGTTGCGGAGCGCCAACAAAGGCGGAGAGCAATGAGAATATGGGGCCAAGTTGACGAAAATAGGCTTCCTCATTGAAAAAGGGACGATTCTAAACTAAATCGGATTTGATGTGATTACATGCCCAATTGTGGACAGTAGCAGATTCATTACGTCTGCTTTTGTTAAATGAATTGGAATTCTCTTTTAAAGTATATTGGTACAATTGTTTTAGATTCTCCGCTCACTCCGTGCCATGCCAATATGTCATTTTTAAACAATATGCAGCAAGCTGAGATGATTTACATTGTGTAAATTTGCAGTTAGTCACCAGGGGTTCAATTACATTGTATGATAAGGAAGATGTGAAATATGATATAGGAACAACAGTACTTGATATTTTCAAAATATTTATAAGTTTTAAAAGTTGGTAGAACCGCAGCATAGCTCCGCCCATTTTTGTAGTTCCACCTAGCGGCATATGAAGGAACTCAAATGAACAACAACAGTTACCTATAGCAACGACACTTGCTGAAAATGAGGAGAATAAAAAAGTAGAATAGTCGATGCAGAGAGCTCCTCGCTCCGCACGGGCTCAAAAATAAAAATGGTTTATTAAGAGCAGATTTTACAGGGTCAGTCAATTTAGTACATCAATGATTCCCCCTCCCCTCCCCTCCCTGAACATGACAGCGCCCGGTTTTACGTATGTTGCGTACTTTTATCAGTCAGTTACTAGGTTATAGTACAGATCCCCAGGGCGTTGGCATTGGTCTACTTGGTCTACTCCTTCTCGTTCTTGCCGAAGCCGGACCGCTGGAAGACGGTGAGGTCGGCTTCCTCCTCCTCCTCGAGTCCGGCGCACCCTCTGACGTAGTCCTGGGGCTCCTGGCAGTCGTCGTAGGCGCCCCAAGCCTTGAAGCCGTTCTTCTGTTTGTTCAGTCGCCGCGTTTCCACGTACACCTGCCAAACCGCGCCGCAATACTTCAGTTTGTCCGAAATACAGGTGAAGATACACATCCACAGCCAGACGTACCTTCTTGGCGCACTCGATGTTGGACTCGAGGGTGCGCTTCATCTCGGCGCAGGAGACGCCGCAGCCCTTGGCCTTGCCCCTGTCGCACCACCACTTGTCGCTGATGAGGAACACGCCGTGGTACACCGTGCCGTCCGGGTCGTCGTCGGGGTCCGTGGCCGTTTCCGTGTCGATGCTCGACAGCTTCTCGCCGATGCACACCCACGTCGCGATGTCCTGGGTCATCATCAGACAGGGCCATTTGTTTTTCAACTATATTCGAAACGTATCAGCTAAAATAAATAAAGATTTTCAGTCACTTAAAATATCTATCGTTAACTTTGTTCATTCAATTGACCGGGTGGTGACACATGTTCATTCATTCCGATTCACTCACTCACTCTCTCATTCATTCATTCACTCTCTCATTCATTCATTCACTCTCTCATTCATTCATTCACTCTCTCATTCATTCATTCATTCATTCATTCATTCATTTATTCATTCAATTAGTTCACTCATGCATCCATTCAGAATTATTTGACCGCCTTCATCCATTAAAATGCAATCTCATTCATCCATTCGTATTCACTCTTCTAGTCATTCATTCACTTGCTTATCGAGCTCTAGCATCTGGTTCCCTCGGAGATTCCGACGCACGAGTGGTCCAGCACGGCGGCTGGAACTCCCCCCCCCCGCTCCCGTCGGTCGTTCACCCCACGCCCCCCCCCCCCTTTTCCCGCCTAACTATTCGCGTCATTTCCTCCTTCCTTCTTCCCTGACAAGACTGTTTTCTGTTTGTCCCCTCGCGCACCGGCAGGGTTCCTGGACAGAACAGTGATAATATACCCGCCGCGTGACGGAAGTGTATCGCAGTGGTAAACAGGACCCCCGCGGACTGAGAGTAGCTCTGCCGCCGCGCACGTACGCACCAAAATTTAACGTAAAAAATGTGTCCGGCTAATGATGGCTCATTAATTCACAAAGTAGACAGGTGCGAAACAATCGGCGGAACAGTCGTATTGTCTTTTGTGGCTGCGCCCGCGCCCGCTGGCTCCCGTGGAGGGAGTGAGACAGCGGCAGCCTGCAGCACCGCGGCGCCGCGGCTGAGAGAGACGGCGACAACAACTCGGTTGACGGTGACGCAGCCGCCGCGCTTCCACGTAAGAGAACCAAGTCAGCTCGGGGTTTCCACGGCGGTGGGGGCCAAACCCATCAAGAGCTCCGGATAGCCTAGTCCGTGAGGACGTTCATGAACTCAGTCTGCGGCGCGGCCACCCGCGTAGCCTCCTTATAGCGCGTGGCCAGGACGCCGAGCCTGCCCGAGCCCTGCACAGCGGCTCGCGGCCACGCCAGCGGCCACGTTCAGGTTCAAGTTCAAGACCCGGGACCGGTCCCGGTGCGGGGTCCGGCGGGGGCCCGGGCCGCGCGGGGCCGCTGGCACCGCCACGCCGCGCTGCAACGGTGTTAGGTCACCCAAGTTCATCGGGGTCTGCAAATCTACCGTCGATGACCGGAAGAGCGGTGATTCTTCCCAGTCAGCAGCGGCAGCAGCAGACAGGAGGGTCCCGATTTTCAAGCCTGCGGCCGTCGTGGGCCTCTACCGATTCCAGTAGTTAACCTTGCCGAGAAATCTTTTTCTCCGCTTTAATGGGAGAGGGTCAAGCATCGACGAGTGTGTGTGTGTGAGGTCCCCCGGGAGGCAGGCAGAACGCCAACCAGTGAGCAGCGTTTCGACACCCTGTCAGCTGGCCTTAGGAACCGGCCGGCCCCCTGTCAGTGAGTGCCCCCCAGGCCCCCCCCGGGTGTCGGATCGTTATTGGTTTACCTTTTGTTCTCACTGCACTACTCTCTGCCGGTCCCTACTCTGTTGTCAAACTCTCCCCGATTTCTCCACTGTTTTCACAGTGACAGCGCTCACTGCCGAAGGAAGAGGAGCTGAACGACTGACACATTATGTCCTCGCATAATTAGTCCCTACTAATTTTGCTTCAGATTTGCCAGTTTTGCCGTGGTAAAGTCGCAAGAAAAACGTCCACAAAGCGCGCGCGCGCGCGCGGCCGCTGCAGCCACATAAAAAGTATTGCGCGGTTGCAGAACTATCCAGTGTCGCCAACTCGAGTGGATACCAGTCGCGTCGGGTTCTGATTATTGCGACATTATGATCGACTCGTTTCTGCGTGAGAGACTCATTCGGTGATGAGGGCCGGCACGGCACGGCACGGACGGCCCAAGCCCCGGAGCGGCGCCGCAGTTGTGTGCTTCCGCCTGGTACCGTCACTCCGTCCCAAGGCGAAGCGAGGCGGATGATGTGTCTAGTCCAGTCTGCAGGTCCGCAGCCGCAGGGCAGGACGTGCGAGCGGTACATAAATCCCATGTAATGGTCGCTTGTTTCGCACGCGCCGGGGCAGCGGGACAGGGCAGGGCGTGCCCTCACCGCCCGCGACAAGGCAGCCAACTGTCACACGCGGACTACGTCATAGACCCCCGTGTTTACGCACACGCCCTCACCGCTCCTCCGCGGCCACCAGCCAGGGGCCGTCCTTAAACTGTCAAACGCATCGCGCCGTCTCAGTGGCGCGCTGCGAGGTTATGTGCGCCCGAGCGTTCTCCAGGCGCACCAAAACAAAAGCGCACAACCGCCTGCAATTTTTCATACATTTCGCAGTGCAATGCCCTGCTCGCCCTGCTTCGTCGACCACCCTCAGAATCACTCTCGCGGCCCCTGCTGGTCCCTGCTTCCCAGCTGCACGGCTGCACCAGCCGGACGCTGGAGTGAGTACCTTGCCGGGGATCCCCTTGGACTTGAGGGCGGAGGCCAGTTCGCAGCGGCTGTACACCTTGGCGTCGACGCTGTCGGCGGCGAGCATCAGCGCCAGCACGAGGACGCCGACGAAGACGGGGGCCGACGACATCGCGATGGTGTCCGACGGCAGAGATCGCGAGTCGCACTGACAGGGAGTACAAACCGGCTTGTCTGGGCCGCCGCGGGGGCTCCACAGGCCGCCGCCAGCGCGCTCTGACGGCGAGCGCGGAAAGCGGCTGTTGTTGATGTTGATGTTGTTGCTGTTGCTGCTAATGCTGCTGCTGCTGCTGCTGCTGCTGCTGCTGCTGCTGCTGCTGTGGCGGAGAATGGTGACGGCGTGGGTGTGACAGGTTGTTCGCTGTATGACTGACTAGCGGTGAGCTGAGTATAAGCCATCACTTTCTTCTCGATGGGGCGCCTTAATTCTGACCTTACTGTCTTCGAACCCGCACAGGTGGGAAAGAAAAGACCTCGGCCGCGGTGTGAGTCACTGTATGGCATTCGCGGCGTATGTCTGCACGAGGTGATGTTTGCCTGTCATTGGATTCAAATCTCTTTTTTAGAGCTTTTTTCCTGCTTCCCTCATCTAACTTCATTTTTTTTCCGGGTTTCATCGCTCTTCGTAGTTGCTGTCACCCTATTGATCGCAGCGGAATGAGAACTGCGATGCGTGCTGAAATAAGGCGCCTTGTTTGTTCTCTTTTTCTCTCCTCTGGTTCTGCTCGCGAAAGGAGGAGTTTTCGAAGCAAAAAATAACTAAATCCATAGGTGGTTTGAATAAATTAGGAACTATATTTATATTTCAACGCTTGTTCTATCAGTCTTTTGTAGATCAGCTCCGCTGCATCTTCCTCGTACATTATGTCTAGGTGATTAAATATCTTGGCGGGCGTTAGGTAGAGTCCGGCTGTTCCGGGGGTGTCGGCCGCCAACCTCTTGACGTCCTGTGGGAGGAGGGGAAGCAAAGTGTGTACAAGGGTCAGGGGCTCGGCACACAGAAGAAAGGCGATTGGTGGTCGCAAATAATTGTTTAGCTGATTTCCAGACGAGCAGTAAATTAAATTTTGGTTCGAAGAACTAAAATTTGGTTGCGGGAACTAATTTATCGTTGTACCAACGAAGGGGTTACGTTGCGGGCCCTGAACCAATTCTTTTCTGTGTTTTGCTTATGCAACGAAAGTCTTCGTTGCTGCTACTAAAAAGTGGTTCCCCCAACCAAATTTTAGCTTCCGAAACCCAGATTTACTGATTGTCTGGAAATCAGCAAAAAATTTTAGTTGCGACCACCAATCTTTTTCCTCCGTGGGCAGCGGAGTGCGCTGCTAAGCGTTTCGATCGTGCACTGTAAAGTCAGGTACCTTGTAGTGGGCCTGGTAGTCGTTCTCGCAGTAGAAGATGAACATCGGCGACCTGACGTTGGTGATGTTGTACAGCGGCGGGGTCGGCGATCCGTACAGCTGACGGTTCCTCTCCGGGCCGCGGTCGTATTTTCGGAAGCCGGAACCTGCGACGCAGAGCATAGGGGCAGTGAGCGGGTCACTGGGGTCACTCAAGCATTCACCGGTGGAAAACAATAATTGTTTTCTTTTTTCTCCTCTTCACCCGATACGACAGGGGTCAGACGGTCATGACGCCGTGTCCCCCATTTTCCATCGAGGTAATTCCGGGCGTATCATTTGGGGCCCGGAATAATATAATTTGGAGGAGTCCAGGGAGCGTCCTCGCTTATGTGTCCTTACCGTTGACAATAAGCTGCCCGAAGTGGTTGAGCTGGCCGATGGAGGTGCCGCCCGGCCAGTGCCGCAGCAGGATCGCGAGGTAACCCTGTACAGGCACAACTTGTTACAGGACAGACCACGGCGAGGCTAGGACTCTCAGAGTGCGGAGCGCGCCTGGTGGGTAGGCAACCTGACCTCATGTGCCGCACGCGTGTCGTGCGGGCTGGCCTACCCTGGCACTCGCAGGCGCGGACTTACGTTGTTCTTGGAGTTGTAGAACGGGCCCTGGGCCTGGGCGAAGAAACTGATGCAGCTGGGGTTAATGACGATGCCGTTGGGCTTGTAGCAGAGCTGCGGGTAGGGGGCTCTCGTGAAGGGGTTCTCCGCCCTAAGCCGGCGAAGAGACCGCTGGAAAAAACAAGGGAGAAAACATTTGCAGCTCAGAAAAAGAGGCCAAAACGTCGCAAAATTACCCAAAATTTCAGGAACTAAGTTTCATATTTTTCCCGCAGTGTTCAGAGGGGGAAAAAATCAGCAGCATTTCCTTCAGAAATTGGTGCCCTCTCTATTTAAAAATGCTATGCGCCCAGAGAGGTGTCCGAGGGTAAGTGCGGATGAAGAAATGAAGCCGGGAAAACGATTACATGCAGGGGAAAAAATAAATTACACATCACAATATTTGGCATTTAAAAAAAACTTTTTTTTTTACCTGTTGTGTATTGTTTCCGCCGTGAGTCTTACTGCCCGCACTTACCCTACCTGATGTTATTAAGGAAGCGCACAGCACAGGATCAAAGCCAGCGGCACTAGCTGCACTTACCGGGGCCCAGGGCGCCTGCAGCTTGCCCTGCGCGAAGGTGCCGCGGAGGTTGAAGAAGTAGATGGCGGGCGCGAGGAGGAAGCCGGCGCGGATCTTGGCGTTGTACTCGGGCCGGTCGGACAGCAGCGCGTACAGGGACGTGCTGCCCATGGAGTGGCCCACGACCATCACGGACGGCTCCCCGGTCAACGCGATGATGAAGTCCACGATGGCTCTCATGTCATGGACGCCGTTCTCGTGAAAGCTGTGGGCCCCACAGTTCATCGTCAATGGTGTGCGGGCGGACATTCTCGAAACATTTGTTTTTGTCGGTTTTTGTTGTGACGGCCTTGCCGGCACGCCGTTTTCAGTCCATTTCATAGTTAATGATGTGGTGACCGCTGTGGAGACCTCCGGTCTCTGTCCTCACCTGTAGTCCCAGAACTTGGGATCGGACTGCGTCAGGCTCTCGTGCGTCTTGCCGTAGAAGCTCCCACGTGTGTTGCCCAGCCACACGTCGAAGTCCGCGTCGGCCATCATGAACGCTGGACAGACGACACAGACGCGGCGCGTCACACACAGGCGATACTTAAGTCGGTTTTAAACGGTTCGCAGCCGGCTCCCTACACGAACCGGCCAGAAGGACATTTCGGCGATGGCAAATGGTGCCGCGGGATCAAAAAGACAGAAACCTCGACAGCTTTCCGTCTCCTTTTCCACTTTAAAATCTTTTCACTTCCGTTTTTCAGCTATGCTTGAAATACCCTATACGATCCCCTATACGATTCCCCACATTCCTGAGCCCCGAGTGATCTCATTTGAAAATCACTTCCGCGGCCACGTGTAAATAATTGCCGGCCGGTCAGGCCACGCGCTCAGGTGAAGCGCTTCTGGTACGACGCGCGGAGCCGCAGTTTAAAAGGAACTGTCCCCACATTCCTGAGCCCCGAGTGATCTCATTTGAAAATCACTTCCGCGGCCACGTGTAAATAATTGCCGGCCGGTCAGGCCACGCGCTCAGGTGAAGCGCTTCTGGTACGACGCGCGGAGCCGCAGTTTAAAAGGAACTGTCCCCACATTCCTGAGCCCCGAGTGATCTCATTTGAATATCACTTCCGCGGCCACGTGTGAATCAGTGCCGGCCGGTCAGGCCACGCGCTCAGGTGAAGCGCTTCTGGGACGACGCGCGGAGCCGCAGTTTAAAATGAACTGTTTGTGGTCTCGAATACCGAGTCTCTAACTTCCCCAACATAACCAAGTCCCCCATAACACTATACCCTAATTCTTACTATAACAAAATCCCCCCCCCCCCCCCCCACGGCAGAAACATCGAGAAAGATAGGGGAGTGTCTCGGTGCGAGGTATCGGACTGCCGGCCGGAGTTCCTGGGGTGGCTTTCCAAGGATGTAAACAATCCATGGAATCGTGTTGCCGACACACAGGTACACTCACACACACAGGTACACTCACACACACACACACACACACACTCACACTCAGGTACACTCACTCACACACACACACACACACACACACAGGTACACTCACACACAGGTACACTCACACACACACACACACACACACTCACACAGGCTGTTGTTGCCCCTGAGCACCATGCACTCGCTGGTGGCGCCGAAGCCGTGCGCGAACAGCACGGGCGCCTTCTTCTTGGGCGTCTTGTCGAACTCGCCGCGCCGGCCCCGGATGCGGTGCACCTCGATGAAGTAGCCGTCCTCGGTGCGGACCGTGTGCGTCTCGCTGGGGTATCCCCAGTGCGAGATGAGATCGCCCTGAAATCCAAGCCGCGCCCGTGCCGCCGTTAGAGCCGCCAGTCCCGTCCACCAGCCTCAGCCTCACGCTGGTGATATACCCCGCGTTCGCAGAGTCCCGCCGCCACCACCGCCACCACCGCCGCGCCGCGTGGGTTCGCTATCCCGCGTCGCAGCGCGGCCGGCCCAGGGGGTGGCAGGGAGTGCCAACCCCCGGGGGGTGCATCCAGCGGGAGCTCTCGGCGCGGAGTATTCCCAGCGAGATGACGACGACAATCACCGTGGTGAGCCACGCCTCGACGGGGAGCTTGGAGTTGGGCGGCGCGCGCAGGTTGGCCGTCGAGGGTGGCGGACAGCCGAGCAGCACGGCGACCGCGATCAGCAGCACCAGGGTGCCGGGCGCCGCCATGGCTGGGCTGCTATCCGGTGATCGTCGGTGGTCGTCGATTTCTCGACGACGTCGACGAGGGTCTTCGTGTCGCGAGACGCCGTCGCGGATGCAAGTCCACGGCGCCGGTGTTCGTGTTCGAGTGGTTTGCCACCGGGAGGTGATGGTTCGCCTTGGCGCGGTGCGCGAGTCCTGGACTGTTGGGTCGCGCTTCTCGGTTGTGACTGACGCCGACGCACCGGGTCCGGGGGTCCGCGAGGCGCGCCGAGTGCCGCGGCAGCGCCAGAGCACGGCGTTTTGGCCGCGGCCACCTGACCTGGGCTAGGGGAGGGGAGACGCTCTCCGTCCTCGTTGCTCTCGTTGCCGACCTGACCGCGCCAACACGTGGACTTCCGTCGGTCGGCGTCTTTGCCATTCCTGCTCTAGCCCCGCCTAGTCGGTCCCCCCCCCCCCCCCCCGGGCCTGGGTATTTACCGACTGCTAAACCACTCCCCCCCCCCCCTTCCCCCTCCCACAGGCGCGTGCCCAGGGTCTTAGTTTAGGGGCTACATCTCCCACTTTTCGCCATTTTTTGAAAATGAGGGGAGGGGGGCTTCCCCTTCCCTTAGTCGAGGTCCTCACTTTCTCAAAAAAATATTTTTAAAAATGTAGTCGTTTGTTACGCCAGTAGACATACGGATGGTCCGCTCCGCAAGGCGTGCCAAGGCATGTGTCCCGAACGTTCCAAGGGAGCCGCCGACAAAAAGGAAAAGGAAATCACGCCGCGGCTCCGAATAATAATGTGGCGCTAACCGTGCGTACAGTTGCACGTGTGTGATACCGTTCCTTTTTTGTCTGCTGCTCATCTCCGCCCTCAGAGGTAGGCAGCCCGTGGTCCCCTCCTACAGCCGCTCCTGGATCCGCGCGGCTGTTCGACTGCATTAAGTTATGAGAAACCAGGTGGTCTTTTCGTTACTGACCGGCACCGCACGTTTGGCGGGTGGAATCTTCCGATACACAATCGCGCGGTGTGATCGGACACGTTCTTTTCCAGTGCGGCCCTCAGTCATTAATTGCGGGCCAAAGAGGTTGTTTATGCCCAACGCATTGACAGCATTTAATGCAGTTGACGTAATGACCCGGCTGGTCCAGGGATCACATCGGCGGGCACCGACAGCGGCTCAGCACTGCCGGGCCGGGCCGGCTTCACTCTAATCGACCTCTGGCAGTGACGTCAAGTTCGGCGTCACTTTCTCGGAGACCAATCTCAGCCAAACGCTGTCCTGGACGCACGCACACATTTGCGAGAATGAGCAGGCCGCAAGGGCCCCGACTTCCCATGCATCCATGTGACAGACCAGCGTCTGCACGCCGGGATTAATAATCCCGAAAATGCTATCTTCACTCGGCCTTGGCCTTAGGCTGAGCCTGCCGCCTGGGCTGGCCGGGGCTGGGCCTGGGCCTCCCAGCGCTGTGCCGCACTGCCGGACCAGAACCTGATTCGGAGGGACGCGACACTTCCGCGCACTGTCAGGTGTTACGATTGTGCGCCTTCGTATCAGCGCTGTAAACTTCACCCACGACGTCATCTTCGACTTGCCCTTTCCACGTGGGGGATCGATGGACAAGCACACAAGCAAATAAATATTACGTATCCGCCTTGCAGTGGCGTAGGAGCGGCTTCGGGGGGGGGGGGGGGGGGAATGCCCCGCTAATTGCCTACTTACAGGCAGAAAAGTTATGCCGGTTGCCTTTTGGGCAGCCTGGTTTAGGGTTTTAAATGCCGGAAAAATTCCCGGGAAGATTGGAAATATTTCATGAATTTTCATGAATACGATCAGAAAACTTACCGATCGTATTTTTTCCTGATCGTAAAAGGTTCTGATCACATTTACACTAGTAAGGCGGAAAAATTCATGAAATATTTCCAATCTTCCCGGGAATTTTCCCGGCATTTAAAACCCTAGCCTGGTTGGAATTTTCTCCTCAGCAAGTTTCTTTACGCAGCACCACGACCTTAGCTTGCGCGTGCTTAGCAACTCATTTTGAGAGGAGTGGCCGAGTTAGGTCTGTATATAGCAGGTGGTAAAACTAGTTCCTTTTTGTGAAGGAGTAAAAAACGATCAAATCCGACGTCATTGTTGGAAATGCGTCTATTTCGGGGACATTCATAGAAACGTTATAAAAACAGTAATCTGAACCTAAAAACAAACCACCCACTCTCCTCTTATCGTATGATGCCATTTTTAAAAAAAATCCGCCCTGTTTTTTGTTTAGAAACCCGATGAAATTAGACGTCGGAAGTTTTTCCAGGTAACACTTTTGCATGCAGGGCCAGCTTGTACGCGACCTTTCGTTCCGTGTTATCACGCTGTGGCTGCCTCAGCGGTCGACAGCTGACTTTGAACGACCAAAATGAATTGATTAATTCGATTTCAATCATCTTCAGCCAAACGCGTGCGCACATAGCTAAATATGGCACATGGAATTTCTTGCAGTGATGGCGTAGGAACATTGCCCTTCGCTGGTGTGGTACCTCAATGATTCGAAGTAAATTAAAGGCAGGTTTTATAGGCGCCCAAGCATTGGATAGTTTGCGTCTCCTCGCAGCATTTCTAGCAATCGAACACGGAAGTGACTTTGTAGTTATTTCTGTACCGGCTCATGCTTCTGCTATTTATTATAACTTTCATTTTTTCCCTTCAATTATCGGCAGCGCCTTGTAAATCGAGATGAATGCGCTGACAGGCCAAGTGATGTCAGCGCATCATTAATCTCTGAGGACGATCAGCGACGCACTGACAGGGAAAAACAGGAAATCCTCCAAGTTGCTGCTTAGAGGAGAGTCTGATGCCTCTGATGATGAGAGTGTAACTATGGGAAATGTAGCCACAAACACTTGCAGGACCATCGTGAGAGTTTTAGGTTGGGGATGAAAATTTTTTTTGTCAGAAAACAGTCAATTTTTTAAATAATTTACATGGCAAATCCTCACGCACAAATAAATAGTACAATCACACCTTATCATCACTCGGCCAGCGGACCATACTGGCCTTGGCGTTGCGCATGCACAGCTGGTGGTCGCGGGTGTCGGTCCAGCCGCCGTATGCTTCGCTGACGAACGTCTTGGCCATGGACTCGAACACGTCCAGCTTGTCCGGGAACAGCACGCCGGACTTGGCGGACGTCTCCAGGTCGCCGATGATCGTCCGCACCAGCGATTCGCAGTCGGTAGAGTTCTTGAAGTGCATGCCACCGCTGTGAACCGTACCGTGTTTCACATTTACACCGCGGCAGGCGTGGCGCTAGCGTCGTCACCTCACCAAACTAAACCCTCTTTGTCTGCGTGCGCCGCCGATTGCCTCCCGGAAACCCGTTCGAATCTTTGTTTTGTTTTATTGTTCCATCGCAATCTCGGATTTTCTTTTTCTCTTTTTCATTACCAGGGGCCATTTGGATGCGGACTGGCGATGAGCGTGTTCTCATAAGGGTATCAGACACTCTCATAAAAATGCTGCTATTTGCTTAAATTACGTCTGTAATAGTATGTGTTGGGAACGACCGCTGCTTCAAACAAATGGGTATCGCAATGTGAGTTCGTATGACACTCTTCCGCGCCGAGCGAACCGAGAAGATGGTTGTATCTGCGGCGCGCTGGAATTTGCCACTACAAAAGGCCCGGGTTGGATACGGATCTCAAGTGGTCTACGCCACCACCTCCCGACGCCGGCGTTGTACCGGTCCTGGGGGTCTTGGAGAGGAAGATGCACGCACGCATCAGTAGTTCAAAAACAAAGGAAATGGGGGAAAATAAGATAAAAGACCTTCTTTGGTCTTTGCAGTCAACGACCCGCGTGAAAAAAACAACAAGACAACACGGCGGCGCTATGACTGCTCTATTCGACCAGGAAGGGGTAAAGGCGGAAAACCGCGTGTGTGCCGCTCGACTGTGTGTGTGTGTGTGTGTGTGTGTGTGTGTGGCGCGCGCGTGCCTGTGTTACTGTCAACCAAATCCCGCTCCAAAAAAAAATAAAAAAAATGATCTCATGTTCAGAGCAAGTCAAAAACTCACACCCTTCTCAATAGTTGCCATTTTACCAAAAAAGAATTGCAAAATTGCTATTTTATGTTGTATTTTTCCCCTGACGAGATATTTTTTCTTCGTCGTGATCTGGACACTCACCACTTGCCGATGTGGAACAGCCGGGAGCCCTTCATGACCAGGGTGGTGAGCTGGCCGGGGACGCAGCGCGCGCCCAGCGCCTGCAGGCTCCAGTCATAGTTGTAGTCGTTGTACGAGCAGAACATGTTGGCGCAGCGCGTGATCTTGGCCCAGGTGCGCAGCCCCAGCGCCACCCCCCAGGTGTAGATCCAGTGGCTGAGGAGCGCCTGCAGGTAATGTTTCTGCTCTTCAACTACCGTTTCCAAAGTCTCCAAGTCTCATTGGAAACATCTATTAGGTACGTTAGTGGTTCCGCTGTCTTGCGCGTCAATAGGGTAGTCCGCGGAGAGGCCCGAAACGGAAGTACGATAAACGCAAGGGAACCCTACAAAAAAAAATCAAGATTTTCAGAAGTGAAAAACGCTTGATTTCTCCAGGGTTCTTTCGTTCCGACTGCTTGGTTCCGTTTCGGATTTCTCCGGAGTGCTCGATCGACTGGTCGTACCTGCGAGGTGGACGCTCTACTGAGCATGCCTCTGTTGTCGTTGAGGGCCAGGATGTCGGCGTCCGGACGGGTGTCCTGCATCATGTCCAGGATGCTGAGGGCGTCCGGGCTGAGATACGTGTCCTCCTCGACGAACAGTGCCAGCGCCGGCCGACCGTTGATTGTCTCTAGATTGAGAACGTTCACTTTACTTAGACAGCCCATCACCAACGAGGTTCGTTGTATTTTCAAAACCAGTTTTAAAATAGCTCAGTAGAAGATGGTGTGCTTCATTTGAAATATTTTCAAAAAGCTCATGGTGAGCTTTGATCGCTGCCAATGACCGCATGCTTACCGCTGTACTTGGCGTACGCGAAGATCTCGTTGAACACCAAGTGGTGCAGCCACCACCAATGGTGCTTGGCCATGGTGACCTTGGCTTCTCGCGGGCACTCCGTCTTGCTTTTCTGCCTAGAAGAGGAGAGGAAGCATGAGTGGCATGAGAAATCGCGCGCAACAATGGTTGCCTGCATTTTGCTGCAGTCATCCCGGCCCGACCCGGCCCCGGGGGTCTCGGTTTGTCGTCCGCAGCTTCCGACTGTTCCGAGTCTGCAATTCCCGCCGGTGCTTGAACTGCCCGGCCCGGACCAAGGACGCGACGCCGCGCTAACGCGCGCGCCAAATGGCCTGGAATCGACTGATCACCAACTTTTTCTCATTATTTTTTTCCTTGTGCCGTTCATTGCATTCCCTCATTTGACCTTCCGTCGGAACGGACCGCTCTTTTCCTATCGAAGAAAAGCGGTGGGCTAACGCGGCACGCGCGGCTGTCGGCGTTGTATCAGCATATCGTGTCGTACCTTCCGCACTCGTCCCCGGGGAACTCGTCGGGCCACAGCTGCATGGAGTAGGGGAAGAAGACGCGGAGCACCCGGCAGACACACACCTCCCGGGCGACCGCCACCAGGTCGGCGTCGATGTAGGAGTGGCTCAGTACCAGCAGGGCGGACTCGATGCCCCGGACCCGGGACAGGGAGTGCAGCAGCCAGCGCAGGTACTGCGGCCGGCGGTGCACCTGTTGTGACAAACCGTGCTACTTGGAGAGCAGTAGTTCGAGAATAGGGTATTTCGAAGAAGCTCAAACCGGAAATGAGAGAAATGAGCAGATCTGCGCTGACTGGCCCTAGTCGGATCTGATCATTAGCAACTTTTGAGTCTCTCCCTACTGCGGTAAGGGAGAGTGACGCAGTTACTGACAATTTTTTTTTTTCATTTTCCCTCTACGTCCGGTCAAAAACTTTTCTGAACCATCCGGCCGTTAAGGCTGGACTTTACTTCATTCAAAATCAGCATCCAAGTTTGAAACTATTGCGTGACTGCAGAGTACTGGGGGAAGTCCGGAGACCCAGCACCTGTCAGTGACTGTTCCAGAGGCAACGGGACAAGCTCGTTCAGAGATCATATAGCCATCACAATAATCTATTGTAGTGTCCCATATCGTTTTTAAAACCCCTGTGTACAAAGACAATTTAAAGAACATACGATATAGAACCACGCAACTCAGATGTCAGTCACTGTTTAGTAAGTGTTAAGTAGCTGTTTCAAAACTCCGGAATTTTTCAGTGCACCCCCATCTGTACCTCTTATTTTACGTGTCAGTCGAAGTTGATTATTTTTTTGTAACTTCCCCGTGTCAGTAACTGCCCCACCCTCCCTCACCCCGATGTCTTATGTCCTTCTCGCATTTCACTTCATTTCCCTTCAGAGCTTCGCCGAAATACCCTACATCCTTCCCGCCGTTACCTGGACGACGATGATCCGTGTGACGGGCACCTCGCCCAGGCCCCCGAACACGTCCTCGTTGAGGACGACGGGGTGTTTGTTGGCGGCCACGACCCAGTCCCGGAGGGCGATGGGGTCGTCCGGCGGCGGCGGCAGGTCATCGCTTATCTGTGGGCTTGAAGGGGTGCGCCGTGAGACAAGCGGACCAGAGACACGGCAGTGTGGAGGCCTCTGCAGCGCCTTCAGGACAGACCTTGCCGGACCGTGGAGGGCAGTTCCGATAGAACACGTCGGCGTTGGTGGAGTTTGCCGGCAGCCCGAGGACATCTCTGCCGCGCGGCGGACCTCGCCTCGCCTCCCGCTGCGACAAGTACGTCACCTGCGACGGGCAGAGCACGTCAGCGCCCGGGGCCCGGCAACCCTTCCAGCACCACCAGGACGGCGTCAGCGTGCTGCCTTGGCGTCTACCACTCACCATCTCCAGGCACAGGATCACGATGGCGAGCGCAGCTGCTCCCAGGACCAAGACCCGAACAAAGGGCTGACTGCGACGCAGTGGAGGGAACATGGCGCCACGTTTGGCGCGAAAACTCTAGTGAAAGTGAAACGAGAGAAGTGGTTTATCTTTGGAAAGGAGGCAGTAGGAGAGGAAGAAACAATTATTTCGAAGTAGCATTTCGGGAAGTCAAAGGCGGGAAGAGACCGGTGGCACCTCCTATGCACTATAGATTCTAGCTCAAAATGCGAGGCTTGGCAATCTAAAATCACGATCGTACCCGAATGAAAAGTGACTGACAGCCTCTCATTGCTGTATATGTATACCACTCTGCTAGTACTAGTCCTTCGCCAGAGATATGCCTGGGTATGCGACGAGCAGTATCTCGCACAGCCTTTGAACGTGTGAGCAAGCAGTCTAGCACGAGGCAGCACAGCGGTAGAGATAAGGCTCGTTTCGCACGAAAAACGTGAAACACGCCTGCCGAAGGGAAGCGCGATCGTGGTACGGCGGTACCCACCTTGGTCTAGGTTGTCTATGTGCACCGCGAAGGTTAGGACATCACTGTTCATTTGGATTCAGCGTTGAACGTCCTTGCGCATCTCAAGCGTGATCTATGGAGGCTAGGTGACATCGGGGGAGACGCGGGGACGGTAGGTCGCGGTGGATTCAAGAGACCCGGGAAATTCCGGCCGGATTCGCGCAGAAACACTCCGGCTGTCACTCACCGATGCTGTTGCGCGTACTGCCGGCGAGGTTTTGCAGCTGTTGGGACTCGCTACGTAGAGCCGGTGGGCATGCCATGGTCGGACAACCACTAACAGCGGCCCTTCTCTATCAGCGCCCTCATACTAGTGCCACTTCGAGTGTTCCTAGAGGGGTACGAAAGACGAGAAAAGCGAAGAGGGAAGAAGAGAAGAGGCGAAGGGAGTGTTCTCTGGTGAGGACAGAGCCATATGAGTCACTTTATGACACCACTTGTCAAATAATGTATTGCTTGTACAAACTGTACAAACTTTTGCTACATATTCGTTCCAAGGTTAGGTTCGTTCGGCATATAACTGGTCTGAAAACCGCATTCAACATCAAATTCATCTGACCAGCTGTCCCTTCGTGAACCCACGGTTACAGCTAGCTACCTAGATCGATAGGTGGCCCTGGTAAGATAACTTAGCGGATGCTCCCACGTGGCCTTGTTTATTTCTCATAGACGAGTCTTCCTTCACTCTGCTGTTGGAAAGTGTGTCAGGATGTGCACATACACTTTTTATTTGTTGCAATATTAAGCTCCCAAATTGGAGTAATTACCGACGACGTTGTTGCTCTGGTGTGAAAATCTCACTTGGATTCATCACAGAATTTCTGTGTGCAGTTTAATTTCATTCGTATTTTTTAAAATTATTTTTAATGAGGGTGGTATTTTGGTTTCAGTAAAGCCACACGTATATAGGTAGTAATATAAGAATAACTTTATTCGTGAGGGAGGATTTTACACATGAGGTCAGTAAAACGAAATATCACAAAGGAGGGTGGTCGTCATGGGCGAGCTCTGGCAGGGATCCGGTGCAAGGACGCGGTCCGGTCTAGGAGTTCACGGCCTTCGTCATTCCCTGGTACCACTGCGAACACAAGAGGACGTCAAACCACGACGTCGGTGCACGAAAGGAAACCACCGCAAACGGAAGAAAAAGTAACAGAAAAAAAAACACACAAAAAAAAAACAGCCATCAGAGCGCGTCTGCGAGATAAATTAGGACTCACGTCAACAGCCTTGTCTCGCAGGCACTTGTTGTGTCTGAACGCCAGGTCGCAGAGGTCAGCGCTGGGCTCTGCCGGACAGAAAACGCACGAAACGATGAGGATCTGCTATCGCCTCCGGGCCGTGTGGCCGGCGGGGGGACACCTTGCTGACTCGCCGACCGCACGGCACTGGTGGCACGTTGGCTGCCTACACCGGCGGGCGGCCGAGTCGAGGCTCACTGCCGCTCAGAACACCCCACCACACTACCACTCTCCTATACTCCTTACCGATCTCAACGCACTCCTTGAAGATGGCGTGCATTTTCTCAGGGGCGTGCTCCAGCATGGGGGCCAGGACCAGCTTGCCATCCTCGGTCATCTGCAACGAAAATGAGTCACGCATGAATGACTTTGTACTTCTTTCGGAATTTGCGTTTGGTGAACTAGAAACATCCAGCGGATATTTGGAATTTGTATCAAGGCAACAGTTTCGACTACAGCAACATTAGAAATCCTAATTAAAAGCTGTTGTTTTCAACCAACTAATTTCGGAAAGTTTTGAACTACGAGCTTGGTCGAAAGGTTGCGTGGTTTGCTTACCCCGCCGTTCGCCAGCATGATGCACTTGAAGTTGCACTGCAAACACAGAACAACGGCAGTGAGTACAAGCAAGCGCTGGGAGTGGAAGAAATATGTCATGAAAACGTACCTTCATTTTATCCGATGCCTCTCCTGACATGGCGAAATTGATTGCGTCCGCTGCAGGAAAAGGAGACCGTTTAAATAAAAATCCTCTTGCGGGTAAATTTCACCGGCATTTCACGTGGTTAGCTTACCTGCCGTCACACCGTTCTCGGACATGCACTTGGCAATGAAGCCTGGGGGTGCAGCGTACGCCTGGCGAGTACAGAAACAGGTTAGAGGCATTCTCAGCCAACCCAAGGTATCAGGGGTTCGGTAGAGGAAAGCACGTCCACGATACTGTCCTGATAGCGCCTGCTAGGTAGGCAGCCACGACGGCTGCACGCACACGTGTCGTGCGGGCTGGCCTACCCTGGCGGTCGCAGGCGCTCGGCGCGTCACCGTTCGCAATAGAGGTTTCCAATGAGACTTGAAAACGGTAGTTAAAGAACAAAAACACTACCAGACCGGAAACCCCACTAGTGTAAATCTGATTAGGATTTTACTGATCGTATTTCGGAAATCCTGATCGTTCATTACGAAAACGAAAAGGAGGGTCGTGGTCGTATCCAATAACGATCAGTATTTTCGTATTCGGAAACGATCAGTTTTTTCCTGATCGCACCCGGAAACGACCAGAAATTTCCTGATCGTATCCAGGATTTTCTGATGGTTCACAGACACGATCAGAATGATACTATCGGTAAAATTAACGATCAGAACATGCGATCAGACACAAAAACGATCAGGTTTTCAGACGGCTATTTCTCAAAGAGCAGTAGGAATTTTTACTTGAAACTTGGTCATTTTAATTTCACTAAAATCCGAGACTATTTTTCTGGCAGCTGGAGGACGGTAGGTGATATCGCCAAACCAACTTTGGATTTGGATAGAACTCGATTTTAACCTCCTGAGATGATGTTTTGCACATGTCGGAAGGAAGGATCCCTTGTTATATGAGAAAGAAGACTATCAGGAATTATACTATCAGAAAATACGATCTGGAACATTTGCGACCATACAAAATACGATCAGAAAGCAGAGAAACGATCAGGAAATTCCTGATGGTTTTCTAGAACTATCAGAAATGGTGTGCGAATTTTTATCAGAAAAATTTCCTAATCGTATTTTTTCCTGATCGTAAAAGGTTCTGATCAAGGCTCTCGAGAGCAGGTATGAGATACTTGAATGGCGTTTTGAGTGATTTAGGACGTTGTCAGCCGTTTTGCGCAGACCTTGTCCATCAAAATACTCGAGAGCTTCCGGGTGGGGAGTGTTTTGTTTTTCAGCTTCCGCTTCTGAACCTCGCTGGAAACCTCTATGCAAAGGTAAAGAAAATTCGTCCGTACTTTATGGACGACGGCTTTTAAAAAAAAGGAATTTAGCGTTCTAGAATCCAACTTCAACTGGCCACTGCAGACGTTAATGTATGATCATTTTTAAGCCTAAAGATTTCAGGAGTTGAGAGTTGTCACCTACCTGGTGCGCCACCAGCACCACTGCAGCGAGGACGGCGAGGACCTTCATGTTGTCGAGTCGGTTGCCTTGACAGTGACCACGACCGTCCCGGCGCACCGCGCTATATGTACCCGCAGCGCCCACGCCGGTGCCCACTCGTCCCGTGTCATGCGCTCCCCGCGAGAGCGACAAGTACGCCCTATGGCCTGCCGACACAGCGTGCCGTGCCACTGCGCTTCGTCCGTAATTTCGGGACTCGGCCGTGCAATTATAAGTGTGTGTACTGTGATTTACCATAGAAAAGCCGTAGTTCGAAGTGGGCGGAGATGCTCTTGCTATCTCTGTCCCACTGTGTTATTTTCCTCTATCTTTCGGTACCAAACGGGTTGTTGTTTTGTGTTTTTGCACTTTGTTTATCTTTGGGTAGGACTGGCTACACTGAGGCCACAGATTCTTTCTGAAACTCTCACACGCACACGCCACATGCGGGAGCTCATGCATTGTCGCATTGGAATTTTATTGTACCGGCTTTCCTCTGCTGGAAAACTTGGAAAACTCCCCATACCTGTGTGGTTACAGTGTCATTGCGTGGTTCGTCACGGCCACGCCCACCCCGCAACTACATCGCGTGCTGTTCTGCACCGCCCGTAAACATTCGTGAAATATTTCAATCGGTGATTGGCAGAGCAACCGCTGTATAATGTCTCCAATCAGCGGTCAAAAACAGCGACCAGAAACTTCGCTTCACTCCCCCCCCCCCCCCCCCTCAAAAAAGGTGAAAGTCAAATAAATAACACAGTGGACTTACTTGATGTTATACTTCTTTTTATTTTTAACTTCAGCATTAACAGACAAGCTCCAAAAAAAAAATAAAAAAAAATAACGGCTCCCGTCGACTCCCAAATAGAAAATAATTTTGTTTCTAACTATCAAATCGGCTGTTTCCACTTTTCACTAAATTGTTGTAAACGATTTGAAGCTTTCCTTTTTAATTTTTTTTTAGATAAAATATCCACAGGAAAGCCTGACGAGATTCAACCTACTCATCAGTATTGCCAGACAACACCGCTCCGTATGAAACGGGAGGAGAGCCATAAAAATTGAACAAAATCGAGCCTTGCAGAAGCGAGGAAATTACAAAACTCTGAGATAAATGGATGCAATATCACATCTCATAAGGCAGTGTGAACTCGTCTCGTTTGTTAGGAACTAAGTGATGGAAAGTCAGCCAAATTCTTTGAACGAAATTGGGGTGCTGGCTTTTGCTTTCTTGTCTTTCGAAGCTTTAATGGCACTGACGTAAGAAAATAAAAATTATGGCATCAGGATTGAGCACCGAAACAGTGGGTCGAGGCCCACGCACCATGGAATAACTCCACGGTGATTAAACTATACATATAGTATTATCCAACAATTCACATGGGGAGAAATCGGTTGTTTTCAATCGCAGCGGAGACTACCTAACAACGTGAAACAAAACATTTCACACTTTGCCAACAATTTGTATTAACAACAAGGTACATTTCTTGGCAGAATTATTTCACATAAGTTAACATCAGATCCCCAAGGTAACAAAGTTTCATACAAAATACATTTCACTATAGCTTTGACTAAGCTTAAATCACTACACATCTCTACTAATATAGTCTTTTTATTGTCAAAATCTTAGATTCTTGTGTTACCGAGGGCCAACTAATATCCAAATGTGGTGGTTCTCGTGTAACACAATTTTTTCGACACGTCAATAGACGAACGCACTCACAAAGATAGGACGGCTGTTCAGGCAGTGACATTGACGGAGCATATGCAATTGAAAATAACTTAATATTTTTTTCTCAGGTAGCATCTTGTCATGGAAAGAATATTCCCAACGCAGGACCATAGAGTATGAGACGAGAATGTACTTGCTTTACTTTTCTCCTGTTCCACTTCTCAACACATACTCCACGGTTCTACTAGTAGAGAGAACAACGCAAAAAAAAAAAAAAAAAAAAATTACAAACATCAGGTTGGCGAAAGTGTTTTTAAAAGTCTTAGAGTCAATACCTCCAAACACTCCCTCCCCGCACTGTCACACGCACTACGGTTTGCCGAACCGGCTGCTTGAGGGCGCGGGCTGCGAGTTCCTCCTGAGCGCAAGCACGGCCGCTGGCGACCCGAGTCCCGCCACCACCACCGCCGAGGGCCTCCGCCCCACCCGCAAGGCCATCGAGGCCGAGCTCGCGGCCGAGTTGTCGACAAGGAGCGGCGACTCCATGGCCAGCAAGCCGCTGCCGTCACCGTCGCCGTCGAGGACGACCGCTCCCCCGGCCACAGCGTCGCCGGGGGAGGCGCCTGCCACCTCGTCGCCAGCGCCACTGGCACCGGCCTCGGACCCGCCGAGGCCGGGCGTGGCGCCGGGTGTGGCCTGCTCGTCGTCCTGCTGCACCGAGGTCTCCGCCGCCGACGGGATTGTCGCGAGGAAGCGGACGGTGAGCCGGCTGGGTGAGCCCGGGGGTTCCAGGAGGAGGTCGTCATGGACGGCGGACTGGCGGGTGAGGCGGGGCTTGGGCCTCACCTGGCGGCCCGCGTCGCCGAGGCCCGCCGCCCCCAGCCCGCCCGCCGCCCCCGCGCTGTGCGCGGCCGCCACGCTGCAGGCCGCCGACGCACCCGCGCCCGCCCCCGACGCGGCCGCCCCCAGCGGCGCCACCCCCAGGGGGCCGCGGACGTCACTGGACGCGCTGGACCTCGACATCCTCCAGGTGCTCGTGCTGGCCGTGGTGGCCGAGCCCGACGAGTCGTTCCTGTGGGGCACGGAGGCACGGCCAGTCAGTAAGACAGTCGCGGTGAAACAGTACCGAGATGGCCGCGGCGATGCTGTACGCACCTGGAGCTGGACAGGTTCGAGTCCTGGGAGGTCTTCCTGGTGACCAGCCAGGACGAGGCGCGCCGCTTGGGGTCCAGCAGGCGCATGGGGATGCCGCAGTGGTGCTGGTGCTGGCGCCACGAGTCGGACCTCGACGACGAGAAGTTCTCCGAGGAGGACACGGAGGACGCGCGCTTGTGCTGCTTCTGCTGGATCTCGGCGATCTGGAAAGGGGGGTGGGTTCGAGTACCGGGCCGGAGACTCGGGCGCCGCTGGAGAGGCCGCTGGAGGGGCCGCTGGAGAGGCCGGTCAGGTGCAGTCGCTTACCTGGTAGGCGTACTGGTCCGACCGCGGGCGGTGCTCCGTGTCCCGCTGGGCGCACAGCAGGAGGCACTGCAGCTTGCCCAGCAGCCACAGCCGGGGGTGGGCAGCCCCGTCCGCGCCGCCGACCCCCGTCGACCCCCGGCCGCCGCCGCTCCCCGTCCGCCCCCTCGGCGCGCCGTCAGCCGCGCGGGACCCGGACCCCGTGCTGGAGACAGCGAAGAAGGCCATGTTGACGTGGTGGGAGTTAACAGGGGTAACAGAGCAGCGGGGTCTGTCGTACCTGTCACTGAGCAGCTTGGCCGAGCAGTGGCAGGGCTTGGTGTGCGGGTGCGTGTGCGCGCTGTGAGGGTGTTCCCTCGACGACCGGTCCACCAGGCTGTTGGTGTTGGCCGGCGTCTGCCGGTTGCTGAAGTTGGACGAGTGCCGACACCGGCCGATGCCCCGCGTCACCCGCGACTCCTCGATCGCCTTGCAGATGAGCACGCAGTCCTTCTTGAACTGCTTCGTGAGGATGGCGTAGAGGAACGGGTTGCAGCACGAGTTGAGCGGCAGCACGAACACCGTGAACACCTGAACCACGAAGAGGAGACGATGTTGGTCACGAGTCGGGTGGCTCAGGTGGCGTCACGATGGACTCCCACTCACCTTGGCCTGCTCCAGGGACACCAGCTGCAGCCCGAAGGCCGCCGTCAGGGAGAAGAAAGCGATGGGCGACCAGCAGAGGAAGTCCGTGAAGACGAGCAGCGCCATCCGCTTGGCGATGCGCGAGTCGTTGGAGTTCCAGGCCTGCAAGAGGGTGCCGCAGGGCCATAGGGGAGGTCAGACACGGAAGTACGGAGCCAATCACATGAGCTGCTGGCTACAGGCCGAGCCCGAGGGGGACATACCTACCCCGTATCGATGAAACACCGATTTAAATCATACCCGAATCTTTTGATTTAATTAGACTTTTTTCATCACAGAAAATTAATTTTTCTAAAGCTAATATCGTCCTGAACCTTCATTTTTTTCTCTCTACTATTTTTATTTTTTTGTGGCAGTTTTCTCATTTTTTGAACATTGTCTGTTGTATATTCGACGTTCTTCATTGATTTTGATATGTTCAGAAAAAAAATCCCACTGTACACTGATTTTTTCAAGAGAAGTCCCCCTAGGCGGAGCCCATCGCGTACCTGTGAACCCCGGATGGCGCAGTACATCTTGAGGTAGCAGCCCATGAGGATGAGGAAGGCCACGCCGTTGATGAGCATGAGGAAGACGACGTAGGCGAGGCTGACGGGGCCCGTCGTGGTCTCGAACGGCAGGCAGATGGCGAACTTGCGGTAGTCGGACACGCCGAACAGCGGCAGCACGGCCATGACAAGCGCGAACGCCCAGCCGCAGGCCATGATGTAGGAGGCGTGCCGCAGCGAAAGCCTGCAACAGTGTCAGTATTCGAACCCGCGACCTCGTGCCTCGTTCTCCCGCGGCGGGCAGCTATCTTGAGACCGTACCTCTTGTTGAGGTGCATGGCGTGCGTGATGGCGTAGTTCCGCTCCAGGGTGATGACGGCCAGGGTGTACACGGACAGCTCGGCGCTCAGCACGCCCAGGAAGCCCGCTAGCTGGCAGCCCACCGACATCTGCCAGGGGATGGCGAACATCCGGAACTCGCCCAGCGTCGACGCGTCCACCACGGCCAGGAAGCCTGCCGGACCCAAAACAGCTGTGAGAGGGAGAGGTAGAAAAAGAAAGAGAGAGAGAGCGAGGGAGTGCACTCACCAAGGTAGACGCCCATGAAGAAGTCGGCGGCGGCCAGGTTACAGACCAGGAAGCGGGGCACGTCGATCTTGGAGCGGGAGAAGACGAGGACGAAGACAACGGTGCCGTTGCCCAGCATGGCGAGCAGGAAGACCACCCACACGCCGCACCGCAGCGTCCACCAGTCGAACAGGTCCTGGCACGGCAGGAACGGGCCTGCGAGAGGAGGTTCAGTTAGAAGACACGGCAGTGCTGGCAGGCGGGTTCAGTTAACACCCCGAGGGACCGCGGCCGTAGTTTGGCGGGGCCGCGAGGCCACGGGGTCACCACACCACCGCCGCGAGTAGTTGTGTAGGTGCGGGCAGCCTGTGGCAGTCTGTGGCAGCCTGTGGCAGTCTGTGCGGGCCGGCGTTTGTAGGATTTATTACAGCTATCCCTTTTTCTTGTTTCCTGACCCCTATTCTTCTTCTCATTCTTCCCTCCCTGACGAAAATAAAAGGGAGAGAGAGAGAAAGGAGAGAGAGAGAGAGAAAGAGAGAGAGAGAGAGAAAAGGGAGAGAGAGAGAGAGAGAGAGAGAGAGAGAGAGAGAGAGAGAGAGAGAGAGAGAGAGAGAGAGAGAGAGAGAGAGAGAGAGAGAGAGAGTCCGAGGTGGGGGGTGGGGGATGCGTGAGAGAATGGGCGAGGGAAAAAAGAATGGCAGTACAGCGGTAGTGGCAGACCGGATGCAAACCGCACAGCGTGGCAAGAGAAAGTACACGGCCGTGCTCTGCCACGGGGTGGGGGGAGGGGGAGGGTGTGTTCATAAAGCACATCACGCACCGGGACCTCATGCCAGGACCTTGACACGGCCGGCGGTACTTTGTGGGGATGACCGCACCCAGCCCGGCACAGCCCGGCACAGCCCGCCCCAAAGCCCGGCCCGAGCCCAGCTAATTTATGCCATGCACTTGTGCGCCCCACTGAGTTATCGCGGGGACCGACTCCAAAGCGGCACTCCCGCTCCTGGGGGCGGACACCGGCGGGGGCGGCGGCGGCGGCAGACAGCCCCCGGCCGCGCGGACGCGCCCTTATCTCGGCGTTTACACCTCACGCCAACGTCCCCCGAAATGAGTTTCATGTTGTTGGCAGCGACGCGCCCCCGCCGCTTAGCTGTCCGGGGGATAGGGGAGGGGGAGAGGGGGAGAGGGTGCACCCCCCGTTGGCCGTGTTCCGGCCGGGGGACACGACCCACAGCCGGGGTCCCGGGCCCGGCAGGCCTCCGCCGCCCCCACTGGCCTCGGCCCGCCGTACTGCACCGGCGCCCCCAGTCCCCCACCCCTCCCGGCGTGCACCGGCCCGCCCCCGCCACGCCCCCGTCGGCTGCATCCGCCGCCGTGACATCTGCCGCTGCAGCCGCCCCCGGTGAGCGCGCTGGCCCAGTAAGGACGGCGATGACCGTGATGGGATACGGGGGTCTCGTCCTGCCCCGAGGTTCCTCTGGCACGGCAGCCCGGCCTCGCTGGCCTGGAGTCGTTGGGGGTCTTGCCAGGCGAATTGCCCCATGACGTGGAAATGCCCTGGCCGTCCCGTCCCGTCCCGTCCTGCCGGGGGCAGTATGTGCCAGGGCTGTGTCCGGGGCGTCCACTTCCGCGCCGCGCCGCTCCAAGTAGGTCCGCGAGCATCGTCGTCAACCCCTCGGACGCGGCCCCGACGACCTCGGCGACCTCGTCAATGAGGGCATAGGGTCGGCAAACGCGCTCGAAAACCGGGGCTGGGCGCTGCGCCGTGCTACCCCCGTCTATCCCCCGGTTACCCGCCGGTTACCCTCCGGTTACCCGCCCGTTCCGGTCACTACCGCGACGGATCGTGCGGAGCGCAGCAGAAAATCGATGAAATACCGACCGGGACTTTGGGACTTTCGGAGCCGAAGACTTTGCAAACGGCTGGGGCCTCGGGGCGGGGTGGGGCGGGGCCGTGCTGCAGGGGGGTGTGTGTGTGTGTGTGTGTGTGTGTATGTGTGTGTGCGCGCGCGCGCGTGCGTGCGGAAGTTTGTGACACAGGGCTTTGTCGGGCGAAAGTACCCCGAGTAGTGTTCGGTGAGGTAGAGTAGTAGTTGGGAGGGGGAGACTAATCTGGCCTCCTCCCCGCCGGCCCGCTCCGCCGCTCCGGTCGTGGCTTTCCTCATTGGACGAGTGCCCGGAGCCCGCAGGCCCCGCAGGACTCACAGGAGCTCGGCCGCAGCAGCCCGCGGCTCCAGTCGGGGCCTCCTCTCTATAAATTGCAGGAATGCAGTCCATTCTCTCGGCCAGCGAAATGCTTTCAGAGGCGGGGAGCGCCGGACCCCTTCCGGGAGGGGAGGAGCCGGGCGCGGCCGGGCACGGCCAGGCACTTCTGCAGGACCAAGTGGAGTGGCGGTGCGCTTGCCTGGCAGAGGCAGGCACTGGATGCGGCCCGTCGACTCCTGCGTCTGCTGCCGGCTCTCCTGCTCCTCGAAGTACTCCTCCACATAGGCGGGCAGGTTGCCCGGGTAGGTGAAGTCGGCGCCGAAGCTGTCCCACAGCTCGTTGATCTGCGTGCCGAACTTGTCCGACAGGTTCTCTGAAACACGAGAGTTAGAATTTTAATTTTTTAATTTTTTACAATCTGCACCCCTTTGCGCCTCTGGCCTGGAGAACTTACGCAGCTGCGGCCAGATGTCGGTGAGGGACGAGTTCCAGAGGCTCATGTCGAACTCGTTGTCGGTGGGGAAGAGCACGGACTCGTGCAGCGGCACGCGCGCCGGCGACTCGGCCGGGATGAGCGGCAGGAAGGGGCAGCAGTGGTAGGCGTACGACAGCACCAGGGTCTGCACGCGCGGGAAGTGGCCGGGCGAGGGGAACTCCCGCAGGTTGGGGTTGTTGAACGTCTTGAGATGCAGCAGCCTCTCCAGCCCCGCGGGCGGCAGCCCCGGGAACAGGTTGTTGCCCAGGTTGCTGCGACAGTGTTGCCACATTATCAGTACCAAAAAAAGATAAAAAAGATTTAAAAAAAAACATTTCGATTGTCGTTGTCGTCACTCACAGGTCCTCCAGAGAGCTGGCGGCCAGGAACGCCTCGGGATGGATGTAGTTGATGCCGTTTGCCTCCAAGTCCCTGGTGTTAACAACGAAAAGTATGACAAGCCGTCTTGGGGTCTCAGTGCACCACACACTAGTTGAGCACTTACAGCACTTGCAGCTTGGTCAGACCGTCCAGGGCGTCCTCGGGAAGGCTCTCGATGTTGTTGTGGGAGAGGAGCAGGTCGTGGAGCTGCCGCAGCCCGCTGAAGGGCCGCCCCTCCAGGGAGGTGATCTTGTTGCTCGCCAGGTCCCTGCACCACACACACGCGCACTTCTTACCGTCGAGTTCTTTGTGAACTCACGGGGAGTAACGACAGTGACGGACACGGCAAGACCCGGAAAGTCTCGCCGCCTCTATTGATCTGTCGGCTCCCTCGCTTTCGCCACTACAGTCAGCGTTCTTCACACAGCCGGGGGGGGGGGGGGGGGGGGGGGGGAATGAAGGGTGCGGGTGGGAAGGGGTTGACGTGCGAGCCAAGCCCAGAGAGCCGAGCTGCGGACTGCGCCGATAGCATTACTTACAGCACACGCAGTTCCTTGCAGGCGGCCAAATCCGGCACCCGCCTCAGCCTGTTCGACTTCATGTCCCTGGAACAATCAGAGCAAAGAGAGTGCAGTGCCCCGTCCGCCTGTCTGCCTGCCTGCCCGTCTGTCCGGCTGCTTGCCTCCTGCCTGCCTGGCTGCGTCGCCCTCGACATGCGGCCAGCGGACGGACGGACGAGGAAAACAAGTTCGGCTGCTCATCGCCAGACGGAGACGGATATATCCCCTGGTCTTGTCGGTTTGATGGAATTGTGGTCCCTCGGCTGTCCGCCCGCCAACAGCGGGATGCGTCCGAACACAAAAAAAACAACCTGCTGTGTGCGAGAGAGACGGATGCCACGCGGGCCAAACACTTTCATTTATCGGAGAGTACACACAACTTGCAGGGCAAACAGGGAGGGCTCACCGCGGGAATCGGAGACGCTAGTTGGATTTTGTTCAACTCTTTTCTGGGAGGATGACGATCTCAAGGATTTCACGAGGAAAGTTTGTAGAATGAAGCAGCAACTGAACTTACAGGCTCTTGAGCTTCGGGCAGGTGGTGCACAGAGAGGGCGGCACCTCCCTTAGGGAGGCCCTGTCCAGGCGCAGGATCTCCAGGGCCGCCGTGCCGTTCAGGGAGGGGAACTCGGTCAGGTCCCGGGCGTCGGAGAGAATCCTGAACGAAAAACACATTTTCCCCCACTCATTTTTTTTTTTTTAGCAAGGAAGCTAACGTAAAAAGAGCAGCCGAGTTGTCTGAGAGTATCTTTGCCCCCAAAACGAGGTACTATGGAAAACACTGAGTCGTAGACAGAGACAGCAGAGGGTGTCGCCCCCCGGCGGTACCGAGGGGAGCGAGGGAGAAGGAAGACATGCACTCACAACTTCCGCAGTTTGGGTAGGAAGGAGAAGGCGTGGGGGTGGACGCCCGCCAGCGGGTTCCCTTTCAGCTCCAGCAGGGCCAGCCCCGGAGACTTCTGCAGTGCGCCTTCGGGAATGTACTTGATGCGGTTCCCTGAAACGGACCTGCGGGAGGAAAAGAGGAGGGCGTTGAGTTCACATCCTGCGAGTATCAGCGCGCCGACACTCCGAGCTCCGCTTACAGCTCTTGCAGGGCGGTGAGGTGGGACAGGGCCTCCGGAATGTGTGTCAGCATGTTGTCGTCCAGCTCCCTGCCAGGCAGAAATAAGGGGTAAGTTCACGGCAAACTGGGTCATGTTTAAAAAAAAAAATGGAAATAGACATCAGGACAACTGAGTCAACTTACAGTACTCTTAGCGATGTCAGTTTTGCAAAGGCCTCTTCGTCAATCTCGGTGATCTGGTTCCGTTTGAGCAGCCTGTTTGGAATGTAAGGTAGGGAAGTATTTAGTTGACATCAACAGAAACTGACGCGCAGTGCGCCATGGCCGGTCATGGCCCGACTCCAACGGAAGTCGGATGATAAAGCGACGCATTTGTTTTTCCTTGTCTCCAGAAAAGCTAAAACGAGGCGTTGAAAAGTTGGCTATTATGTATTCCATCCGCGTGCAGAGAGAGAGAGAGAGAGAGAGAGAGAGAGAGAGAGAGAGAGAGAGAGAGAGAGAGAGAGAGAGAGAGAGAGAGAGAGAGAGAGAGAGAGAGAGAGAGAGAGCGAGCGGAACATGTAGTTGGTGCGCTCCGAGTGTAGGCAGCCACATTGGTGCTCAAGTGTGTGTGAGTGTGTGTGTGTGAGAGAGAGAGAGAGAGAGAGAGAGAGAGAGAGAGAGAGAGAGAGAGAGAGAGAGAGAGAGAGAGAGAGAGAGAGAGAGAGAGAGAGAGAGAGAGAGAGTGTGTGTCTGGAGGTCACTCGCCCCTCCAAAGGCCCGGCCACCCTCTCTGCACCCTTCTCGCTCTCCGTTGCTCTCTGTCCAGCACGCTCCTATATAATTTTTTCCCTCCTCTCGCCTAGCTGTCAATCAAAGAAGTATCGTCTGCTTCCACTGCAGCCGCAACACGCTGGCGCCTCTCTCTCACTTTCTCTCTCGCCCTCATTCACCCTGTCGCTCTCCCTCTACGGTCTGACACCGAGGAAAAATAATATAAAAACAAACTTGTGCGTCGCGGTATAAATTATTGGCACAATGGGCAGGGGCGGCATAAGAAAGTTTTATTTGGTCTCTCCGATATGCCGATGCCGAATCGGATATCTCTCCCCCTCGGTGTACTTACAATATCACAAGCGAGTCCATCTGCGGGAAGTCGCCGGCCCGGACGGTGGTCAGCTGGTTGGTGCCCAGGTTCCTGCCGACAGGAGGGGGTCACAGTCAGCTTCGAGTCAGCTTCGAATCAGCCTCGTGTCAGCGCGGAGTGGTACTCACAGGGCCTCGAGGCTGCGCAGCGACTGCAGGGCCTGGGTGGGCACGGCCCGGATCTGGTTCGACTCGAGGCGCAAGTTCCGCAGCGCGCCCTGGCTCTCGAACACAGCCGGCGGCAGCTCCGAGATCTCGTTCTGGTCCAGCTGCCTGTGAACACGCGAATGGGGGAGCGAAACGTGCGTTAAGCAAAGTTATACACAGTGGAAAACATTTGTTGCTGCTGATGGCAATGTTGTGGGCAGTGAGGGAAATTCTGACACATTTTGCAGCTTGAGTTGTCTGGAGTCCCCCAGAGTTCTGCCAGTGTGTGTGTGTGGCGGAGGGACAAGGCGCGGACTGTGCCCGGACAATCATCCGACAGAACGTGCCCATCCCCGACCCGCGAACGGCCCAGCAGCGCGCCGCTCCTCGCACCTCAAAAAAGAATGCAGTAAGCGAATGGATTCTCAAGTCATGTCAAACTCAATTTTCCTTGGCCCCAGTTTCCACACGCACAGTGCCTGTCCAGGCGCTACCGCCCCGCCCACCACCTCGCCATTCTATATGTCTTTACTTTACTCCCAACGCCAAGACGTTTTGAAGTTAGTTCCCCCCGAAAACCTCTCTTTGCGGCCCCCGGCACACCCCCGACAACCCCCCCCCCCCCCAGGGCTGCTGGTCTTTACGCCACCACTCCCAGCTCTGCGGGGGGTCTCACCCCTGATCCCTTTCTTAAATGAGGCTCAACCAATTACTGTGTTCGGTACCCGCGACCCCTCCTGCCTTCTATCCTACTTGGCCCCAGACTGCACCGCTCGCCGCATCGGGTGGGAAGGATGTTGGTCTTCCAGGGGTCATGCGGAGGATCGACACAAATTTTGCCAGTCTCAATTCTCAGGCGTGGTCATCTGTGCCCATGGTGGTCAGAACAACCACTTGAGTAGTATAACCTGCGTGGCTCTCTGTTGTACAAGTAAGACCTGCCTCACTTTTCAAATTGGTGCGGCATCTTCAAGCGTGGTGGTATACCACTCTTCATGGTACCGACATGGTAACAGCGTCTCCCTGTTTGTGACCAATTCCCATCTACTCCGTCCCTTTCCCTCTCTGTTCTACGCCCGATTCACGTCTCTCTCTCTCTCTCTCTCTCTCTCTCTCTCTCTCTCTCTCTCTCTCTCTCTCTCTCTCTCTCTCTCTCTCTCTCTCTCTCTCTTCCGTACCCGCTCCAGAAATCCTAGGGCAAACATAGCATCCACACACACATATCGCCCGTCTCGGACCATGTATCTTCATCTCTTTTCCCCGAACTTGCCCCCCCCCCCCCATTCGACAGTCCCTCTCTGCGAGTAGTGTTCTCTCCCTCACTCCCCCACGCGTTCCATCACCCTGTCTCACTCTCACTCCGTCAATCTCTCCCTTCAGTCCTTTTCCGGACAGACAAGTGGCCGGATCCTAATTCACTCTCCGCGCAGCACAGCGACACACTCAGAGGACGCGGGTACAACACCCGGCCGTAACCAAGTCCAATGCCTGTAAATGACTCACGTCAACTACTTCTTTCTTTCTTTTTTCTCGAAAAAAAAAAATCTCTGCTCCGCTCTGCTAGTTCCTTGTCTTCAAAGTTTTGACAGTTTTGGCACCCCATAAAAGTTCCACGAAGAATTCCGCGCGTTCAAACAATATAAACGTGCAGAACAAAGAAAAGTCAAAAGTTGTAACCCGTTCACGATGTGTTCGTGTTCCCGCCCTTCGTTGGTGTGTGGACTGGCTAACGCGGGCACTGCAGCCCTCCCACGGCATGAGCCTTGACAGTGAGACTTGACATGGCCTCCCGGCCCAAGCGCGGCGCATCGACCCCTTCCTTTCCCTTTCACTGGACGCATTTCTCTCTGATTGAAGAATGGTCCGCCGTACATAATACGAATAGTGCGCGGCGGGAAGGGGCGGCCCGGCGGCCCGCTACGCGGACAAGACCGGAGGGAGACAAGGAAAAAGAAAACCGAAACCCGCTACCACCAGCAGCAGCCAGCCACTCCAGTCTTCCTTTTGGCGTTCGTACTTTCATAGGACTTTTGCAGGCAACATGCGTGCGTGCGTCTAAATGTGTGTGTGTGCGCGCGCACGGAGTACGCAAACTGTAAGACGCGCAATTTTTCTCCGGACTCATATATCACTCGCACTCTCGCTTTTTCTCCCCCCCCCCTCCCCCTCCAGAAGAAGAGTTGGCGCGACGTCTGGCTATATGGCGGGGCGGGCTGTGTGTACATTGGGAGAGAGAGAGAGAGAGAGAGAGAGAGAGAGAGAGAGAGAGAGAGAGAGAGAGAGAGAGAGAGAGAGAGAGAGAGAGGGAGGGAGAGAGGGAGGGAAAGTGGTTCAACGGACGAGGTAAATGTTCACCGCGAACCATGAACCATCATGATTATCACGGCAGGGGGCCATGTTCTTTGGCCCCCAACAAATCCCCCCCCCCCCCCTCTCTCTCTCTCTCTCTCTCACTCTCTCTCTCTGTCTCTGTCTCTCTCTCTTCTCTCTCTTCTCTTTGCTGTTGTCTTCAGAGGGCAAGATGCGCCGCGAGCAGTCGAGTCTCGTCGAGACGATCAAACGGCGATTCGTTGGATTTATGGGCCGGACAGAACGGGTACCGACCGGCCGTGCTGTCCCCGCCCTACCTCTACCCTACCCCCTCCCCCCCCCCCCTCCACCTCACCGTGCCCTGCCCAACGCCGCGTACCTCCCTACGACGATATCCTCTCGTTAAACCCGCTGCTGCGACAGAACGACTGTCGCGACGTGACGCCACCTTCCTGCTGCCTGCACTCTCGCGCTCTCTCTTCCCCTCCCTCTTGAGAGTATCTCTTTATCTCCCCATTTTTTTACGCTTGCTATCTCCTTCTCTCTCTCTCTCTCTCGCCTGTCGCACCCAAGCTCTCACCCCCTTTCTTTGTAACGTACCCGCTCGACACCCGACCGGATGGCACTGTCCACCCCCACCTCCTTGCACCCCACCTTTTTTTCATGCACCCCCGAGTGACGTCTCTTCAGTCTCTCTCTCTCTTTATCTCCTCTCCTCTCTCTCCCTCTTCTCCCCCTCCTTGTCTTCCTTGTCATCTCTTATCCGGGCGGGGGTGACGTCCGCAGGAGAACGTCGTCTGCTCGCAAGCGCTTTACTACACGTGTTAAATACGGTACCGCGCCCCGGGCAGAGAGAGAGAGAGAGAGAGAGAGAGAGAGAGAGAGAGAGAGAGAGAGAGAGAGAGAGAGAGAGAGAGAGAGAGAGAGGTCGGGCAGAGGTTGATGATCTGCGGAGACGGCGGGCCGGGCCGGGCCCATCCCATAATCCTTCGCCACGCCCCGCGAGCGGCTAGTTCCCAGCAAGGCCGCAGTGGCGCCAGCGGTCCTTGTCTTCACCGCCAGACCTCTCATTTGATTCATATCTTTCAAAAGGGCGATACAGCAACAGTCACCCGGGGCTGCAAAGAAAGTCAGGGCACACATGTGTCATGCCTATATGATACTCATCTGGACCAAAGATTCGGACCAAAAATAATTAGGCATCGTTTTATTCGGAGTGACTTTTCTTCGTGAATTTTTCTTTTCTGAAAGCTACAAGCCGTTGGCCCCGTTGGCGTAATGCAATGGAGAAAAGCCAACAGGGGCCTTGTCGGCGACTTGGACTGTTGTTTGTTGGCACTTTGGAAAGGTGTACTAGCCTTATATACACACAACTCGTTTGCAAATTGCGCCGGCCGTGCCGTTGTTCTTAGGCCGTGACCCCTATAGCCTACTGCTGCTACTGCTGCTGGTATAAATGTCACCGCGCCGCCTCAGGCCGCCCTAGGCCGACTCTGTTCCCGGCTGCGGCCCCTCCCCCGCCTGTAGCGCCCCCTAAATAACAGCAATAATGACACCGAGGCTGCGTATGGAAACACTCCTGTCTGATGGCGGCGGCTGCGGGGGCTGCGGGGCACAGCTCGGAGGCAGCCTTGTCCTGCTGTTGCGTCCCCCTGATGGAGACATAGGTGCCCCCAGCAGCACCCCTGACCTGTCAGCTCGCCTCCGACCCGTACGTTACGACCGTGCGTTACGTTATGTGGACAAACCGAGACACACAGCCCGACCGCAGTGCCTCTGCGCTGACACCAAGCCATCAGCATCGCCAAGCTCAGACCAAATATGAAAGAAAAAACAATACATGCGAGTCCCTTACGGCCGAGAATATAGTACATATAGTATATAGAATAATGAGTCTTATTCCAGTCTCAGTACGACTGCGAAAGCAAAGAGATTCGCACGGCAGCCCAGGGCTGTGAGGCCGATGAACGCGTAGCCACGCATAGCGCCTGCGAGGGTGAGAGGGGGTATAGGGGGCAGAGGGGGCGTGTGTGTGTGTGTGTGTGTGTGTGTGTGTGCGTGTACGTGCTGGCGTGTTCCATCCGCCGCTGCTGCTGGCCGGGTAAGAAACGGGTGCGTTAAGTCACAGTCCCCAAGCTAGACCTCGGAGGTGCTGGCCTGAACACTGAACACCGCACAGAGTTACGCGCTCCCCCTTTTTTTTTGCGGCGTTCTGCTGAGCTCACGGGTGTCCGCTGGGGCAGAACGTGTGTGGGATAAAGCACAGGGTGGCCCTGCGTGCGGTGGGCGTATGGCCCTGCTTGGTGAACAGGGTGCTGTGGCCGGCTGATCCAGGCTTTTTGAACGGGGTCGGGATGGGTCCGTATCCGGGTACCCCACCCCCGCATATCTCCCTCTCTCTCTGCTCACTCTTGTTCTCTGCACCTTGCTCTCTCCCACACACAGCCCCCTTCCTACCGAACGGTACCCCCCGCTGGGGTACCTACCCCGATGGGGTATACGGCGGGGGCGGCAACCCGCTGAACAATTGGGTGAGCTTTCAACTGTCGCACATAAATTGCAGACCCTGCGCTCCGCACCGCTCCGCTCCGCTACTGCCCCCGCTGCTGCTGCCGCTGGCGGGTCACATCCGGCGACTCTCTCCCTCTCTCTCTCTATCTTTGTCACTCGTATGGTGCCCGTGCCTGCGGGTTGTGCGGGTGCGAGTGAGACAGTTTGGCAACGGAAAGGAAAAGGGAAATCGGTGCCCGGCGCGCACGCAGCCCCGCCTGCGGAGCGGAGAGCGGACCGCGCGCGGCAAAAGGAGAGATATTTAAATTACCCGACCCGCGCGAGGCGGCCGGGGTGGTGGTTTGTACTCACGCGCTGTCTGCATGTGTGTGTGTGTGTGTGTGTGTGTGTGTGTGTGTGAGAGAGTGAGAGAAAGTGTGTGTGAGTGTGTGTGAGACACTGTGTGAGAGTGGTGGACGCCGCCAGCCGCCAGCACGCCCTGCACTTTTTCAGGCCCCGTTGCGGCGCCACGCTCCCAAGTTATCTTTCAATAACACGAGCAGCGTGCATACCGCTTGTATGCGGCTCCGGCACGGACCGCAGACCGGCCGCCGCTGTGGGAGCAAAAAGGAAGGGAAGTGGGCGGCTTCGAGGGAGAGAGAGAGAGAGAGAGAGAGAGAGAGAGAGAGAGAGAGAGAGAGAGAGAGAGAGAGAGAGAGAGAGAGAGACAGAGAGAGACAGAGACAGAGAGGGGGGGGGAGGAAATAGGAAATGTGCGTGGACGCAGCGGCCACTAAGGGCGACGACAAGGGCCATTGCTTTTGTAATACAAAAAGAATGAGTGAGAGAGAGAGAGGGAGAGAGAGAGAGAGAGCGGTGCTTGTAAAGACAAAGGAGGTGGGGGGGGGAGGGTATTAAGCGATTTGACGCCTCAACGAACAGTCCCGCGCGGGTCCCCGCGCTTGCACAACTGCACAGGTGTTTCCAAATGCGTGTAAATGAGAACAGCTTTTACAGGTGCAGTAGCGAGCTGGCAAATAGCTAATGGAAAAGGACCGGAAAGCGGGACTCCTTCGGAGTAAAACTGAATGAAAATGAAATCTCTGAGATTTTATAAATTTTATAAAATAACAGAAATGTCAACCCCTCCCTTTTCTCCCCCCCCCGCCCATGTTCGGTGAGAAATTTCCCGCCCCGAAACTTTGCCCTCGCTGCGGCCAAAACTTTTCCCTCCGCGCGAGGCGCACATGAGAAGCGTGCCGTCCTTGTCACTCTCGGCGGGCGTGCGGAGCGGGTGCGAGAGAGACGGCCGAGGATTTGCATCGTAGATTAGCCCGCCAGTGGCGCGCGCCATATGAATGAATGAACAGCCGCGGGGGCGGCGCAGGTCTGCACCGATGCAGCCAACACAACGGCCTCATCATGTCATCTGCTGGACAAAATTTTGGTACTAGCTCTGAGAATTAAAGCGAAAATTAAATGAAAATTCAAGCTCTTAGGGGTCGTCTATAAATGACAACACACCCATATTCGTGGTCTAGCCGGATGACCACGCAGGTGTTTGATACACACATCAATGGACTTTACGTAGTTTGAGGACGGCTCACCACTCTGGGCTCCAGCTCCAGTTCCAGTTCCAGGCCGGCAGGTAGTCTACCGCCGCCCCCGGCCTTTGCCGCCTTCCGTGCTCCCCGCGGTAACAGCCCCGTACGCCTCTTTTACCCCCATTTTCCGGGCGCTTTTTTCTCGGCTGAGCGCTTTTCTAGGCCGATGCCAAACAATGCGCTGGGCCGCGGGCGGGGCGGGTAACGCAGCGCTAGGTCGCAACGGATGTGAATCGGTGTCTTGCTTTCTGAGCGCCACGCCGCGGGCGGTGTCCCCCCCCCCCCCCCTGTATTGAGACTAGACCTAAGCAGCAACGGAAGACGAAATACGAAGTACGTTAGTAGGTGAGCTGCACGCCCCGTGGTGAAGAAAAGTATTTTAAAAATACATATAATTAACTTCCCGCTGCCTCATGGGAACCCTAACCTTTGTACTTGGCCGCCGTGCGTGTGGGCCGTCGCTACAACGACGACGCCCCTGCTTCCGGTTAGGTGGGGAGCTTCCACCCTTCACGCACGCAAAAGGTAATTTAGAGCGGTGGCCGCCCACAGGGGGTGTCGGGAGGACGAACGACTAAGCACGCATACGTGCAGGAATCGCACTTGGAAAAAAGACAACCCTAACATAACCTCCTGCTTTACATCTCCAAAGACACAAAAATCGAAACCTACTTTCTAGGTCGAAATTTGGAACAGCGACACCTAACGCTGAAAGCTCTGTTTTTTTTTCCTATTTTAACGTTAGCAACATAACCCTTACATCCGGCTGAGCCGGCGACATGGGCTCGAAAATTTTTCAATAACGTCGGGGCCGTATGTACTTTATGGCCGGCCGAACAACCACCCGATTGACCCCCTGGCCCGGAAGGGCCGCCGAGGCCGCCGCCCCGCCAGGCGATCACCTGGCCGGCCCCTCCCCTCCACCGCGCCCCGCTGGCCTATAGCCCCGGCATCGGAAGTGCGGCCCAGATGACGGCACGTCCTGAGCCCAGTACACTACTGCTGACACTGACCGAACGGAGGAGAGCAGGAGCAGGAGAGCGCCTGCTGGGTAGGCAGCCTTCGGCTCGTGCATGCACGCGTGTCGTGCGGGCTGGCCTACCCCGCGCATTGCAGGCGTTGACCAGCGCTGTCCTCGGGAACACACTCTTCCCTGGACGCGTCCCCACCCGAAAATCGTGAAAGACGTCGAGTTGGTCGGGAGTCCGGTCTGAAACGTCATTTTCGCTAGGAGAGGAGTCCTTGACTGCATCAACGGAAGTGGACAAGCATGCCTCTCTCAGCGCCGTGTTGGCCGCCAGGCCACGGGGGGTGAGGGGGGTCAAGTCGGGGGTCAACGTCTGCTCCAGGCGAGTCCATATCGCAGGCAGTACGACGAATGCCTTTCAGTCCTCCCCCCCCCCCCCCCAACCCAGCCGCTGAGCTGAGTAGCGGCAGCACAGCATCTGCAGTCCATATTGTGTTTTTGCGCCGAGGGGTAGCGATATACCGCGCCGGAGCACCAAACCCGCGTGTATTGAGATTGAAGGAGGAGGTCCCCCGTTTGTCGAGCGCTAGCAAAGTAGCCGGGTCAGACGATTGCTTTCGTGACTGCCCCTGGCGATCACCCCCCCCCCCCCCTCCCCCTCCCTTTCCTTTCCTAATCCCTCTCTCGAAAAAAAGCATTCAACCCCTCCGTTCGTCCCTATATTGAGTGCCGACGAATCGCAAAAAAATAAATTAAAAAATGCACTGGACGTAGCACAGCAGCTCGTGGGTACTTACAGCGTGGTGAGCCGCCTGAGTGGTTTGAACAGCGCCTCCGGCAGCTCCCGCAGGCCACAGCTCTGCAGGGACCTGTGGGGGGTCAGAGAGTGGACGAGGTCAGCGTGGTGCCGGCAGAGTCCGCACCAACCAAGTGGTTGAAAACCACAAAGCTCGGACGCATAAAACATTTTTTTTTTGTATTTACATTATTTATTTTTTTCCGCCGGGGGTGTTCAGTTACGATAGCTGATTTTTTAAAAACGAGACTGCAGGGGAGTTGTAGTGTTAATTATCCGAAGCGGTTCAGTCGACGAGGCGGGGAGTGGCCCACGCCGAAAAAAAAAGGGGAGGAAAATAATGGCCTTCCCCAATTACCGCCCTGTCTAATTTATGTCACTACAATTACGTGCAAAGACTTTCACGCCCACCACGTCCTTGAGTTGGCTATAAGGGTGGTGAGTGCGGCTAAAAAAAATAGTAGACTGAAGATAATTTTTCTTCTTTAGCTTTAGTTAGTCTCGGTTTCGACGAAAGGCAAATAATTAATACTTACAACTTTTTCAGATGGAGGCTGTGCTTGAAGGCGAGCGGGTGGATTCGCAGTTGGTGGTTGTCCCCCAGTAGGCTGCAACACGAAGCAACACATGGATGAGGAAAAACAACACGATAGCCGATAAGAAAGTATGAGAAAATAAAACCCCTTAAATCCTTTTGCATATAAAGTGTCCGACAAGGAAAATTGCCCTTCTGTGAATAAATTTACCGCCTGACTGAGAACAATCAGAGCGGTGCTACGGTGTTTTCTTTTCCAGGAGAAGGCCGCGGAAGCCGCAGCAGGAATGAGGCGCCATTACCTCGTTCCTGGAAGCCGGCGGCACGACCCGGCACGGCCCCATGACCATATGACCCAGCGCCGGGTGACGTTCTGGATGATGGATCTCCTCAATGGGTCGTGAACACGAGGAAAACGAGCACAAAAGTACCCCCTCGACCCGACGTAACGGCGGCTTCCGTGCTTTCGCGGAAGTTCCGGGACGAAAGTCGGATCGAATATTCGCTTTTATTCGGCGAATTAAAAAAAGGTAAACATTGCTCTGCACATTTTTCACCTTTCTTTTCACGAACCATTTTTTTTAAAGAATATAAGTGAGGAAAAAAAATGAATTTACTACGGTGGTACTCACAGCTCCTCGAGGACCGGCACCGCCGCCAGCGACATGTCACTGAGGTCCGTGATGTTGTTACTGCTCAGGTCCCTGCAACAGACACACGCGCATGATCAGAACGTGTATGTCATAAACATTGCTACAGAATGGCGCGCGACGGTGCATTTTTCCTCCTTTTTTTTTTTTGCCCCCCGCCGACGCAGAGTTTGTTGCAAACGGAGGCCGACGCCCCGGAACGTCTCGCACCACTCCTATGATGGGGACCATGCCATGCCGACATCACGAGAGAGCCGGGTCGGGTCGGGTCTCCTCCCCTCCCAGACTCCTCCGCCGAGACGAAGGGACGGGATTCGGGATAAGACGCCGGGTTTGTTTCCTCCGAGAACAAAGTTGAGGGACACCCGAAAACTCATCCGCCAGCCCCCCCGTAATCCTGTATGGCGTTTTATGGTCGGACTCCGCTTTTTATTTATTTTGGAGCCGACTATCTCTCTCTCTCTCTCTCTGCATAAGTTTATGTCGAGGATCTCATATCTATTGTTACTTTTGCTATTTTGTATTTATTTTGTTATTTTGTTGCACTAAGTGCTTCTTATCAATTTCCGTCATTGTTTCTGTTTTTGTTTCTTAATGTTATATTCCTGTTAATTTGTTGAGAGCGGTTTTTTTGCTGAAGTGGGACTTTATAGTCCTTTTGCAAAAAACCTTAAACCAAATAAATTATCAAATTATCAAAAAATCTCTCTCTCTCTCTCTCTCTCCCGGGGGGGCTGCGGCCGCATCAACTTATCGACGCCCGCGCCTCCTGCGTGCCCCCGCAACTATGATGCCTCGGATTATGGACTCGGCGCAGCGAATATAACGCGTCGTGTGAGAGAGAGAGAGAGAGAGAGAGAGAGAGAGAGAGAGAGAGAGAGAGAGAGAGAGAGAGAGAGAGAGAGAGAGAGAGAGAGAGAGGGAGGGAGAGAGAGAGAGAGAGGGAGAAAGAGAGAGACAGAGGGAGGGAGAGAGAGAGAGAGATGCTCGGCAAGCGGCGGCGGGGGCCATTAAAAGCTGGCCGGATACTAGTCGGCATTAACCGCACGCGTCGCGCGAGAAGTGTCGCAATCTCGATGATAACTCGCGCGATTTATCGACTGTCCTTCTCGATAAAACAAGGATGACTGTCGCGGCGCGGCGAAGAGTTGACGACCCTCTCGGGCAGGCCGCTGCTGCTACTGCTGCCGCTGCCGCCGCCACTGCTGCTGCACTTTTGATGGCCCCAATAACGTGTTGGGGAGGGCCGGCTAGGCGTCCTTATGAGTTTGATGTCAGTTTCTCGCCGATGTTTTATCGGTCGCCACGCATGATCCCCGCCCGGATCCCATATCTCTCAACAGCTCTATATGGTCCCCTGAAGCGTCGCTCACAAATTAAAGTTCGGTGAACATTAATAATAAGAGGCGGGTGGTGAGCGAGTAAGTTGTGTGGTGATTCCAGTGTAGCGCAGTTGGCAGATATGGGCGGAGGTGCGAGTGCGGCGGCAGCAGCGGCGGCGGCGGCAGCAGCAGCGGCGGCAGCAGCAGCGGCGGCAGCAGCGGCGGCGGCAGCAGCAGCGGCGGCAGCAGCAGCGGCGGCAGCGGCGGCAGCAGCAGCGGCGGCAGCAGCAGCAGCGGCAGCAGAGATGGCAGGGGGCGTCGCCCTTTAACTTTCTCAGCGAGCCAAGAGAGGCGGAGAGCCCGGAGGGCGTCGTGGTAGCGCTCCAAACGTGCCAGCGGGGGGGCGCAGTGTAGGGCACTGGGCCACGTGGAACCACCGCCACCACCACCACAGCAACAACAGATCCCACCACCACCGCCGCTGCTGCTGCTGCTTCGGCGGTGTTGTTGCGGCTGCTGATGTGGCCGGGCATGGATGAATGTTGAAGTGTGGACAAGAATAAAGTTGCGGCCGAGGCCAGGGGCTGCCTTCCGGCCTGGCCGGCGGGGGTGTGGCGTGTGCGAAATACACGACGACGGAGACGGAGCGAGAGAGGGGGGAGAGAGGGAGAGAGCAGGGAGGGGGGGGGGGCAAGATATCGCAGACGCAGACGCCAGTAACAGAAGGGAGCTACAGAGGAAACAAAAATAAATTAGGGAAAAAATATTGTTGAAGCGAGTCCGCAGGGACAGGGCGGGGCGGGGCGGGGGGGGGGGGGGAAGAAATTAAGATTAGTGGGGTCCGGTAGGATTCTGCTGCCGGCGGCAGCCGCCGGAGCGCTAATGGCAAAGCCATGAGCCGCCATGGGCCGCCGTGGGCCGCCATGGGCCGCGGCCGCAGGGCCTGGAGTGCGGGCCGCGGCAGCAGAGGTGGGGGCAGTGTTCACCCGGCCGGCCGGCCCCCAGCGGGGGGTCTGTTTACCTTAGTGGAGCTGGGGCAGCGCCGATCCCTGCCGACCTTCGCACCGCCCGCCTCCCCTCCTCCAGACGGGAAGTACCCGGTACTCTAGGGTGCGGGTTCGAATACCGCACCGCCGTGGATTTTCGCAGACTGAATGCCGCACCGCCACCACCAGTACTGCCGTCGCCCTCGTTTTGTTCCCGAGAGGAAAGAAAAGCAAGAAGGCGGTGGGAATGGTGTGGCGTGGACATTCGAACGGCTTCCGCAGTGGAACACACGGGTGCGGCGGGAGGGGGCATGGGGAGAGGTAACCGCCCTCCCCTCGGCCCTCTCCACCCACTCCTGGCTCTCTCCTCGGCCCTCTCCACCCGCGCCTGGTTCTCTCTCTTTGGCGTTCGCCAGACATTTCCATAACCCATTACCCCGCGTCCATAACGGGGATCACACGTCACGACTGCAGAGGGAAAGAGGGCGAGCGAGCGAGAGGGGAAGAGGGAGATGGCACGCCGCTACGCCGCAGCCGCAACAGCGCCCGGGCGGAGCGGAGCCGAGCCGAGCGGAGCGCCTGCCATCCGGAGGGTAGGCAGTACTGCACGACTGGGCTGCGCTGCGGGCTGGCCTACCTCACAGGCGGCTGCCAACCGCTGCACGGGAGGCGGGAGGGGGCGGAAAACTGGAAGGGGACGAGCCGAGAGAAAAAAAAACGAACCGGCCAGCCGAATACACGCGACACTTTCGCTGAAAATGAATGTGGCAACTTTCCCTCTTAATCTTCCTCGCGGTGACGTAGCAGCGACAGGGAGGGGAGGTGGTGGGGATTTCCACTCCCAGCAAAGTGGCCAACCTGACTGAGCACAGTCAGCCTGAGCCGCTGTCGCGTGCAGCCGCACCTCATGGCCGAGGTGGCAGACAAAAAAAAAGGGGGGAGAAGAAAAGCGGATAAAGCAAAACAATCTCGTCGCCCCGCTGCACCACAATTTCATCCACTGACTCTTCTCTGCCCCAGAACGGGACGGTTCCAGTACTGCACATCTGTCTGTCTGTCTTCCCTCCCTCTCTCTCGCTCTCTCTCTCGGACGTGCCTTGCTCACGATGAAAACTCAAAACTCGCTCTTCCTTCAGCGAGTTCCTTACAAACAGTGCAGCAGCAGCAGGCGTACCCCATTCCTCACCGTAGGGACTAAGTGCTCCCCTTCTCCCCTCTCTTCTGCTTCTCGGTCCTCAGCCCTCCCTATCTGGTGGACGTGCCCTACATTTAATGCTGCGCTGCCCCCGGCCGCCGCCCCCGGCCGCCGCCCCCGGCCGCCCCCGACTGCCCCCGGCCGCCCCCGGCACGACGTCGCGGGCGTTGCCGCTCCGCTGCTCTTATGAATGGTCGGTTGGAATCAATGTGCGACTTTAAGGCTTTTAGGAAACGTCCTCAAACCACGTGATTTTTTTCGGTCGCTTTGTATACCGAGCTCGGAGGGGCGGGGCCGGGCACGGGCCGGAGGCAGTGTTCTCAATCGGGTGGGCCAGGGTCTTGCCCGGAAATCTTCGGTCTCTCTCTTCTCATAAGACCGGCATGGGTGTGACAGAGAACACTGCCGGAGGACTTTGGACTCCGGGCCCGGTGGGTTCGATTCCCACAAGGCGGCTCCCGACGCACTTCCTCCCTAAACGAGACCTCAAATAAATTCGTGATAAACTTATGTCAAAGACACGTGCTTCGTGGACCTCCCCCGTCCAGCGGTGCGGACACGCCCCCGACGATGGAGAAACATATTTATGTCCTGCGGGTACATCGTGACGGCTTTTGCTGCTGTTTTCGGTGCGTCCGACATCGCTTGACCCAAAAATTTCACCGCAGCTCCTCGTCCGCTGGTTCCGTACGAAATATGCTCTCTCTCTCGCTCTCTCTGTCTCTCTGTCTCTCACTCTCTCTCTGTCTCTCTCCCTCTCTCTGTCTCTCTGTCTCTCTCTCTCGCTCCCCGGCCCTCCGCAGATTGCTCATAACAGGGCGAGTAGGTCGCCCCAAAATGAGAGCGATAACCCAGCAGCATCCTTCCTGGCGTGGAGCGGGCGCCCCCCCCCCCCCTCTCTCTCTCTCTCTCTCTCTCTCTCTCTCTCTCTCTCTCTCTCTCTCTCTCTCTCTCTCTCTCTCTCTCTCTCTCTCTCTCTCTCGCCCTCTCCCTCTCACCCTCTCTCGCCCGCTCCTGGCCGGCACATCGAGGTCCCCAATGATACCATCGCTGCCCGCCGCCTCTTTTCATCATAGGCCGCGTTCAATAGCTTCCTGGCGCGGCCCGGGGCCCATCGAGGCGGCCCGGCGGCCCGCGCCCGCCATATCCCCAGGAAACGGCTCGAAACGCCTTTTGGGGAGGTGCGTGCGTGCGTGCGTGCGTGCGTGCGTGCGTGCGTGCGTGCGTGCGTGCGTGCGTGCGTCACAGACCAGTACGTGAATCATTTTTCACTCTACTACTCTGGATTTTGAGACTTGTATAAGGAGTCCCGATTTTTCTCCAAAGTGTCGAGGGCCGGGAGGAAAAAGGATTGCCCGGCCGCGCGGGGTGCGTGTGAATACTTTCTCCAGCGCCGAAAATTTATTTGAGTCCGAGCCCAGGCAGGCAGGCTGCAGAATCGCGCCGTGGCAATGGAGTGCGAGTTGGCGGTAGTGCGGCGGTCTTCGCTGAGCAGAGTGCTGCACCATGACGGCGACGTCGTGGACGTGGGTGCCGACTGGCGGGGTGCGGCAGCGGGGTGTGGCGGTGACGACGGCGACCGGGGAGCGCGGCGCGTGCACACGCAGGGACCGAGGGATCAGCGCCGGGACCATAAGCGGAGCATAGCGGAGCAGGCTGATAAGGGGCCGTGCACACATTACGTAACGCATATCTCGATTTAAAATCACCCTCCCAAAAGAATAATAATAATAATAATTCAACAAAAGCAAGAAGTACTGCCTAAATTTTCGGGTAGGATTTTCTGATCATTTTTTCTTCATTTTTTTCCTGACAAAAAAAAAAGGGTGTATGGACCGGAATGGTTGTAAGAGGCATGATTCGCGGACGACCCCCAGGGGTGTGACGTCATGCGGACCAAACCTCCTTACGCACGCCCGCTATCATGCGGCCCGAAAATATAATAACACCCTGCCAACCCGCGGCGAGGGGGGCGGTGCGGCGGGGAGCTCGCGGTGCGTACAACGCCACGGGGAACAGGGCCTGCTCCAACACAACGGCGGTGGTTATTCCTACCGGCCAACAAGAAGTATGGGCTGCCGGGGGACAGATCACACGCAGTGCGCGGGGACAGGCATGTGATTCTCCACTACGTTTTGTTGTCACTTTTTCATGTTTTTAAGTTGTCCGCGCCCATTAGCACCGCGTCCATCACGTTGGCCAGCGCTGCGGCGGATCACAGCCTTCCCGATCACACCACGGATCCCGAGCGCCTTGCTATGGGAATACTGTGTGTGGGGATGAACAATAATATAATGTGACGGCCGCCGCAGCTCATGGCGCAGCTCATGGCACAGGGCCCATCCATCAAACGTGACAAGCTGTCCCCCCCCCTCCCCCCACAGCACCGCAGAGGTTAAAGCCTTCTTATCAGACACGACACGGGCCGCTTCAAACGGCGGGGAGTAGGCGCGTGAGCCGAAGGCAGGCGAGTCCTAAGTGTATACACCAAAATTCAAAATAATTGTTCACCACAGTAACTTAAAGTTCATAAAATATGAAAACAAAATATACCCAAAACGCAGAAAATTTAAGACGAAGTCAAGTTTGTCAGTTGTCTCTCCCTCGCGGCGTTACGTATATTTTGCACGCCTCCCTGAGTTGTCCGGAGTGTAGGCGCCCGCAGGGTACGTTCCGTTACAAGACGCCGGCGGCAGGCGACAAGACGGCAGTGACAACACGACAAGGCTGTGACAACGCCGCCTACAAACCTCTGCACCCCCTTCCTCCCCGAGCAGCAGCGGCGGTGACTAGCGGTGTTGTGAGGGAAACAAAGACATTCTGAGACGGCGCCCTTCCGAGTGGACGGTATTCGGCCAAGAAACGCCCTGCCCCCTCCCCATAGCCAGCCCACCTCCCACAGGTGGTCGAGAAGGGGAGAGGGATGGGATAAACGGTATGAATACGCACAGCGTAAGGCCTTCCGTTACACATATGCCTCCCTCTCTCCTCTCACTCCCTCACCCTCATTGTCCCTGACCCCGTCTCACTCCCCCACATCCGTCACTCCCTTTTCCTTCTCCCTCCCACGCTCCCCCGCGTTATCCCTTCACGCAAAGTAAGAAAACAGACTTCCAGGTCAAAGGAGCCGCGCCTAAACATGACGGCACGTATAATTCAGTCTCTCTCTCTCTCTCTCTCTCTCTCTCTCTCTCTCTCTCTCTCTCTCTCTCCTCTCTCTCTCTCTCTCTCCCTCTCTCTCTCTCTCTCTCTCTCTCTCTCTCTCTCTCTCTCTCTCTCTCTCTCTCTCTCTCTCTCTCTCTCTCTCTCTCTCTCTCTCTCTCTCTCTCTCTCTCTCTCTCTCTCTCTCTCTCTCTCTCTCTCTCTCTCTCTCTCTCTCATTAATTTCCCCATGTCTGTCTGGTGAAAAGGGTGCAGTTTCGTTCATTTCCATACACGTACACGTCCCGTGTCCCATATGTATGGCCTTTTCTCATCATTTTTTCTTATTTTTTTCCTGATAAAAAAAAACGGGTGTATGTCTCTCTCCCACGCTCACAGGTAAAAAGGGGGGACTTTTCGTTTTGAGGTATATTCGTCGTGCTGTATATATTATACCAGGTGTATCATTGGCCCCGGGCAGTTTCGGTTTTAGGCAGTCCCGCAACGCACTATCTCCGTCTCTTTCTGGCTTGGCCAGAGGCGCGAGACAGAAAGAGACGGAGATAGTGCGTTGCGGGACAGCCTAAAACCAAAACTGCCCGGGGCCAATGATACACCTGGTATATGTGGTGTTCGGGTGGCGTGTGCTAGTGTGGTGGGGGCCGCAAGGACCGTACCGCACTGTGCTGTGCACTGTCAGAAGAAATTCATCCGAAATTCTCGTATTTATTTATTTTTAAATTTGAAGTTTAGAATGATTAAAGCTTGCATTGAAGTCACAGAAAATGCTACAAAGTCCACAGAAAAGAATGGTGTTTCAAAATCATCAAATTTACGAATGAAAATAAAAACTGTAGACTTTGAGTGGGAGTGGACAGTGTAGTGTTCGCGGTAGGCCGTCGAGCACTGACCCGGAGGCGGACATGCAACAGACTATTACCCCACCGGGCCACCAGAGGGAGGCCGTTTCCCGCGTCATTACAATATTCTCTTACTTCCGCGAAACGCCCCCCGCGGCCGGAACCGGGACGAGACGGAGACTCTGTCCAAACTCGTGATAGAATCTCAGAAAGAGCACGACGACGAAAGAGGGATTTATTCCCGTCCTGCTGGGGGTGGGTGGTCTCACAGGCAGAGTATCGCCTCCCCCCCCCTCCCGCACAACATTTTTTCCCTCCCCCGCCTCCAGACCCGTTTTTTCCCCTTCACTGTTCCGCACCGTTCGGCGGCGCGGCGGCCTCTGGCCTATCAGCATAATACTCGGCAGGACTGCCAACCTCCGGCGGAAGGCGTAACGATGCATTCCTCATCCCGCAACAGCGCTGCGGCCGCCCGCGCCGGTTCGCGTGTCGTCAAGTTGAGCAGTTGGCAGCACTGTGTCCTCCCCCACCTCCTCCCCCTCCTACTCCTCCTCCTCCTCCTCCTCCTCCTCCGTGGCAGGGGTGCCACCGCCCGGCCGCTCGCGTGACCGAACCCGTTCATGTAAAGTGATAAGGCGCTGCCCTCGGCTGCTTTCGCGGCCGTTACGTCACCGGCGGGGACCGTCGGGGGTCGCCGTCGGGGGTCGCTGTCGGGGGTCGCCGTCTGGGGTCGCCGTCGGGGGTGCCGTCGGGGGTGGCGTCGGGGGTCGCCGTCGGGGTTGCCGTCGGGGGTCACCGTCGGGGGTCGCCGTCGGGGGTCGCTGTCGGGGGTCGCCGTCTGGGGTCGCCGTCGGGGGTCCTCGGACGCCGGCGCCGCCCGGACCCCACCGCGCCGCTTTATTTCCGAATTACAGCCAAATTGGTGGCGGCCGGGCGCCCGCCTGTTGCCTGGGGCAGCTACCTGCTCCACGCCGGTCGATGCAAACTTAATCTTTTCTGAGCTCGATAGGCGCCGGCGCCAGCAGCCGGCGCCAGGTGAGGCGCCACCAGGTGAGACGAGTGTGATCGGGGGCCGCACAGCACGCACAGCACGCGCGCGACACTCAACAAACAGGTGGATTTCGGTTGACAAAGAAAGGTTCAGCGGCACCGTAAAACAGACGGAGAGAGTGAGAGACAGAAAGAGACGAGGAGGTGAGAGCCCAGACCCTTGCCACGCCAGCAGGACGATTGTAGCACGGAGCCTGAACCGAGCCGAGCCCGCGGCGCGCCGCCCCGCCCAGCTCAGCCCCTGCCGTGCCGCTGTGAAAAATTTGCCGCCATTCCAGCGACAGCGACACCTCACTCCGCCCTCTCTCCGCCGCTGCTGCCGCTGCGAGCAGGTCAGGGGGCGGTGTCTCCATCACAACACTCCCGCTGACAAACTTCTAGTGCTTCTGCTCGCCTTATTTCTTTTCCTGCCAGGAATAATAAGTCTTGATTTCTCCCTTAGGTTCTGATTTAGTTTCATTTAACAACTATTGCTGGCAGTACAAAGACATGCACGCAGCAACCCCTTTTCTCTCTCTCTCTCTCTCTCTCTCTCTCTCTCTCTCTCTCTCTCTCTCTCTCTCTCTCTCTCTCTCTCTCTCTCTCTCTCTCTCTCTCTCTCTCTCTCTCTCTCTCTCTCTCTCTCTCTCTCTCTCTCTCTCTCTCTCTCTCTCTCTCTCTCTCTCTCTCTCTCTCTCTCTCTCTCTCCCTCTTTCCCTTGCCTTTCCCCTGGGCCCTCTTAGGCGGCCTGTCTGTGTGTGTGCAGCAGACAGCGCTGCTGTCCGCCCGTCGTCCGCCGCTAGGACATCCCTACATCAATTATAAAGAGCCACTTTTCACGACAACTTCGCTGGGGTTGCGTGCACACACACACACACACACAAACACACACGCTCACACAGACAGTACACGGACTGTCGTTCAAAAACAAACGACGAGGAGAAGACAAAGAATCCACGTAACAACAACGCCTCAGTATAGTTCCACGCCGTTGCGTTTCGGGCCGCGGTTTTTATCATCTTGGACAAGTTGTTGTTGTTGTTGGCTATCCACTCGAGTCGAAATGATCGCCGAAAAGGGGCGAAGCGCTGCAGCGGCCGTGTGTGTGTGTGTGTGTGTGTGTGTGTGTGTGTGTGATGGAGAGGGAGAAAGTGTTCCCCGACATGACCGCCGAGCTGTATGGTAGTGGCAGCCCTGCTGCGCTGCATCGGAAGGGGATTATACACACATCGCGGGAGTACGCGCTCACACACACACACACAAAAAAAAAAAAACACAAACGCACACACACACACACACACACACACATACGCACACACACATAAACGCACCACCAGTCATGCACCGCGTGCGTTATTCGGTGGGGTAAAAAAAAAAAGAAGAAAGGAATACACTCTACAACAAACATTCGTGCTGCGCACACATTGCACGCTCGTTAGGTTTCAGCGGCGGCGGCGCCCCGTACACACAGGAAGGAAAGGAGGAGAGGCTGCATCAAAGGCCAGCGGCACCCGCGGACAGGGAATCTGTACTGCATCGATCAGGAGGGGAAAGAGCGAGAGAGAGAGAGAGAGAGAGAGAGAGAGAGAGAGAGAGAGAGAGAGAGAGAGAGAGAGAGAGAGAGAGAGAGAGAGGGGGGAAGATGGGGGAGGTGAGCGGGGACTACCGGAGTGGCTATTGCAATAAAAAGGTTACCTGAGAAATATATTATTTGTAGGAAACAAACAAGTACTGCCCCCCCCAGAAAAACAAAAAATAAAATAAAAAAATACCGGATTGTTGTAGCCACTGTGCATGTGTGGGGCTAAGCAGACGGATTGCCCGCTCCGGGCGCTCGTTGTCTCGTCAGCACCGCGTCAGTCGGTGACTCGGCAGCCCGCCGGCAGCCGTTCTCCGGGTAGCGGGGCCTTTTTCATTACGGCGCCAGTGAACGGTGTAAATCAATGTCGCGGGTCATTGATCTCCCGGCGCCCCGTGCACCCCCTGCAGCGCCCCCGTTCGGCCGGTCGGGGAGCCGGGCTGGCGGACGCGGGGCCGGCGGGGACACACCCGTATACGAAAACATCCCCCCTCCCTCCTGGAAACCCCTCTCCTACCCGACCAACCCATTCGACCCAGACCTTTCCTCACTCCTCCGATCGTACCTAGCCTCCGCCCCCTCCCCCCCCCCCCCCCGGCCTCCCCTTTCTCTTTCTGTCCCTCTGACACAGCAATGCGCTAGACAGAGACAGGATCAAAGTCTGATTGAGCGGAGGCGGTAGGGGCCGGAGGCCGGAGGGACGATCCCCGGTGCGGGCCGGGCGCCAAAGTCCCCATTTATTGCAAGGGGAGGAGGGGGCTGGGATAGAGAGAGAGAGAGAGAGAGAGAGAGAGAGAGAGAGAGAGAGAGAGAGAGAGAGAGAGAGAGAGAGAGAGAGAGAGAGAGAGAGAGAGAGAGAGAGAGAGAGAGAGAGAGAGAGAGAGAGAAGGCGGGGCGCAGGATAGCGGGGCGCGGAGTGAAGGAATGGGAGCGGTAAGGTGAGGGGTGGGGGAGAGCGGGGTGATGGCTGGAGGCTGACGGAGGCTACGGAGGCTGCCGCCGGTGGCGGAGGCAACACCCAGCCGGTCCCGAGAATCATCAACTTTATTACTGCGCTCGCTGACGTTATTTTGTGCTGGAAACTAAAATTAAGCGTCGGCGCTCGTTTATTCCGGCTCGTCGTACCGGAGGAGGCGAAATGCAACTTTTAGCGGGGGCCCGGCTTGATGCCCGCGCGTCGGTGGCCTTTTTTATGAGCGCGCAGGGCCCAGGCCGAGCTGGCAGCAGGCGGGGCTGGCAGGGCTGGCAGGCGGGCGGCAGCCACGGGATGTATGCCGCAAAAGCGAGCCCGATTCGGCGTGAAACGAACAGCACGAGAAGGGGCGACGCAACACACAAGCAAAGAGGAATAACATAACGGAGGCTGCGAGACTTTTCGGATCGAGCCGCGAAAGAGGGCGGGGCGCGGCTGATGAAGGGAGGGATTCAAGGGCGGCGGCGGGCCGCGGGGGCTGCGAACTACCCTAACGCCGGCCCCTAATGGCGGCGTCGTGCTGTCCTTGTCCGACAACAGCGCGGCCCGGCCCGGTCCGGGGGTGCGACGAGGAGCGCAATACCAGAGACTATTCGGCTGCACCACCGCGGCCCCGGCCCCCCCGGCCCCGCGGCCGCATCGCAAATGAGGTGGCAATTTTTTCGGAAAGCGGGAAAGCAGCGGGTGGCTGACCTCTCTCTCTCTCTCTCTCTCTCTCTCTCTCTCTCTCTCTCTCTCTCTCTCTCTCTCTCTCTCTCTCTCTCTCTCTCTCTCTCTCTCTCTCTCTCTCTCTCTCTCTCTCTCTTTCTCACTCTCTCTCCCTCTCACTCGCACCCCGCGGGCGGGCTGACTCTCTGATTAAGACGTCGCAAAGCGGACAATGCTCCGCTGCGCTCGCTGGCAGTACTTTTGCTGGCGCTGCCTTCACTGACGTCACCCTTCAGAGGACGACTTCAGACCCACAGTCAGTCCCTGCGGCATCCCCTCCTGCTTTTCATTAAGCGATGGACCAAACCGGCTCTTCACACCTTGTCTTCTTCCAACCCTTCCAAATAAAAGGAGAGGGGGGGGGGGAGGAATTGAAAAAAGAATAAAAGTGAAAGGCTTATGAGCAGAGTCGTTTGCGAACGTGTGGCAATGTAGGTGGAAAAGTGTAGAAAAGTATTTGTGTGTGTATGTGTGTGTGAGAGGCAGGGAGAGAGAGAGAGAGAGAGAGAGAGAGAGAGAGAGAGAGACAGAGAGTACGCAAGGGAGAGAGCGCTGTCTGGACGTCAGTGCGTCTTTTCCTCTCGCCGCTCCATTCTATCGCACGCTCGTGTTGTTGGTACAACAGGATTCGAGGGCTGAAAAGAAAAGACGAGAGGGGTTGGGGGAGTGGGAAAGCCTTCGGGCCCGCGAGTAGGCACGCGTGGCGAAGCACTGGCGGGCATGCGCGCGGCAGGCAGAACTAGGCCACGACACCAGAGTAAATATAAGGGAATGTCCATAAATTAGATTGCCGCCCACAATAAAAAAAATAAAAAAGAAAGAGTAGAGAAAAGTATTCTGTATGAAAGTTTTGCAGGGAGCACTAAAGCGTCTGTGCCGCGCCGCCCCCGGCTGCCTCCCGAGAGAGGGGGGAGGCCGGCACGAAACTATCACAAAATTCAACCACCATTTTCTTCACGTTCTCGTCATTGCACATTGCATAATATTTTATCAAAAAAAAATTCTAAAGTGTACGTGGCTTTCATTACATGTGTCGGAGCCCCCTTGGGAGCCCCCGCCTCGGGGGGCCCCCGGTTGTTAATAACTTGTGGCAAGGCGTCGTAGGCGTCGTCGGTGCCCCCCGCCGCCCCCCGCCGCCCCAGCCACCTCACCGCAAACTTTTTGCTGGCCGCACACACACGCACACACACACACACACACACGCGCACGCACTCGGCCCATCCCACGGCGTCGGCGCTCAACTTTGGGCAGAAACGCGATAGCGAACTCGTCGCTTTGATTGCGGGCACTGGCCGACGCCGACGCCCTTGTCTGGGAAAGGTACCCCGAGGCCGACGCGGAGCCCCCCCCCCCCCCGCTGCTGCCGCCGCCGCTGCCGCCCCCGCTGCCGGGAGAGATCTCCGCTCGGAGCAAATGTTGGGAGGGGTGCAGATTGCGAGGACTCGGAAAGGGACGCTTTGCGGCTTCACTCACAGTAGGGAGGTAACAAATTTAAACGAATTTTCAAAAAATATTTTATTTTATAAAGTAAGGGGGCAGAGGCAGAGAGGCAGAATCGAACCCAATGGTGTCTTAGTTTGCAAATTCCGTGCCTCTCTTCTTTTCTCTCTCTCTCGCCACAAAATAAAATCTGACCTGGATGGTGAGGGGGTGTGGTAGGGGGGCGTAAGGTGTTGAGGTCGGGTGGCATTACCAAGAATGGGATCCCCTGCTGAGGGGAGCGCTGCGGGGGGTGGGGGTGGGGGTGAATGGGGTGCACGCAGTGTGCGCTTCATAAGCTCATAAGTCGGCGGCAGCTTCGAATGGGGACGGCTGTTTGGCATGCGTTTGCCCTCCTGGCTGCTGCCTATACCGCTGGAGCCGCTGGAGCCTTAGCTGCTGGAGGAAGAAGGGGCCAGGGTCTCTGGAATGAGGAGGAGGAGGAGGAGCAGGCAGTAGTGCTGGCGGCAGCGGAGGTTTTGGGCTCGCCAGACGGGTCGTGGGCGAAAGAAAAAAAATAAGGGGAGTAAGCGGCCTTGTGGAAGGGGTAGTGAGTCCGCGCTGGTGCGGTTGGTACCGCTGCTGCTGCTGCTGCTGCTGCTGCTGCTGCTGCTGCTGCTGCTGCTGCTGCTGGTCGGGAAGCACCCAGAAGAACCCCGTCTGCTTCACAGTGCGCTCACAGAAGCCGCTTTAGGCTGTGTGGGCGGCGGGAAGGAAGAAAAGGACCCTCGCATCACGTGCACAATTTTTCGCGTGGCAGTAATAATTATTTGCCCCCCCCCCCTCTCCCCCTCTCTCTCTCTCTCTCTGTCTCTGTCTCTCTCCCCCCTCCGGTTTCAATTACTGCTCACTCCGTCCACACGACGCGGCGGCATAGGACTGATTATTTGCCTTATCGCGGGAGTAAAACTCGCAACCCTTTCTTTCCTCCCGTTTATTTTTATTATTTCACATAGGGAGCGACAGTAGTACATATCAACAAAAGTCTCGTGGGAATGGAAGCGGAAAATACGGCTTATAATAAAGAAAGATAGGGGGCGCAGCGGGCGCGGCGCTGAGGGAAAGCAGGCATCAAACACAAGGCCGTGAGCTGCAGACCGGACCGGGCCGGACCGATGCGACAAGGCGGTGAGCCGGCACGGTACTGCCATGTGAACGGGACCCGCCGAGGGGAAGGGACGGAACTACCGCAGGAGATGGCACTGCAACCTCTGCCTCGGCACCGCACTGCTCCGCACCGCACCGCTTCGGTACCGCCAAGGTTATGGTACGGTCCGACCACCCGCCACCATCGTAAACAACAGGCCACTGTTTTTCGGTGTGGTTTCTGCTCCGGTCATGTATGGCGGGGGACACCGTGGGGCACCCCTTTATATGCTTGTCCCAGAATATCGGCCGCAGAGCACGGTTTTTGTATACTCCGACGGACAAAAGGGGGGACTGCGGGCGCGCGACAATGCTCCTGCGGGAAAAGAGAGGAAAAGGAGAGAGGGGCAGAGACAGAGACAGAGAGAGAGAAGTGCGAGAGTAAGTCGCGGAAAGTGCGATGCGTTCCCTCCCACCGAGCCTCAATATTCGGCAGCAGTTACATCAGAGTTCTTCCGTTCCCGTTTGCACACCCGTTGAATCACTCTCGGCCACCGTGTGCACGCACACACACACACACACACACACACACATCTGAATGTGAGGCTGCGGGACGGTCCTCGGTCCTCCCCCGGAGGACATAAGTACTCTCCGCTGCTGCCCTTGCCCTGCTTTTGCTTATGGTTTTCCTGATTTATTGGCAGCCCCTTGGCAACGCCAGTCGCCCGCGCACCCCTCCCCCTCACACCTACCTCCTCCCACAACCCTACCCTGCCGTACCCAAGTCACGCTTGGCCTGACGTATGCAGTACCTCTGTCACCCGCACACGCCCGATACGCCCGTTGGCCTCGCCCGCCCGCCAACGGAACGGTATGGAACGAACCAGCGCTCTCTCTCTCTCTCTCTCTCTCTCTCTCTCTCTCTCTCTCTCTCTCTCTCTCTCTCTCTCTCTCTCTCTCGCTCGCTCGCTCTCTCTCTCTCTCACGCTCGCGCGCGCTCTCTCTGTATCTCTCTGATACACTACGGTGCACCCTCCCGATTGTGACGAGAAAATGTTTAAATCTTTTGGCGGGAAAGCGATGTGTAAAAATACAAAATATATATTTATATATTGCGAAGTCAAAGTGAGAATGTTACAGAGGAACGGAACAGACTGAAGCACTTCTGGAAGAGAGTAAGGCACCCCAGCCGAGCCGACTCCCCTGGGCATATTCCCACAGTGTCGGCGAAAGACACACATGCAGTCCAAGACACACACGGACTGGGTGTCGTCAGCGCCGCCTAGCCTGCCCCGCTCCCAGCCCTGCTTCCCCCGGAGCTCCCGGGCCGCCCGGCTGCTGGCGGAGGAAACGGCAAACAGAAATAAACTGTTGAGTCAGTCGAGGGAGGGGACGGGGCAGCAAACACTCCTTGATCTGAGATTAATCTGTTTTTCTTCACGAGCCGCTGTCGTCTCCGGAGACTAAGATGGATTAATCTACATCCGAGCAGAAGAAGCGAGGAAGGATAGAGAGGTGGATGGACGGACGGACGGATAGAGAGGAGACAGATAGACAGACAGACGGACGGACGGACTGAGATGTCCTGTGAGCGCGTTCTCTTCTCCCCACTAAGCGGTCGAGAGTAGAAGCGCGTAGAGTTCGCAGAGAGGGTCGGGAAATGGGCACAACAAACGCCTGTTTGTGGGCAAGGCCATTTGATCTGAACAATGTAAAACGGCGCGTCGAGGGGTAAACTACTCTTTCAGTGTAGACTGAATACTAATATTATTCATTACTTGAATATTTGGAAGGGTATCATAATTTTTAAAAATCGACGCGGACGCGGGTCTCCCTTCAACGAAAGTACAAGCTAGCTGACACCTCTTTCTTCCATATTATTTAGTTTATAGCTAGGCTACGCTAGTGCTTTAAAGAGGTATCATCTGCTAAAAAAACTGGCGCCCATCGCTAGACTGGCGGCGTGCTCTCTGTCCGCGCTGGGCCTGGCCAGCCCCCTTGTTCTGTTTGCCTCTTTGGGCAGTGTCGGGATTGCACGCGGTGCACTCCGTCTGCGCCGTCCGTCCATCCATGCAGCTATACTGAGCCGAAGGTCTCTTGCTTGCCAGTGCTGCTATACAGTGCGACGACTTAATGCTTTGCCACCGCGGCGGGCGCACACCTGACCGGATAGGGTTGGACGCGGAACAGGTGCAAATTTGTTTAGGACCAGCACAACAGCAAGGTTTACACGCGGGCCTGAGCTTTTGTTCAAGCCTGCTGCTGCTGCTTCTAAAGTCACCCCCCAACAACAAAAACAAGAACAACCCCTTACAGGCGAAAGCGCACGCAGCACGGAGGGTGGGGCGTGACGCAAAGACCAGCGCTCTAAATTATTGCAAGGTGCTCTCTCTCTCTCTCTCTCTCTCTCTCTCTCTGTCTCTCTCTCTGTCTCTCTCTGTCTCTGTCTCTCTCTCTCTCTCTCTCTCTCTCTCTCTCTCTCTCTCTCTCTCTCTCTCTCTCTCTCTCTCTCTCTCTCTCTCTCCCCCCTCTCTCCCTGTCCTTTCTCTCACGGCATTCCACTTGGGCTGCTTTGTTTCCTATTAACCACAACTGCCGTCCGTGTGTGTGGAGCGTGATGTGTGGCGCAGACACTTACTTTGCTGTTCGCTATTACGGCTGCTCGCACGACAACTCTCTCCCCCGGCGCCCCCTCTCCTCCCCCTCCCCCTTTCTTCGTCTTGTGTTTCTCCGTCTTATTCAGGGAATGTGTGTCCAGGAATTTCACGACGCGAGTTTAAAAAAAAAAAAATACACAGTGCCAGTATGCAAGCCACCAGAGAGCTCTGTCCGCCACCGACATTCAGTCTACTTTCAGATAATTTCTGTTTCTCCCGGAAACATGAAAGTGAACACAACTTTAATGTGTACTACTCGGCCTTTTTGTCTCTCCCCTTCAAGTGCGCCTTCCGTCCCTGCAGCAGGCAGTTGTTGCCGCTGCCGCTGCCGCCGCCCGGCCTACTGTTGCCGCTGCCGCTGCCGCCGCCCGGCCTACTGTTGGCGCCCGCCGCCGCCCCCCAGCAAGCGGCGGGGCGGACCGTGTCCCAATAACGTATCGCAAGGCCTCGGATTGAATCGGCGTGTGGATTGGAGGGGTAGGAGGAGGGGTGGGGAGGGGAAATAAAGTATTTGGCGGCCTCTCAGGGACGGTATTACGATATTGTCGCACGTATTAAACAAGGCGACGACGATCGGCGCTGCTTTCTGCGTAAAAATGAGACGTTTCGCACGGAATGAATGACACACACACAAAAATAAAATGGCGTAAAATATGAAAAGCGCGCGGCATCGCAGCCGCTTTTATGTGCCGGCCGGACTCAAGGGCAGGACCGGAGGCCACGGCCGGTGACGACACCCGCGACACTTTTATTCCCTTTCTTTACCTTTTTTTTTTAGGTTCTTCATTCTCCCCCGACGCTATTTCCGCGGACGCCTCGAGGACGCCGCTCGCGATGCGGATAAAGGAGGTCGAGAGGGGAATGAGTTTGAATTTTTACATCTGATTCTTTTTGGGGGTGGAAGTTTTGTATTTTCTATATAATTATTTTTGTTTTGGTTCAGCTTCAAACATCAATTTGTGCCAACGCCACTTAATTCCGTGGCCGAGATCACTGAACCTGTTCTCAAAACGAGCCCCGCGCGTGCGCTTGCCGTGACCACACCCCGTGTGCCGTGACCTCGCGCTCTGTCTTCGTCGCACCCTCGGCGCCCCGCGCGCCCGCAGCGGAAGCGGGACAGAGACGGCAACACGAAACGGCCCCCGCGCACAAAAGGCGGCGGTGGCGGCGGCGGCGGCGAAATCTGCGGAAGTGACGCAAGCGGCATCGCCTTAATTCTTTCATCCGAAACCTTGGCTCGCGGCAGCTCCGGCCCGCGCAGCCCGGCGCAGGCACCGCCTACATTATCCCCACAAATTGCCAGGGCTACCCTACCATCCCCTTCACTTCCCGACCGCCGCCTCGCCATTCGGCCATCCGACGCCATGCCGAAGGCGCGGGGACCCCGGAAACGCAGACATGATAATAAATTGGGAAATGATAAATATAAGAATGGAGACTGACGTCGTAGACGTGGAGGGGTTGGGGGTTTGGGGGGGGGGCGACTCTCTGCTTCATAACGGCCGCCCACACAGAGGGGGAGCCCCAAGGGACCACCGCAGCTCGCCTCCTTCATGACAGTCGAGAGTGTGCTGTTGTCTCAGGGACCTTCGGGCATTTACTGTTGTTGGCGCTCTCCGAGTTACGCGGCGTTAACACGCCGGTGATTACTTGACGTGTTGTGTGAGGGAGTGGGGGGGGGGGGGGGGGGCAGCATGTGGAAAGTGGTTTCCCCGGAGTAGGAGAGGGGGGGGGGCAGACAGGTGAGGTGGAGGGCGGACGGGAGGGGTGGCCGTGACCGGAAGCGCAGGAAGCGACGCGAAAAGAGAGCGCGCTCACACACAAACTGTGCGAGTGAGACACACGCGCACACCCCCTGCCGGAGCAACAGAGACGCCCGTATATGTTTATGAACGCCCCTCCCGCGCCGCCCGCTGCCACGGCCTGACCGCCTTTGTACCTGGCATGCGAGCCAAACTTCGGCGCCACCATTTTTATGGGGTAGACCGCTGCTGGCCTGGCCGCTCAGGGCCGCCAAGCCAAACCTGGACCCGGCACACCTCTCTCCCTTCCCCCCCCCCCCCCCCCCTCTCTCTCTCTCTGTCTCTCTCTCTCTCTGTCTCTCTCTCTCTCTCTCTCTCTCTCTCTCTGCAGCTTCTCAGCCCACAACAAGCCGACATAACTCAGCTGGTCGTCACGGGCGTCAGGCCCACACGCCCACACTCCACGATCCCCCGTTTGCCGCTCCGGGGGCTACTATACTCTCTGGACGCGATAAATCGTCGAATCGGCGCCGGGCAGGTGTTGCGTGTGTGTGTGTGTGTGTGTGTGTGTGTGTAGGTGTAGGTGGATGCGTGTGCGTGTGTGACGCACACGTGTATCCGCCGCGAACGCCCATCCCATATCCCACACGCCGACGGGAAGGTGAAACGCCTGCGAAGTCCAGGGTAGGCCAGCCCGTAAGACACGCACGCGTGCGGGGAGCCGTGATTGCCTACCCATCAGGCGCTCCCGCTGCAGAGTGCAGAGCAGCAGAGCAGCTGCTTATTCAACGCGGACATACCTCTTCCCGTACACTTCAATTTCTTCTCCTCAGTGCTCTTATTACACCTCATTCCGGTGTTCCTGCTGGACCCCTGCTTCTCCGCAGGATTGGGGTGGGTTCGAGGGGGGCGGCGGGGAGTGAAAAAAAAGAGGGGGGGGGGGGTCGCCCGGTATTGGCACGGTGCCGCGGGCGGGTATCTCCGCCAGGCCATCTAAGTCAGCGTCAAGGACTTTATGGACGTGAAGTGATTGCAAAGCCGGGACCCGGGTGCGCAGCGGGGCGCGGTGCTGCGCGGCTGGGGGCCCGCCGACGCACCGCGCAGGACGTCATCACCGTCGTCACGTCGCTGTCGGCGAGCCCCGGCCAGGTGAGGGGAGGGAAGGGGAGGGACTACAGCGCGGCCCAGGTACTTGAACCCGCAGTGTCTGCCAACTGCCCCTTGACCCAACCCCTAAAAAAGAAAAAAGAAAAAGAAAATGAGAGAGAGAGAGAGAGAGAGAGAGAGAGAGAGAGAGAGAGAGAGAGAGAGAGAGAGAGAGAGGTACGTGAAAAAATGTGGGGAAAGGAGAAGGGGAATGTATGGTTTTCTCGGCTTGTGTAATTTTCGTCTGGTATCGAAAACATAGGACAACGGGGGGAATTAATTGTACACGGGATTAAGCGGTTGAAGGATTCAAGGGTTAAGGTTACTGCTGTCAGCCGCGGAAAATTCTCTTCCCGCCTCCCATTATTTGAAGAGCCGCAGAATTTCAACTGGCGCGTGCCAATATGATGCGAGCATCACGTCGTAAAGAATTTCAACTCGATTAGTTTTAATGTTACTGCGAGCGCGAGAGCGTTATACACTGCGTAAAACCTTGTTCGACATTATCGAGGTTGCAGGGGTTGGGGCGAGGAGGGCAGATCGGGTCGGAAACACATCGAAGACGTCCCCCCCCCCCCCCGCCGCAACCGTCTCTGGTTATTTTTCATTAAATCTTAAATCACGGCCAAGTTTGAGAGGTGCAGCCAGCCGTCTTCACTATCATCACCTCCCCCCCCCCCCTTTTCTCCCTGTCCCTTGCAAGGGGGGAGGCGACTGCTGCACGCAATAAAATGAGAGGGGCCCGCCACTCGTAAAGGGGTAGTCGACCAGAAATTATGTAGCGAACGCGGCTCCTCTCCTGCTCATTTCTTCTCGCCCCTTTTTCGCCTTTTCGGTGGTCTATAGAACGCGCGGGGCGACACGCACACACGCACACACACGCAGACCGCACAGCGAACCAGTCTAGCGTTTCACTGCATGTATTTGCAGTCGGGGTTTGGCCGGTGGTGAGCGGGGCCGGAGGGCAGGGCTGGAGGGCGGGGCTGGAGGGCGGGGCTGGAGGGCGGGGCTGGAGGGTGGGGCTGGAGGGCGGGGCTGGAGGGCTGGAGGGCAGGGCTGGAGGGCAGGGCTGGAGGGCGAGGCTGGAGGGCAGGGCTGGAGGGCGGGGCTGGAGGGCGGGGCTGGAGGGCAGGGCTGGAGGGTGGGGCTGGAGGGCGGGGCTGGAGGGCGGGGCTGGAGGGTGGTGCTGGAGGGCGGGGCCGGAGGGCGGGGCTGAAGGGGCCGGAAAGCGCGCGGAATTTAAAATCCGGCCGTAATGTGTCGCGGGCAAATGCCGAACGGCGGACGCGGTGGCCGGGGTGAGATGCGAGGGGCGGAAGGCCGGGTGCACCGGGGGGGGGGGGGGGTAGGTATAGGCGGCACGGTTAAAAATATGGGTTCGCACCCGCAGATTCTTGCGAGAACCAGGAGGAAAAGGGGCGGGGCACAGATAACCAATTCCGTATACGGTGGAGAGGTTCGGAATTTACGCCGGTATAAAATGTGAGAAGGCAAGGGATGTCGACGCAGCACGCCGCTGCCTCCGCTGCCGCTGCTGCACTTTCCCTTTCGTATCGCCGTGCGACGGCGGATGCGCTGGGGTCAGTGACTCTCCGTCAGGGCCAGCGGCCCTGCAGCAGGTGCCACGCAGGGGGAGGGACAAATTGTGTTCGAGAGAGAGAAGAGAGAGAGAGAGAGAGAGAGAGAGAGAGAGAGAGAGAGAGAAGGGCGAGAGGAGGACAAGACAATCGTAGCGACGAGGAGGCATTTCTACGAGTGGCCCTCCTCCTCGCCCGACGGCACCTCCCGGCCAGGCCAGCGAGGACGTTGACTTGTCCCTTGGCTGCCCTTTAAATCACTCCCCGAGCCATGACTTACGGCCCGCTATTTTACACGTTGTCATCGGCGTGTGGTAAACAGTGCGCGGGGGCCGTGATGTGCGTGGGGCCTGCGGGGGCCTGCGGGGGCCCGGCTGCTGCAGGGTACTTCTGCTAGACCTCCCCTATAGGTCCATACCAATTAAATCAAAATTTGGAACATAAATTTTTTAGACAAAATACAGGAAAGGCCTTGCCATTTTTTCAAAATTTTCCAAAAACAAAATTGAGTTGTTTTTTTTAGTGGTAGAATGTTTGGACTAACCCCTGGAAATGGTGTCTCATGATGCTCATGACTCCAGAAAACGACTTTATCCCCGTCGTTTAAATAGTAGCGCGTAGTACCCGTCGGGACCTTATAAGTCGCGATAAGTGGTTGAAACACCCGACCAAGTTGTGGCAACTTCACGAGACCTCGTACAGCGACTGGTAATGATGCTAGGAGCCACTCCAAGAAATCTGGTCGAGTTGCCACAACTTTATCCCGTTCTTTTAAATAGTAGCGCGTAGAACCCGTCTGGAGTATCTAGCGAAAAAGTTCGGATACGCACATTTAGCGAATATTTTTTTCACGTACTGCACAAGGTCACGTTAGAAAATGTGAACCTTTAATGTAACGCGCATATCACCCGAAATGAAATGGCAAAAAATAATGACGCGAAACAGTTCCGCACCCCTCCATGGAACAACTACTAAATTTTTTCCCCCCAGACTAGCTTACTCCTGGCGGTGTACGTTTGCGACGCGGATTGCTTTAGCCCAGGAGGGGTGGGTCATCATTTATCTGAATTACCACAAGGCCTAGTCATAGGCAAGCGGCCAGTGCGCCGGACGGTCGCATCGGTCCCGGCGGCGCGGCAGCGGCGGCAGCGGCGGCAGCGGCGGCAGCGGCGGCAGCGGCGGCAGCGGCGGCAGCGGCGGCAGCGGCGGCAGCGGCGGCAGCGGCGGCAGCGGCGGCAGCGGCGGCAGCAGCGGCGGCAGAGGCTCCCCTCACACACACACGCACGCACACGCACACATGCACACGCACTCGCACGCACTGCCCACTGAATCCTGAGGAATGGCATCGGGCCCCCGCCTAGACTTGGCCCGCCCCATTTAAAGCCCGAACCAGCCGCGCTCCCCCCCCCCCCCCCCCCTCCCGAGGCTATCCCCCGGCCCCCCGAACTCTTCTCCGTCTGTTCGGGAGCTTGTTTTGTGTCACGTGACTGCGCAGCTCCAGTATCAGGTCTTGTATTATTTGTAGTATGGAAAGTCGCGGCCAATACGCAAACACACGCAAGACGCCTTTAAGGGGGCATACGAATGTGTGGCAGATTTACGTGTGAGTGTGTTTGAGTGGAAGAGAGACAGAGAGAAAGAGAAACAGAGAGACATGAGACAGAGAGAGAGAGGGGGGAGCGGGGGAGAGAGAGAGAGACAGAGAGAGGTGGAGTAAGAGGGGGACTGCAATGCCAGGGTGGAGACGAAGAGAAAAAGGGGGAGGGGGATCCCCGCGATATGTCATGTATATGGGAAATATAGGGGCGCGCGGGATATGGGAGGAGGAAGCGTATGTCTTATGGATGGGAAAAAATCAGCGGGCATGGAGGGCGAGAGAGAGAAAGATACAGCGAGGGTGAGAGACAGAGAGGAGAGGGTTGGGATGGGGAGGGGATGGCTCTAGAGCAGTGACGGCGGATGATTAATAACATCTTGCAAGAAAAAGAGTGTGTGCGTGTGTGCGCGTGCTGTCACCGCTCACCGCGAAACATCAACAGCAGCGCGGATTTTTGGAAGCGACAGGACACAAGACACCGAAGAGCGCTGCTTAAGAAAATTAAAAGGAAGAAGGAACGTCGTGGAGAAGAGAAGGAAAAGTGGTAATTGTGGCTGCAAAAAAAAAAAAAAAAAAAAAAATTATCCAACCACAGGCAGAGATTCTCTATTTAGCACGCGTGTTCGTGCAGCCATATATTGCGAAGACCGCTCATTTAAATCAGAGGACGTGACTTATGGCGCTCATAACGGTCGTAATTAACAGCGGAGTGAATGCGGAATACACTCGCTTCCCAGACGTGACCTTGAAAACGGTTGGTAGGCCCGGCTGTGCGCCCGGCGAGCTGTAATTCACTCCGTTATCCTGCCACACTGCTTATCCCAACTGGCCGGGTGCTTACTGGGGCACGTCCGGAAAACGGCGCCGCAGTGTCGTTCCACCTCACTCCCTCTCCCTTTGATACGCCAACCAGAGAGAGAGAGAGAGAGGGGGGGGTGGTTAGGGAGAGACAAGGCGGTGTTACCATTTCCTAAACTCATCTTGAATCCTACGGCCAACCTCAAGAAGTGAAGCCGATATGATTAATCATTTTCTTCCTGAAATTTGATAGAGAAAGCGAGAAGTGCGGGGGCTGTGTAGGCGAGGGAGAGAGAGAGAGAGAGAGAGAGAGAGAGAGAGAGAGAGAGAGAGAGAGAGAGAGAGAGAGAGAGAGAGAGAGAGAGAGAGAGAGAGAGAGAGAGAGAGAGAGAGAGAGAGAGAGAGAGAGAGGTTGGTGGGCGTCGCTGAGGAAAGAGAAGGATGGGGGAGGGAGAGAGGGAGCGGCAGTAGGCTCATTTTGGCAACGCCATGCCATGACACACTCTTCGTAATTAATTTTAAACTTTGCTTAAGGACGCCCCCCTCCCCCTCCCCCCGCCACTTTTCGCTGGTGCGACCAACTTCCTGCAAAAAGCAGAGGAATGTTACGCACCGACGCGCTGGCCCGTTGGTGACTTCCTGCGGACCAAACGAGATTTTGGAAGCAGGAATTCCGCAAGCGGCCGTAACTGATTTTCCCTCTGGGGAAGAAATATCCAAGTTGCTCCCATTCTCCCTCCCTCAGCAGTGCAGTGTGCCTCGGCCCCTAATCCTGTTTGCCAAGAGCAAGGCCAGCAAATTGTTTCGTCGTAGAAATTGATGAAACGCGGGCGAACGCGAGGGGGTGTCCACAGACGTGTCCAAAGACGTGTCCACATGCCTCCATGAGACCCTTGACAAATGGACCTCTGCTCTGCACTCTGCTCCCTCCCCTCAGCCCTCGTGTGTGTGTGTGTGTGTGTGTGTGTGTGTCTGTCTGTCTGTCTGTCTGTCTGTCTCTCTGTCTGTCTGTGAGGACTGACTGTCGGCGGCATCGGTCCGGAGGGATCCTGTGGAGATCCCGCGTAGTCCTCAGAGGTCGGAAACCAGTCGAGATCTGGTTGTTTGCTCTGCCCGCTATCACCAAAAACAAAAATGTTTCCCGAATCTGTGCGATCTGTGCTTAATTCGAGCAGAACACGGTGGGGGCGACACGATCCCGACAGATATTGGCTCGGCCCGGCTCAGCTCGGCTCGGCTCGGCTCGGCTCGGCTCGGTCCCGCAGTCAGGAGGCCTCACCCAATTTGCCACGCGGAATGTTTGTCTGATGCGGTCACGTCGTCGTGGGTGGGCGGAAGTGGGGGTGGGAGTTGTAGCAAAGCGAACGATATTCTCTGTCGTCTTCCCCTCTCCTCTCCACCTACTCCTTTGTATGTTTTTTTTTTTAGTTTTTTTTTGCCTTTTTGGTCAGTCCTCTGCGAGGAGCATGACTTTCGGACGAGCCATGCCCCCTCCGTCCGGCCTCCGCTCTCCTCTCTCTCTCTCTCTCTCTCTCTCTCTCTCTCTCTCTCTCTCTCTCTCTCTCTCTCTCTCTCTCTCTCTCTCTCTCTCTCTCTCTCTCTCTCTCTCTCTCTCTCTCTCTCTCTCTCTCTCTCTCTCTCTCTCTCTCTCTCTCTCTCTCTCTCTCTCTCTCTCCCTCCCTGCCCTCGTTGAGCAGGCGTGAGGAGCGTGGAGATGGCGCCAGGCGCCGTCCCGCGCGGCCCCCTGAGGGGCTGATTGATGTGCGAGTGCGGCTGAATCTCTCATCAATTGTGTCGGACCGACCCGCGCATCACACTAACCACTTGTTCCGCTGCGGGGCGATGAATCATTCGCATTCACATCGGAATGAGAGCCAAGCCGCGGCAGCAGCAGGGGCCGTGCCGTGCCGTGCCGTGCCGTGCCGTGCTGGTTAAGGTCATGACCACGCCCGGCTCTCCGCCCCACATAATGTATTATATTTTCCACCCGCCAATAATCGTCATCAAGCACACCACCAAAAGCGGCGCTCTCGCGTGGCGCCGGCCATTGTCTGTCCGTCCGCGCTATGAAAAATTACAACGCGCCGTTTATCTGGCAGTTTGATAGCGCTGTTGTGTGTCCTGCTGCCGGGTCCGCTTGCTGCGGAGCCCAGACGACGGCGGTCTACAATTTTGTTCCTACAATTTTGAAATTCAGAATAAAAGTCAAAAGTTGTGTGAGTTTTCGACGTTTTATGATCAAAGGAGACCTTTCCGAAAAAGTCTCTTTTAGCAGATGATACATATTATCACCCACAGTCTTAAAAGAAACAATAATACAAATACATATAATGTATCAGACACACAAAGAAGACTTTATTTTCCTAACGTTCCAGAATCTTAAAAAACTAGGAAAAATTTAGAGTCGGAATCATCTACTTCCTATTTGATTCGAGATTCAATTTTTTTTTTTCTAAAAATTTTTGAACAATTAATTCCGCAGCGTGATCTTCAGACCCCAAGTAAATGGAAGACGTGCGTCCGAGCGCCCTGTGCACTGAGCACTCCCCCGGTGAGGCTGCTGCCTGCTGCTGCCCTGCCACCGCCGCCGCCTGCGAACCGCCGGGTAGGCCGTGCGCTGCACAGGCGAGCGCGGCGGGCTGCCTACCCACAGCTTCGCAGGCGCTCCGCCTGCTGCGGCCACTGCAGCCCGCAGTGCTGGGGGAGGCAGCACACAGCGCCCCCGTGGGCCCCGCGGGGGGTATGTGTATCATGAGCCGTATGTTCCAACGTCTCCAGACATTGTGTGTGTGTGTGTGGGGGGGGGGGGAGCGTTCGCGTGTGAGTGAGTGTTGACCTCAATCGGAGATCTTGTTTTTTTATGTGGCGCGATCGACGGCAGCGCTGGTGGTGGCTGCACTGCCGCGCGGGGGCTCCGGGCTCCGGGCCCCGCCACGAGCCCCGGCCGCTTCTCTTGTTTATGGTGGCGATGGTTGTCGTTAAGAACCAGCAGAGCGCAGGCGGAGGGGAGGGGGTGGAGTGGGGGAGTAAAGTGTCAAAACCCCTTGGCTGAGGCGGGGGGGGGGGGGGGAGCTATCATGGGGTGGGAGGTGGTGGGGTAACGGCCGGCGCAGAGAACAAAAAGGTCTAATTTAGGGTCAAAGTCAGACCACTTACTTGACACACACTCTTTAGACGCGCACGGCTTACCTTAGCCGCGGGCCCTAGACACGATGGCTCGCCCACACAAACCCATCACGTCAGACTTACCGGCATTTTTCATACTTTTTCTGAGAGTGCCGGATGCCGGGAAGATATGTCGACGGTTTAATTTCCGTTTACACCCATAGAGTCTTCGATCGAGGTTAGAATGGCCTTGATAGTTATGGTCTTTAACTTTTACAAGGTCTTTTTGTATGGATTTGGCTTAAGCTATAGTGAATAAGCTGTGTGCAAAAGTACATTCCTTGAATAAAGTCGATTAATCTTGGAAAGTACAAGGCCAAGACCACGATTTTCTGACAGCATTATTACAACGAATCACCCCTCCACGATCACCAGCCAAAAAAAAGGCACTAAAGGAAACAAAAGAAAAAACACTTTGTGAGCAAGTGCTGCTTGCAGCACTTGAACGGCACTGAGAGTGTGTGTGGCACAACAAGTAGGACGGCGTGCTGATCCAGGCCCAGGAGGCGGCGCTGGCGGCGCTGTGGCCAAAGCCAGTCACCGACATGTTTAAGGGATTCCCTCGCTGATGCCGCTCACGTCCGCATCCCCCACCCCCAAAACAGATGCAGCTACGCGATGACACATGCCCCGGGCCGGGGGGGGGGGGGGGGGCTCCACCGTGTGCGAGATCGGGTGGGCGGGCGGGCCGCGCACATGCGGTGACGTATACAAGCAGAAACAACAGAGATAAAGTCGCCGCCCTTCCCTTCACCCCCTGTAATCGTAACCACCCCCTCCTCCCCCTTCTCTCTCTCTCTCTCTCTCTCTCTCTCTCTCTCTCTCTCTCTCTCCCCCCCCCCTCTTCAATCGGCAATCGGCAAACAGTGCTCTCTCTCTCTCCCTCATTTCTCATGGTTAAGCCATCCATATCACTGCAGAAAAACTACACAGTGAACCGTGTCATCGTGCCCCCGTACCCCCGGGTCCCCGTGCCCTAGCTGGGCCCCCGTACCCCCCGTGCCCTAGCTGAGCCCCCGTACCCCCGGGCCCCCGTGTCCTCGGCCCGCTTAGAGTCGTGGACAACCCAAAGGCTCCGCGTGCCGAACACCCCGACTTGACTGTGTTTTCCCACTTACACAAAGGGGAAGCGCGGCTGCTTGCTCCCCCCCCCCCCCTCTGCCTCTACCTTCTGGCCCCCGTCAGCACCTTCCTCCGCCCCTACATATTCCCCCCCCCCCCCCCATACTCCAGTCGGCGCTAAGGTCGAGGGCGGCCAACACTTCCAGTCAATTGGAGTCGGCGTGGCACGGCGTGGCGCAGCGCTCCCCCGCTGGTGATTTCTCTGTTCTGTTGATGCCGGTTTCCGGTGGCCGCGGTCGCTGGCCGCCCGGAGAAGCCGCCCGGAGCCGACCCAACCACTTCCCCCCGACACCCCACAACCCCCGGACCGCACAGACCGCAGGAACCCCCGCAGCCCCCGCAGCCCCCGCAGCCCCACGGTGTCGGCGCTAACCGGAGGAATTCTTCTCACTTTAAAAAAATTTGTTCAATGAATTACTTTTGTGGTTGTGCGGTCTAAAAAATTTGTTTTGAGCCAGCGCATACTATGAAAGTGGTTGTTTCACTAACCAGCGTTCAATAACAGTGAGAAGAAGACTAAACCAGAAATGCATGGAAACTTGTTTTTTTTTAATATAATTTTTTTCAAATCGCTCGGAGAGATGCCGGGTGCAGCTGACGTGTGCGGAAGCGGTGGTGGCAGCGGCAGTGGCGCAGTGACGGACGCCGACTGTGTGCAATGTGACACGGAGCACAGCGTTCTGTCCACTCGAGTGTGGTGTCCACTGCGCGCTGGACACCACACTCACACACACACATGTACACACTCACACACACACATATAGAGCGCGCGTTATTAATCGAGAACACACGTGTGCGTGTACCAATTACCTGCATGCCGCACACACAAAGCAGCTGCTGGGGCCGGCCGCCGGCCGCCGCCGTATAATTAGACAAGCTGAAAAATGGTCCTCGAGATGAGACAGCAGCATCGCAACACACACACACACACACACACACACACACGCACACACACACAGGGCAGAAAAATGAATCGCGGCCGGAGAAGGGAAGCGTGCGGAGGGAGGAAGAGGGAGCGGGGAGGGAGGAAGAGGGAGGGGGAGGGAGGGAGAGAGGTAGACGTCTCCGCTAATGCAGATAGACTCCTAGCATGCCTCTTCTTCGGGACGCCGCGCCGACGGAAGAAATGGGTCGAGCTGCGGCGGGGAAAGCAAGGTCGTAGAGGAGGGAGATAGAGAGGGAGAGTGGGCGCGAGAGCGAGCGAGCGAGAGAGAGAGAGAGAGAGAGAGAGAGAGAGAGAGAGAGAGAGAGAGAGAGAGAGAGAGAGAGAGAGAGAGACGGGGTCAGGCAGAAGCCACGGCGGCGGCGGTGGCGGCGTGAGTATAGGGAAGGCACATGGGCACGGCTGAAAAAGGGGGAAGGCGGTGGGGTAAAGCGATGCGCCTCCAGTGGCGCTTCCATAAGAACAACTCCCCCCCCCCCTCAGCGCCATCTGAAAATATCCCTGTGTGTGTGTGTGTGTGTGTGTGTGTGTGTGTGCGAGCGAGCCTGTGTTGGGCCCATGTCCTATTGCACTAAACTAGATGGACGGCCCGTACACACACACACACACACACATGTGCACACGCTCACACGCACACGCTCGCGGACGCACACACACAAACAGGGCGGGCCGTCCCCACGCGGGGTAAATTATTTGGACGGACGCAAAGTGAAATAGTGCGACAGATAGTGTGCCGAAAGCAGCCGAAAGCGCAGACTGCTGTCTTTCGCCTCTCGTAATGCTTCTTCTTCTTCTTTTTTTCGTATAAGAGAGAACGCACCACCCGCATTGACTGTAGTTGTTTGCTAAAGAATGAGAAAACTATAAAAGGAAAGGAAATTGCGCCAGAAATTTCAGCGCGGAAATAGTGATTTCTGTCGTTTTTCCGGACCGCTGTCGAACGGTTTGGGGGTTAAACGGCAGTCCGACGACAAGGCAGAGCCGGAGCCGGGTCCCGGATCGGAGACAGAGAGGACAACACCGGAAGTGACCGGGGCCGCCGGATGTGCGAGCGAGACGTCGGCCGCCTGTGCTAATGTGTACTAATGCGGGGCCGCTTCCGGATGTAGTGCTGCCCTCTCTCTCCCTCTCTCTCTCTCTCTCTCACTCCCTCGCGCAGCCCGACCGTGTCAGGGAACAGACAAGGACGGAGCGCCACAATGGGGGGATGGAGCAATTACGCTGGCAAAAACGAGGATGAACCGGACCGCAGCGGGGAAAAAATTAGGTCGTGGAGGCGGAGGGCGACAAAGTGGGGGGCTTTCTTCTTTCGCGTACGACTGACTTTTCCCTTCCTGCGAAGAAACGGCGACAAGAGTTCGGGAGGGCGGTGTGCGGTTGGCAGTCGCGGCCGTTTTCGAACGCAGCGTATGAGAGGGCGGTGCGGGCGGTGTGGGCGGTGCGGGGACGCTCCCCAGATGTCCACTAGTTACCCGCACGACCCTTCTTTTTGTGGAGGGCGGTGCGCGCGGACAGTAATGAGTAGAATGTCTACAAGGCGGTGGCCGGTGGCCAGGGGACCAAAGGGCTCCGCAGGGGGGCAGGCGAGCAAGGCGGTGAGACTGAGCAGTAAATCAAGGTGAGAGACAAATTGCGCCCTGATGGCGGTCGAGGTTTCGTCCGATTTTGTTCCCTCTCCAGTGCGAGGTGCGGTGCTCTCCTGGTTACTCACTTTCTGCGCTGCCCCGCGTCACAGCCTCCCATACTCACCTGCAAAAGACAAAAGAGATGAGGTGAATTTGCGCATCCATATGGCCGAGGACGTGGAGCGGGACTGGGTTATAGCAGTGGCTGCCCGCTGACGACCTGCAGGGCCTGGCCAGCAACCTAGCGACACACACACACACGCATACACACACACACACACACGCACACACAAAGCCTAGCAACCAGTCTCAAGGAAAACCTTCCCGCAGCCGCGGTTGGAGCCGCAATTTTTCATTCCAATAGGACGGGATGAAAAAAAAGTGATCGTCTCGAGACGACAAATCGTGTTGATTCTTTGTTTGCGTCCCGTTTCTTTATGCGCCTAGTTCGGAAGTTGCCAGCTCATTTGGGAGCCTGGGACTGTTTCCGGGATGTGAACCCCGGAAGGGAGGGGGGGGGGAGGTATAGGGATGAGGGCCTTTGTGAGAGGGGCATAGACATAGAGAGCGAGGGACGAGATAGAGAGGCTAGCGTGGAATGGAAGATAGGATAGGATAACATACAAGGGAAGAGATAGGATCAAGGATAGAAAAAAAATACGGTATGATAGGAAAAGCGAGGCAAGAGATATTCGCGACACGGTTAGGTTTAATAGAAAGATAGAAGGGTTTCGCTAAGGGATGATAGGGTGCACCACCGCACGGGTTCCACCGCGGTCGCAGCATGGGGTAGCAGTAGCAGCAGCAGCAGCAGCAGCAGCAGCAGCAGCAGCAGCAGCAGCAGCAGCAGCAGCAGCAGCAGGGTGAGAGGTCCAGCCGCGTGCCTGCGTGCTCCCCGCCAAGCTCACCCCGCCCCACCCCGGCCGACCGGACGAATAAGTTGGTCCAATCACATCAAGTGACGTTTCACTAAGGACTGCAGCTGCAGCTGCAGCCGCAACCGCAGCCGCCGCCGCAGACCTCGACGCGCTCTGGTGGCGCCGGTATTTGATCCCGCGCCACTGCTGTGTTTGTCCCCGCGCTGGGAAGAGGGGAGAGACTCATACGCGGAATCCGGAAAGCGCGTTCTGCACTTTCCGACGTGAGAGGAGAAGAGCGAGAAACCTTTTCTTCACGGGGATTGCAGCACATGGGTGGGTGGCCGACGTTTTCAAGCGCCACATTCAGCGCCGAGTTTTTAGTGCGACTGTTTGGGCGCGGCTTTTCCGGGTCGCGAGAGACACTAAATGCGTGCAGGGCGCATAAGGTCCGAGGTGTTACGGCGCGGCGGTACTCAGGAGGAGAAACGGTGACTGTAAAAACCGTGAAACATGCGGAGAATTTCCGCCGGCACCGGGTCGGTATCCCCGGGCTGCGGGCAGGGTAGCGGGCCGAGGAGACCCTCATTATAACCCAAGGCAGCAAACCCGCCCTCCTCCTCCTCCTCCTCCTCCTCCTCCTCCTCCTCCCGAAAATCTTGCCGCTTTTCGTGGTGGACGAAATACGGTGGCACCCTCCTAGACTAAGGAAAAGGGCTTGCTGTTGGCTCTGGTAGGGCCAGACCCAGACCGCCCCAGGCCGGCCCTGCAAGACGCCCCGCGCCGCGCCGAGCCACGGCCACTTCCTCCCGGGCGCTGTGAATGGTGCCGTTGACCCGCCCCCACTCTCCGTCTCCCCCTCCCTACCCCCTTTTCTGTGTCTCTCGCTCCTTTCTCTCTGTCACACACACACACTCTCTTTTTCCGTATCTATCAGTCACTCTCTTTGTCTCTCCCTCCACACGTCGCTGCCATCGACAACCGGTCAATAACATGACGACCATGTCGCCAGACATGTTGATCAGACAAAAAGACAAACGTCGAAAAATGGGAACCGGGAATAACAGCCAAAATATCGCCGGCCATGATCTACGCGACGGATTATGCATGGGTGCACTCTGTCCTGCAGTCGGATTATGCATGGGTGCACTCTGTCCTGCAGTCGGATTATGCATGGGTGCACTCTGTCCTGCAGACGGATTATGCATGGGTGCACTCTGGCCTGCAGACGGATTATGCATGGGTGCACTCTGTCCTGCAGACGGATTATGCATGGGTGCACTCTGTCCTGCAGTCGGATTATGCATGGGTGCACTCTGTCCTGCAGACGGATTATGCATGGGTGCACTCTGTCCTGCAGTCGGATTATGCATGGGTGCACTCTGTCCTGCAGTCGGATTATGCATGGGTGCACTCTGTCCTGCAGTCGGATTATGCATGGGTGCACTCTGTCCTGCAGACGGATTATGCATGGGTGCACTCTGTCCTGCAGTCGGATTATGCATGGGTGCACTCTGTCCTGCAGTCGGATTATGCATGGGTGCACTCTGTCCTGCAGTCGGATTATGCATGGGTGCACTCTGTCCTGCAGTCGGGTGCTCTGCCGATAGACCGCGATAGACAACCACGCTGGAGCAGGAGGGGTGGCCGCTGGCCGCTGGCCGTCGGCGCGGCGTCCGTAGGCCACGATGCTCTCCACGGCGACGCCCCGATATCAGTCGTGGAGCCCCGCGCGCCCCGCCGGGCCCGGCTCCCCGGCGCCGTCACCGAGTTTGCCAACATGGACAAGCGGACGGCGGCGGCGGCGACAGCGCGGGGCGCGAAGAGATCGGAGCAGCGGCGGACGACGCCGATCCAATAACTCGGCGCGCAGAGACAAAGTAGGTAATTCACTTTTTTATAGTTTCCGGCCTTCATATCCTCTCTTCTCCGGGCGGCCATCATGGCGCACCCGCGACCCGACCCGACCCATTCTCCAGTGCGGCCGGCCGACAGGGGAGTGCCTATACCAGGGTGAATTAGCAATGTGGCTCATGCATCCCATAGTGCTATCATAGAAACAAATGAAATTCATAAAATATTTAGCAAAATTTAATTTTTGCAGTTTTTAATGGCCCAAAAACACAAAACACGCCATTTTTAAAAAGAATGTGGAAGATTTTTTTTTAAAGGAAAATAATCATCACAAAATTAATTTTAAAAAGTTCTGTAAGTCTAAAAATTGATATTTTGGCCCCCGATGATGACGCCTTGGAGCAAGAGCCCGCCCTGCGGGTGTTTGCCTTTCCCTCCCGTGATAATTGGCGATGCCGCTGCCGCCTACGTCACGCCGCTGATCCCTTCGTTACGCTCGCCAAACACAATGATCGAAATCTCCCCGCTGCCGCCGCCGCCGCGCACTCGCCGTCACCGCCGCCTCAACGGCTCACATTTTTCCCGCGCCTCCGCCGCCTCCGCCTGCTGCGGGCCGATCTCAGCCAGTGAACATTCCCTCTCGGCGGGAGGAGGCGGAGGCGGGAGGCGTGAGGAGTTGGGCGCAGCCGGGATTTTGTGGCAGGGTCGGAGGAATTACGTCTCCGTCTCCTGCGTCCCACCCTGCCTCTCCTGTTCACTGTTGTCGGGCAGGGGATAGACGGTAGAGGCCGCCGCTGCTGTTGCTGTTGCTGCTGCTGCTGCAGCAGGTTCTGGAGATGCCGGCCCCCGCTGACAGTGTTGCGGTCGCAGCAGTCGCTGCGGGCTGCGGCCGGCGGCTCACTGCCGTCCACTTTGTTGTAGCGTTGCCACGGCAACAAACTAGCCGAGGAGCCCCCGCAGCCCCCGCAGCCCCCGCAGCCCCACCGCCTTGTCTTTTAAGCCGACAGGCGTTGGCGGGCACCGCACTGCACTATGCCGCACCGCCAGGGGCGCCCTCATGGGGTTTGCGGAAGGGCAGTTGCCCTACCGCATTTCTTAAAGGGAGGGAGGTAGACGACTTTCAAGGGAGGTAGAAGGGGAAGGAAAAGAAGAGAGAAAGGAAAGAAGAGGAAGAAAGGGAGAGGAAGAAAAGAGAAGAAAGAGGAAAGGAGAGCAAAACTCAAGGATTAACTCTGTAAAAGGGATCATCTTAAAGGGAGGTTTTGTGCTTAAAGGGAGGGAGGTGAGGTGCCTTGCCCTACCGTCTCCAGAACGTTTGGGCGCCAAAGTTTGGCGCCGTCACATTCAAACCGGAACTGGCGGCCGACCGAAGTAGCAGCGGCAGCGGCGTGTCCGTAGAGAGGCTAGCGCGCCAGGCCACAGCTACAGCCACAGCTACAGCCACAGCTACAGCCACAGCTACAGCCACAGCTACAGCCACAGCTACAGCCACAGCTACAGCCACAGCCACAGCCCTGCCCTGAGGACAGCGCAGCGCCACCGGTAGCTCCGACCCTCGGAATCGATTCGGAAATAAATCAGGGCACAGAGAGAGGAAGGGAGAGGGGGGGGGGGCAGTGAGTCGGGGCGTGAAGCCAGGTTTGGTTGGCCACCCTGGAGCAGTGAGGCGCTCTCAGGTGCAGTCTGTGCACCTATCGGTGTTCATTCGTGATGCTCTTGTAGCAAACCGGACATCGTACATGCGTGCAAACTCACACACGCACACGCACACATACACACACAGCCTTTGCCACCATCGGGCCCCTCGTTCTTGATAATTTGTCAACGAAAGTGAATGATGGCTAAAAAGCGATCCTTTCGCTCGCAGGCGCTGCCAGGCCTGATTGCCACGCACCGGCCGGGTCACAAAAAGAGACAGAGAGGAAAGAGTGAGAGAGACAGAGGCACACTTTCATTTGCGTGTATTTGCCCGGCTAATTGAAGGCATAAATCAAGAAAAATGGTGTGTAATCCGTCCTTGTCGCACCGGAGCGACTTACCGCCATGCGGGCGCGGGAGTGGGAGTGAGACGGGCGATGTTGTGATTGCTGCTGATTGGCCAGGAAATGCACGACGCGATCGATGAGGAGCAGGTCTGACGAGTGCTGCGCCGGCAGCGCTTGCGGTCTGAATATGACCGCCTCGTATGAAAGATTCAGTTTATTTATTAAACTGACTTGTTTGAGTTTTTTTCTAAACTTTTTTTTTTTAAACTTTTCCAGTCGACGACCTGTGGAAGAGACCTTGTTGCATCACTACAATTCGGGACCCCTCTCCGCCCCTCTCCGCCCCTCTCCCCCTCCCACCCGATGAATTTCGCACATGCAATCACATTAATCATTGCAGTGCATACATGCGATATGATCAGAGCTGGACAGGGCGGGTTAGGTCGGAGAGCACGGCAGATCGAGTGTGTGTGTGTGTGTGTGTGTGAGAGAGAGAGAGAGAGAGAGAGAGAGAGAGAGAGAGAGAGAGAGAGAGAGAGAGAGAGAGAGAGAGAGAGAGAGAGAGAGAGAGAGAGAGAGAGAGAGAGAGGAGAGAGAGGAGAAGGAGGGAGGGAAGGAGGGACACCGGCAAAGTGGGAAATAATTGGTCCATTCAGGTGTAATGATGATGAATGTGGGTTTCACGGGCAAAAACCATTCGCCTGGCGACACCCGGCCAGTCGGCGCACTGCAAACTCGAGGGTCCGTGGTTCAAATCCAGGAAAAATCAGCATTAATTTTTTCCACGCACTTTTTTTTTCTGATGGTGCAAACTGAAACTGAAATATGCGGAACTATCCCGCACATATAACCTATAACTATCCTGTTTCCCGAAGCGGCGACAAAGCATGTGGGTTTGGGGCGCACGGCTGCCAGGGCAATGAAAACGCTACTCCGCTCCGACTATGGGAGGGGGGAAGGGGGGATCGTGACGCCGACGCCACGCCGGGTGACGCGCGAAGGGGCGTCTTGTCCTTTTTACGACGCGGAGGGCGAGTTTGATAGTCGTCGCACAAACAATGCGAAACATTCCCTACCCCAATACCTTGCACCCCCCCCCCCCCCCCCTCTCTCTCTCTCTCTCTCTCTCTCTCTCTCTCTCTCTCTCTCTCTCTCTCTCTCTCTCTCTCTCTCTCTCTGACTCTCCCTCCCCCACGCAGTACCCGTCTGACGACGCTATCAAGGTGAGGGCACGACTCCGACAAACTTTCGGTGAACCGCTTTCGGGTTCCTCCTCTCCTCGCTCCTCCCTTTTTTGTTGTATCAGCGCCTTGTCTCTCTCTCTTTCTCTCGCTGTCCAGTGCTTTCGGCCGGTCCGCACCTGCGCTCTCACTTTCTATCTCTCTCTCTCTCTCCCTCTTGACCTTCGGCCCCTTCCTTCGGCGTCGGCCGGAGGATCATTCTATCCGCCGTCATCCTGGACCTGCTCTATATCCCTTTCCCTCGGCTTGCCTCAAGTTCAGATTGAATTCGCAAAAGTTGAGCGTGGCTTTTTATTTATTTTTCTCGTACCGTCGTTGATACGGATGGAGGAGAGGAGGGGGGGGGCGGGGGAATTGTGGTTGGAATATTTATTGCTGGGACTGGAGAAAATAAATAGATTACGTGCAGCAGCAAATGTGCGATTTATAACGCAAGAATAGCGCCGCCGACGCTCATAAGGATCTGACAACAGCGGACTTCTTCCTCCTGCATATGGTCCAGACACCACCTCTCCCGGGCACATTAGGGGCGTCCGCGAGTGTGTGCGTGCGTGTGCGTGTGTGTCCTGGGTACTTGTAAGTGCGTGTGCGTGAGTTCGTGCGTGCGTGCTCGCTTGCGAAACAGGCTGCTGTGTCGCTGACATTTGCAAGCACCTTGTGGCGCGGCGTGGCTCGGCTGGAGAGTCTGGCTGCTGGACCTGGCTGTACCGGCGGCTGGGCCCGCTAGGTCCAACGGCGTCACCACGCCACGCCACGCCAGCCGGGAACACTAGCGGTACACCACTCCAGTCCCCCCCCCCCCCCCCCCCGCCCTGCCCTGCCCTGGCCTATTGCACTAATACCGAGAGGGACTCCGCCAATCAAAATGACTGCATGAGTCATGGCTCGTGGCTCATGGCTCGTGGCTCACGGCCGGCACCAGAGGAGCCCGGAGGAGCCCTGGGCCCCCGGCCTCCAGCTGCGTGGCGCAACGAGTTCACGTCGCCGGTGTCGAGAGCCACTTTTTATTTTATTCCGGGCCGCCGACTTCTCTCGGCTTGAGGAACGTGGCATGGCCGAGTAGTGCAGGAGGCCAGCGGCGGCCCAAAAGTGTTAGGGACGATTAGATAGGTGTGTGAGAATGCTTTCAGCAGGCGTCAGGAAGAAAAGTGGACCGATATCGGCATATGGAAGGCGGCGGAGCGGCAGCGGCGGTGCGGTAGCGGCGGTGCGGTAGCGGCGGTGCGGTGTGCGGTGCTGCCGCCGCTGCCACTGCTGCCGCAGGGGTGGATGGGAGGCCTACCTGCCAGGCGCTGAGCCGCGCGGCCACCGGCCCACCACCGCCGCCACCGACACGGACCCCAAAACGAGCCGTTACCGTGTGAAAATATGACCCTCGCTTTCCAGTCTCTTCCAGTGATTTCGTCAATTCTTTCTCCAGTCATTCTCCAGTCACATCCAGTCATTTGGTATGTAGTTCAGTCTCTTGTACGAAATTTTCGGGGTTGGTTTGCCACTCGCGCCGCGCGCTCCGTCTTAATGCGATAACCTGCGGCTGGTGATGAGAAGGATACAGGGCTGGTGTTGCGGTGGGTGGGGGATGGTACCCCCCCCCCCCCCACCCTTAGCCCGTGTCCTCATCCAGACCAGAACACACAGCAGAAGCCCACACACGTGCTGAGTAAGTGATGTGTACGGGTGGCCTTTGCTCTGTCTCTCTCTCTTCCTCTCTGCCTTCTCTGCCTCTCTCGCAAGCTCCCTCGCCCCCTCCTCCTCTGCTTCGAGGAACAACCAGAGAGTGGCGCCCTGCTATTCCGAGTTTTCAACGAAACGGAAAAGAGACCCATTAGTGCGTCCGTCGTCCGTTCAGCCCGTGGGCGGTCTTGTGCGGGGCCGGGTGTGTACAGGTCGGCGGCGGCGCACCCTTCAGTCTCACTGAGGACCCCGACAGCACCTCCCCGTCAGGAGCCCCGACAGGACCCCGGGGTCTCCGACACAAAGTTTGGCAAGGCCAGGCCACAGGGCTACTCGCGCCCCCCCCCCCCCTTCGTAGTCGGTGATCCACCCTGGGAAGCTAAGTGGGGCTGATGTTACAGGGGAGACGGTGACTTAAAAAATAAAAATGAAAAAATATTGAGAGCAGCCGGCGGCCGTAATAGGAAAGGATATAAAATTATATTTCGGGGGCTCCGAGTGAAAAAGATAGGAAGTGTAGTTTTGGTGGTGTGGGTTCAAATCGCGGCACTTGATTGGTGGTCTAGGACCGTGTGACGTAGGCCAGTGCCCTGGTGCCGCACTGGTGCAGGCAGGCAGGCAGGCAGGCAGGCAGGCAGGCAGGCAGGCAGGCAGGCAGGCAGGCAGGCAGGCAGGCAGGCAGGCAGGCAGGCAGGCAGGCAGGCAGGCAGGCAGGCAGGCCCAGGCCAGGCCCCAGGCCGCAGGCCGCACAGCAGACGCCATAGGCGTGTTGGCGCGGGGCCAGCGGGACGCAGCACGGCACGGCGGCTTGTCGCTTCTATACTTAATAACACGCGTCCGCACGCGAACACACGCGCACACACGCGCACACACGCACACACACGCGCCTCGGCCAGACCAAAGGCGAGCCGCGACGCTGAGTCGCACGCCGTGCTGCCTGTAGGCGTCTGCTGTGGCGGCGTCAACGTCCTCGCCGCACACCGCACGCGCCAGGCCGCGGTCCGCCGACGGCCAGGGGCAGGTCGTGTCTCGGCGGCGGCCGCGGAAGCCGAGGTCATGGAGACAGACCTGGCGCCCGGGCCTACATGGAGGGGCTCACGGACGACAAGAGCTCTCCCACATAGGTGAAGTGCGGCCAATAAACTGCACCCTCGAGGGTGTTTGAACCCGGGACCTGGCGGACGCTTCAAAATCCGGGAACTCGGATCAAGAGCCCAGGACCGGAGGGTTTTGAGTTTAACAACACCCGTCTGGGCCCGGCCTCGGACGGTGGTGCCCTCTGGGAGTGCCTGCCCCTGCCCCCTCGGCGCCTTGGAAGTGGAGGGGCTCATATTGCCGCCCCCGGAGGCCCAGGAGGCCCAGGAGGCCCAGGAGGCCCAGGAGGCCCAGGAGGCCCAGGAGGCCCAGGAGGCCCAGGAGGCCCAGGAGGCCCAGGAGGCCCAGGAGGCCCAGGAGGCCCAGGAGGCCCAGGAGGCCCAGGAGGCCCAGGAGGCCCAGGAGGCCCAGGAGGCCCAGGAGGCCCAGGAGGCCCAGGAGGCATAGGAGGCCCAGGAGGCCCAGGAGGCCCAGGAGGCCCAGGAGGCCCAGGAGGCCCAGGAGGCCCAGGAGGCCCAGGAGGCCCAGGAGGCCCAGGAGGCCCAGGAGGCCCAGGAGGCCCCTGGCCGGGCGCCGCCGGGGAGCCGCAGACAACCATCCCTTTACTGACTAGCCGGAGTCAACCCAGCGTAGGGCAGGAGAGGGCTGTGCTAGCTGTGCCTAGCGGGCTGTGTGTGTGTGTGTGTGTGTGTGTGTGTGTTCTCTCTTCTCCTGCTGTCGAACTTTTCTGACAGGAAATATATATTTATTTTTTTCTCTTTTCGTTGGCAGCGGCGGCGGTGGCGGTGGCAACGGACGAAAGAGGGAGGTCGGTTTTGGAGTCCTCTCACTTGCGAGCAGCATCCCGACGCAGTGTGTCCGTGTGTGAGAGACCGTTTGTGTGTGTGTGTGGGGGGGGGGGGCAGTAGCGTGCCGGAGTTTTACGAGTCCTCTCGGATCGATTGGCCATGCCGGAATGAGCTGCTGCTGCAGCAGCAGCGGCAGCGGCAGCGAACAGCCACGACGAGAGAGAGAGAGAGAGAAAGACAGCGCAAAATTTACATCAACGTCTTCTAGGACTGTTTTGTTTTATTCTGAGATTCGCTGGGCGTCGGAGAATTAAGCATGATATCCGGAGCGGTAGCGGCGGTGGCGGCCAGTTTTAGGGTCGGAGAGGGGGGGGGGGGTGAAGGGGCAATCTGATGCGAATTGCCTACTTACTGGGGTTTAGTGAGGCTTATTGCCTACCTCCCAGGGGAAGACGTCTCTTGGTAGGTTATGCCTCCAGCCGGCTGCTGGGATCCCCTCTACCCTCCTGCTCCCTCTTGCAGCCCTCGTCATTAAACCTGCCGTCCATCAAATAAACTTGAGCGGCGCGACTTGGTCGGAACACGCAGCGCTCAGCAGCCCTCTGTGGCAGAGAGAGAGAGAGAGAGAGACGGAGGCACAGAGAAGGGGAGGGGAGAGAGAGCGCGACAGACAGGCACAGACAGAGAGAGGAAGAGGAGGGAGAGGGACAGGACGCTACAAGCGTCATAACAATCGTGTGATCCCTGCTCCACTCGGACATAAGAGCGTTACGGATAAGGGTCGGGACGTAGGGGGAAGGGGTGCGAGGGGCTGGGTGGGGGTGGAGTCTGCGGTCAGCCGGGTGACAAAGGGGAGTCTGCCGGACCGGGACGGGGGTGGGGGGGGGGGGAGTGGGGGACGTGATGGACGTGGTTTCAGGCTGGAGGGTGGCAGATGAGTGCTGTTTTAAGGCAGCGACACAATAAGGTTATTAGAAGCGGCGGGAAGGGGCGGCAGCCACTCCTTGTGGTGAGAGCGGGGGGGGGGGGGGGGGAGGGGTCACACGGGCGGTAGCTCCACTCAGACTCACTCAGCCCCTCAGCAGCGTCACACCTCAGCAGAGTGGACAGGCACCCGTGCCGTGCGGGCTGGCCTACCCTAGTGCTCGCAGGCCTTATTCGGCCGGCGGCTGTGGCGATTTTAACGACGACAGCCGCAATGAAAAGCAGCGCGTTTAACTTTTTAAAACAAAAGGGGGGGGGGAGGCTAGAGACGGGATGGGGGGGAGTAAAATAGACAGAGAGAGAAGGGAGAGGTGAAGGACGCACGGAGAGCAGGGGTGCGGCGCGGGCGGGCGTACTGTGGCTTTAGTAGGGGCCTGTGTGGTTAGGGAAGAATAATATTTTCGCGCCACGCTACGCCGCGCCACGGCGCCCGGCCGCCGCCGGACAAGCGTCTTGTCGCCCCGTCTCGGCGGCCCCGCCCCCGGCCCCGCCCCCGGCCCCGCCCCCGGCCCCGCCCCGCCGGTCCTGCCCCCGCCCCAACCCCCAGCCCTGCCCCCAGGCCATCACATCGCACAGCACACGGGGCCATCAATAAAACATGCGGGGACGGACAGTATACCGCGGCTTAATTCAAGGAGCGCACGGGATCTGGACCCCGTCCTGTTACACTGCCACACACACACACACACACACACACACACACACACACACACACACACACACACACACACACACACACACACACACACACACACACAAGGCTGGGTGAACTGACACTCCATTATCTGTATACGGATTTCAGCGGATTTCAGGACACCGACAAAATTTTCTGACATTTTTTTTCCCTTTTTGTCGCAGTAAAATAATATTCAGCTAACAAAAGTTTTGTCGGAGCGAGTGTGGTGTGTTTCTGTCGCCCAGCACTCTCCCCATCCCCTCACCCGGCTGCCGCACACTGCCATCGCGTTCCGGATGCCATGACAAATATGCCGGCCTTCGCCAACCGAAATCCGCGGGATTTGTTTGCTGTGACGAAAAGTTGGTTCAACGAAATAACGAAGCCGTGACAAATGCGGGCGGGTGGCGGGAGGGGGCGGCGGGGCGTGGGGGGCGGAGGGGGCGTGGCCAACTCATTCTCAACACAACACACACTCGGCGGAGCGGCGCGGATTCAGAGGCCGCGGGTATGAGAAATCGCGCGAGCAAGGTTTCCGGGCCGAGTCTCGGAGGGAGCCCTTCACACAGCTCCTCTGCACCGCGCGTATTCTCATAGGCAGACACGGACAGGCGGGCAGCGCTGTGATGAAAATTACGAAACCCGCTGTATTCGTGCCGCCCCATTATTCCCACGCCCATTTTTGTTGTTGTAATTATTCATCTCTTTTTTTCTCATTCGCGAAAATAGATTGCGCAGGAAACAAATGGGCGGGGCAGCTGTTTTGGCGATGGGCTTTTTGTATCGTGTCACACCTGTCACACCTGTCACACCTGTCGGCCGCGGCTGCGGGCGGAGCGTGACGATCCGCGTGACCAGTCGTCACCAGGGGGTGGGGGGAGGAGACAGGGAGAACCGGGCGCTGCCGGCCCTCTGCCCCGGACACGACATCTAGAGGGTACTGCGGCCATGAGCAGCCCTCGGTGCCGGGAGGGGAGGAGAGCGGAGGGGAGCGGAGGGGAGGGGAGGGGAGCGGAGCGGAGCGGAGCGGAGGGGAGGGGAGAACACACTTGGCCCCCCGCTGCCGGCCGCCGTGTTTTCTCAGCCGCAGCACTTTGCCTGCTTTGCCGCTCGCTGCCGGCTCCGTGCTGCACCGCCCGCGACAGGGCAGCTAGCAGCTAGCCGCTGAGGCGCAGGGTTTTTCACTGCCAGTGTCGCGGGTTCAAGTCTCCAAGCCTCCGCGCTGCTTGAATTTTGTAAGCATGACCAGGGCTCTGGGACGAGGGCGGCGACCCATTCCATTTTTGTTCGCGGAGCGAGCGGGCGGGCATTAGCGAACCGCGAGGTGGAGCGCTATCAGCGACCGAAATTTTTTTTGTCCGTTCGTCACCGGCTGACGCCCAGCCAGCGGTCAGCCTGCGTGGTCAGCAGTAGGATCAGACTGGATGGTCAGTCTTTCATGGGTGGGGGGGGGGGGGCGGCACACAGTCCCCAGGCCTGTTGTGCCCCCAAGAAGGCGGTCCGAACGTTCCCGAAAGTTTCCAAAACGTTCCCGAACGTTAGTTGAAACATTTCTAACTGGTATTACAACTGAGTTGCCTGGGCCGAGCACAGCAGGCACCGGGACGTATGTCGTCCGAGCCACGGGGACTGTGTGCCCCCCGGCTGACCGCCTCACCGCATCCCACACAGTCCCTAAGGCTGCTGTGCCCTCACTAAGCGTCACGTGTTTCGTAGTAGTTGTTTTAGTCCTTTAGGGGGTTCAAAATTCGCGTCGCTCGCTCGCTTGATTGTAATTAATCAATAAATATTCAAAAACTTAATATGCTACAATAACAATATTTCAGTTATTAGTTTCAATCATCGCGTAAAAGGAACGTCACAGCTGATATGCACCCATAAGGCGGTGAGCAGCGGGCACACAGTCCCTAGGGCTGGTGTGCCCCCAATGAGGCGGTCGGCAGGGGCGGGCACACGGTTCCTGGGGCTGGTGTGCCCCTAGTGAGGCGGTCGGCAGGGGGGCACACGGTCCCAAGGCGAGGGGTACATCACATGGCAAAGTCACTGTACACCCAACGGAATAGTGTCATGTGCAATCACGTCCAGTCCCTTCCCAATCATTCCAATCACCAGACACCGAAATGATTCCGAGAAAAATTCAGAGCGAGAAAAAAAGCCTGATGGCATGTTTGACCGCTATTGACAAAACCTATGTCGTCCCGGCTTCCGCCAGGACCCCTGCCTTCAACTTCGGTGATCTTACGGGAACCGGTGCTTTACGGCTGCTAGTTGGCCCCGGGACACAGCACTAGAACCCGCTACCCGGCTTGCGCCGGACGGATCTCCCGGCAACCCCTAGCCCGCGCCAATGCGCGAGGCCCCCTCCGCTAACCACGGCCTCCGGGACTCCATAATACTGTAGTGCCCTTCAACCGCAGTCTGGTTTGGCCCCACTCATCGTGGGAGTCCGCCCCTGCGAAGATTTGGAGGACATAGGTTCCCTTCGTACACGGCCGAAGCCGCTGTACTCTACTCGCTACGTACCGAGTAGCGGCATGTCCGCACCTGCCAGATTCAGAGAGAGGAAAACAGAAGCTTCGAACCCTAGAAGCTCTGCACATCCCCCGAGTCTCCCCCCTGGATTTCTCCAGAGGCACAGAACGCCCCCCCGGGCGGGACCCTCGAATCTAGGGAATTGAACCCTAGACCCTCGGGACCGGGGGTTTGTGCCGGCGGCGCCTTAGCCCGCACGGTCGCTTGGACAGCCATACCTACGACACGTTCGGAAGTATATTTTAGGCACTGTCCGCCAAGCTGTGTCACAAGAAAAAGTTAGGCGGCCGGCAAGAGTTGAACCACGGACCTGTCGGTTTCCGACCGGTCCACTAACCCATGCGGCTACCGAGCCACGATGTAGGCATTTGCGCTCCCAGCACTCTAGCTTTACAGAGTAGAGCTGAACATCGAGAAAAAAAAATTTGGAGGCGGAGGCAAGAGTTGATCCCGGGACACCGACCGCTTGAAACCCGCGCCTCAACCCGTGCGCCTAACATGCCACTATACCGATCGCCAGAAACTTCACTGGCACGTTCACACTTCGTGGCACGTTAGCCACACCGGGTGAGGCACTGTTTTCAAACGGTCGGAGTCCTGGGATCAACTCTTGCCTCCGCCTCCAAATTTTTTTTCTCGATGTTCAGCTCTACTCTGTAAAGCTAGAGTGCCGGGAGCGCAACTGCCAACATCGTGGCTCGGTAGCCGCATGGGTTAGTGGACCGGTCGGAAACCGACAGGTCCGTGGTTCAACTCTTGCCGGCCGCCTAACTTTTTCTTGTGACACAGCTTGGCGGACAGTGCCTAAAATATACTTCCGAACGTGTCGTAGGTATGGCTGTCCAAGCGACCGTGCGGGCTATGGCGCCGCCGGCACAAACCCCCGGCGAGGGTCTAGGGTTCAATTCCCTAGATTCGAGGGTCCCGCCCGGGGGGGCGTTCTGTGCGTCTGGAGAAATCCAGGGGGAGACTCGGGGGATGTGCAGAGCTTCTAGGGTTCGAAGCTTCTGTTTTCCTCTCTCTGAATCTGGCAGGTGCGGACATGCCGCTACTCGGTACGTAGCGAGTAGAGTACAGCGGCTTCGGCCGTGTACGAAGGGAACCTATGTCCTCCAAATCTTCGCAGGGGCGGACTCCCACGATGAGTGGGGCCAAACCAGACTGCGGTTGAAGGGCACTACAGTATTATGGAGTCCCGGAGGCCGTGGTTAGCGGAGGGGGCCTCGCGCATTGGCGCGGGCTAGGGGTTGCCGGGAGATCCGTCCGGCGCAAGCCGGGTAGCGGGTTCTAGTGCTGTGTCCCGGGGCCAACTAGCAGCCGTAAAGCACCGGTTCCCGTAAGATCACCGAAGTTGAAGGCAGGGGTCCTGGCGGAAGCCGGGACGACATAGGTTTTGTCAATAGCGGTCAAACATGCCATCAGGCTTTTTTTCTCGCTCTGAATTTTTCTCGGAATCATTTCGGTGTCTGGTGATTGGAATGATTGGGAAGGGACTGGACGTGATTGCACATGACACTATTCCGTTGGGTGTACAGTGACTTTGCCATGTGATGTACCCCTCGCCTTGGGACTGTGTGCCCCCCTGCCGACCGCCTCACTAGGGGCACACCAGCTCCAGGAACCGTGTGCCCGCCCCTGCCGACCGCCGACCGCTTATTGGGGGCACACCAGCCCTAGAGACTGTGTGCCCGCTGCTCACCGCCTTATGGGTGCATATCAGCTGTGACGTTCCTTTTACGCGATGATTGAAACTAATAACTGAAATATTGTTATTGTAGCATATTAAGTTTTTGAATATTTATTGATTAATTACAATGAAGCAAGCGAGCGAGCGACGCGAATTTTGAACCCCCTAAAGGACTAAAACTACCACTACGAAACACGTGACACAAATTCGCCCGCGATTGGCCTTTGGGCAGCCTAGTTTTATTTTTGATCTGGCTATGGATCAGACGCTTTGTCAATTTGATGTCCGGGCCGGATCTGTAGCCGCACCCCTACGGTGGCGGCCGTGCTTCATGCGTGATGCCCGGTGATGCCAATACTGCCACGCAGACAGTCCGGTTCGGTCCGGTCCAGACGGGTCAGTTGTCAGTCACTGAGCTGCATCTGACCCCGGACCACAGCCCGATGTCTGGGGGGGGGGGGGGGGAGAAGACAGCCGCGCCACCCCCTTCCCCCCCCCTCCTTCGCCCACTCCACGCCCCCCCCCCCCCTGGGTCGTCGACGCGGTGACACATTTCCTCCCCCTCACCTTTCCCACACCGGCGGCACACTGCACTATAACACGACCCCCCCCCCCCCCCCTCCCCCGCAGCCCTTCCCCTCTCCCACCCCCCTCTCCATGTCCCGCGCGCCACCGGCTGCCCTAGTAAAACATCATGTTTCCTTTTTATTTTACGCCGACAAACTGATTATTTTGTCCCGTTTTATTTCTCATGCCGGGGGGATGGCCGTAACGCGCGGGACACTTTACGCAACCTGACGCCGGCCGTGCCGCGGGGCGGGGCGGACATGCCGGGCCGACTGCCGCTGCTGCTGCTACTGCTACCGCTGCCGCCGCTGCTGCCGCTGCCGCTGCTACTGCTACCGCTGCTACTGCTGCCACTGCTGCCGCCGCTGCTCCACACGGACGACGACGACGGCTGCCGTTGATGCTTTGGGCTGCGGTCATCGCCATGGCGGCCCCGCCGCGGCACCGACCAAAATTTTCAAAAACATTTCCCGCGGGGGCCGGATGAGATATTATTGTTGATACAACCAATATTTATGCGTAAACATTTTCATATCCTCGACGTCGATATGTCAGTATTCCTGCACCGATGCTACACCTCTCAGGTGTGTGTGTGTGTGTGTGTGTGTGTGTGTTCGTGCGCGCGCGGTGCGCATTTCATTGACGGTCAGGGCTGCTTGCTGTGAGCTCAATGGGGTGGTCGGGCGCCGGGCCATGCGCCCCTCTGTACCCCGCTGTGAGTGTGTGTGTGTGTGTGTGTGTGCCGGGTCTTGACACGCGCCCCGCCACACGGCGCCACGCCCCGCCTCGCCCGTGTGCCAAACTGATGACCCAGTCGGCGAGCGCGCGTCCTGTATTCGTGCCAGTCCCGGCCCCCACACACCTCTCTGCTCGGCTCTCGCTGTGGCTGTCTGAGGGAGCGATTCCTCCCCGGTGCCGCCTGTGCCGCCCCGTGCCGCGCCGTGCCGTGCCGTCCCGTGCCGTGTCGTGCCGAACCGTGCCGTGCCGTGCCGTGCCGCGTCACTGTCCTGTCCGTCCGGACCAGCCCAGCCCAAGCCCACGTCCCACAGCCCCACTGTGTGATGGCGATCGAATTGGAAGCGGGACAAACTGCCCTTCCCTTTCCTTCCCTTCCCTTCCCTTCCCTTCCCTTCCCTTCCCTTCCCTTCCCTTCCCTTCCCTTCCCTTCCCTTCCCTTCCCTTCCCTTCCCTTCCCTGCCCTTCCCTTCCCTTCCCTTCCCTTCCCTTCCCTTCCCGTCAGCCGCGTGCGACGCCCCCGCCGTGTTGTTTCACCATACGCTAACGGAAATCGCGAAGCGTGTCGGTCCGTTCCCGCACCTCTCCTTCAGGCAAAACAAGAATCCATGAAACAAAAACAACATTAGCTCTAGCGGCTTTTGCTAATTTTCCAAATTTTGACTTCACATAAAAAAAAATCCGTGGCTGCATGTTTGGACCAACAGAAAAAAAATTGCCAGAAATTAATGTCGAAGTCCACGAATACCTCATCGATCCCCAAACTTTTTTTTTTTTTTTTTTTTTGCAAATAAACTATCTTGTACCAAACCGCCCCGCCGACCCTATTTCTTTCCCTCGGTGCGTCATGTGTGGCGGTCGCGTCTCATTTCGAAATGACAAAAGAGGCGGGAGGGGCGGGAGGGGGGGGGGGGCGACGGCCACTCGGGGTCACAGCCACCGCTGCCTAGACCAGGAAATGCTTCCTTGACGCTGTCCATCCAACCGCCGCTCATTCTGAACGCTTGCCAATTTTGTTTCACCCCCCCCCCCCCGCTTCTCCCCCTCTCTCTCTCTCTCTGTCTGTCTGTCTGTCTCTCTCTCTCTCTCTCTCTCTCTCTCTCTCTCTCTCTCTCTCTCTCTCTCTCTCTCTCTCCCTCTTTCTCTCTTCCTCTCTCTCACTCTAACTCGCTCACTCTCTCGCACGCTCACAGTTCCTCATATAAATCATCAAGGCGTGGGGTATGCGAGCCGCCTTCCGTCCGGCCTCATGATAATGCCTCCCCCGTGAGCCCCCCCCCCCCCCCCAAAAAAAAAAAAAAAAAAAAAAGAAGAAGAAGAAGAACTAACTAATTGTGACATCAGCAATAATAGTGGTGTTTGAAACCGCGGCCGCCGTGACGAGTCTGGGCAAACTCTGCAATATCTGCCCCTCTCAGACAGAGCGCAGTCGCGCACTCCGTTTACATTTAGCCTCGCGTGGGGCTTCTTGATAGCGGCCGAACCCTCCGCAAGGCTCCGGCCGCACTCGTATGAATCGCGGACCTGAAAATGCAGCCGGTCTTGATTTATGGCGGTGTTTGTGCCAGCCCGCTAACGTTCTCATGAGTCGAGTCACCGCCCTGCTGCTCTGCTGCTGCTGCCGGCGCGCGCATCTCTAGGCAAAGGCGGTGCTATTTGACGGATGTGCGTTCAGTAACCCACATCTCCATGCTAGCGGGCCCGACGCAGCAGCGGGGGAAAAAAATCACAGCCCCACCCTCTCTGCGCTGCCCTCTTATTTTGAATGTTTTAATATAAGACGGTGCGGCCGGGGGAGGGCAGGTGAATTTCTCTTCCCCCAAATGACCCCGCCATCTGTCACCCGCGGCGGCAGCGGGGGGGGGGGGGCCGGGAAGCGCACACATGTCGGGGAAGCCTGAATGTGAACAAGGGGGCGGAATAGCGCCATAGCGGCCGGCGGGACGGTCCAAACGGCTGAAAAATGTGCCTACGTTATATATGGAGAGTGCGCAGGGCTCCTCCGGGCCTCCGGGGCAGCGCCTCCAGGCCAGTGCGCTGTGCCTCCGGGACAGACGGCGGAAGCGAGTGAAATATTCTCCAGCGTGTCATCAGCTGGAAGGAACCATTTGGGTTGTGACACAGCCTTGCCTTTCGACGCGTGTCCTTTGTGTGTTTGTGTGTGTGTGTGCGCGCACGCGCGCCTGTGTGGGTCACTATCAAGTACGCCGTCAGAAAGTACCACGGTTCCAGGCACTTTGTCCTCCCAAAGTCATATGTGCTGAATTCTGGGGGGGGGGGGAGGAATTCAAAGCCCAGCAGTTCAAAGCCTTTTCCGCTCTTTTTCGTTACTTTTTTTCGTCGTTTGAGGAATTCACGATACCGTCCGACAAACAGAGGTGGGGCTAGGGAGGGGAGATGCGAAGGGAGCAAGTCGGATCATAGAATGCCATATTAGCCTGGCATTGCAGGCATTGCGAGACAAGGGCCGGAGCCCAGAGCAGCACGCTCCGTGCCTTCAGCCACCACCCTGGGGGGGGGGGAGTGTACCGTGCGGGGGCCGTCCGCAAATGATGAACCGCCTGCGCCGCCGTAGCCCGTCAGGGGGCGCTGTCTAGCGCTGCCCGACAGCCGCACATTAAACACCCGGCCATTTGGCCGCTCCGCCCCCCGCCGGGTGCTGCCCTGCCGCCCCCGCTGCCGCCCCCGCTGCCGCCCCCGCTGCCGCCCCTGCTGCCGGCCCCCGCCGCGCACCGCCACCGCCACGCCATTTCTGGGATCAGACCCGATCCAAATCGCCACCCGCTCGGCGGCCAGAGCGGCGGGGACCCCCCGCGAGGCCCCCCGCGGTCATCAGGGTCAGGAGGGGCAGGAGGAGGAAGCGGAAGAAGGAGAGTGACGACGCAGCCGAGTTCCGGACTCGGCCGTGCGCGCGGGGCCACGGGGCCGCGGGGCCCGGCGGGCAGCCGGGCCACCGCAGGGGGCGGGCGGGGTTGAACTGAATCTGAGTGGAGCGCGTAGTGGATGGCTGAGGGGAGGAGGGGGAGGGGGAATAGTGTTGGAGAGGGCTTCACGTGATGGAGTGGACGAATGGCTTTGGGGCGGCGGAGCCAGGGAGGGGGGGGGGGGGGGGTGAATGTATAGCACACCGAGCGGGCAGGCTTAATTGCAAAGCGGTAAAAACCGCACGCGGGGGGAGGGGGGTTAGAGACCCCACGCCATGCCAAGCCACCCCCAGCGCCGTGTGTGCGTGTGTGTGTGTGTGGTGATAGGCCTCGGTTAACCGATGGCCCTGTTATGGAAGTGGTGGGGGAGGGGGGCGCCAATCCGCGCTCCCAACAAAAAGACAATCAGACGGCGCGGACAGCCTGGGACAGCCACCGCAGTGCGGGGAGCAAATTAACAGAGCGGCGGATTAAGGCCGGGTGAGGTGTAGCTGCCTGCCGGGGTGTCATGGCGCCCAGATGGCCACTGGCCGGTGCCGAGAGCGTGACGGGGCGGGGCGGGGCGGGGCGGGGCAGCGGGGCCCCGAATCTAATTATGTGGCCAGTCACGGCGCCTGATGGGTAGGCAGCCACGACTCCTGCAGTGCACGCGTGCCGTGCGGGCTGGCCTACCCCGGCATCCGCAGGCGCTCACGTACTCACGTGTGGTGCTCGCTGCTTGCTGCTCGCTGCAACTTACCTGCAACAGAGAAAAAAGAGTTGAGTGAGAAAGAGTTGCCGGGCGGGCCGCAGGCTGGGCTCGTACCGGGCGGTGCATGCGGCCCGCTGACACACGCCGTAAATCGGGCTCACATTACGATCCTCATTTCGCTAGGCAAATACTGCAGCCGGGCCGGCGGAGCGGAGCGGACGCGAGCGGTGATCGCGTTTCGGAAAATAACGACGGTGGGCGAAAAATGCTGCTCTCTGTCCTTGTCGGGTGCGCTGCGGGGCGACAGAGACGGGAGATGTTACTGCGTGCGTCTCTGATGCACCCCCGACCCCCGACCCGCGCGCCGGCCCCCCTGGTTCTGCCGACCGCGCTCGCTGGCTGGTTCGTTCGCGCCGCCGCCGTTTTACTGGTTTCAACGGTTTATGGCGTCATAACTGTCACCACGCCACGCCATACCTCCCCCCCCCCCCCCTCCCGCTCCGGTAGCGGAGGCACGGCTGGTGCAGGCTGAGAGACAAACGCCCTCACCGGCAGCGGTCAGCCGGCCGGCCGGCGAGTGGAGCACGGCGGAGCGCAGCCGTGGGAACGGGCTGGACAGGCGTTTGGGTGGTCCTCGTAGGTGTCCATGCCGGGTGTCCAGGACCAGCCCCGAACGCCGCCCCGACGCCGGGAGATTTTCGCACGCCGCCGCCACTGGCGGCGTTCTTGTCGCATTGAGTAAAATAAAATGACTTTTATTTTTACGCCCCAGGACTGGAGCTGCGGGGGTATTTGAACCCGGGCTTGTGGCCGCAGACAGTAGTCTTGGAAGGGGAGAGGGGCGCCCGGGTTCAAATATCGGATCAAAGGGGGCTTTTCACCGCATGGGACATTCCGTGCGAGCGTGGAAATTTGATTTCGCAGTAATTTTTTTCCCCTTGGTGAGACAAAGCCGGCCCCGTTTCAAAAATGGTGGCTAGCGCTTCACCCCCCCCCCCCCCCCCACACACACACACACTGCGTGCCGCCGACGCGGCGCCGGCTTCGGGGTATCCCGGGACCCCGACGGACGGCGGGGACAACTTGGTGGATGGCCCTCCTGGCGGACATTATGCCTTCAATCGGCGGTAGCGAGAGTGAGAGAGCGAGAGAGAGAGAGAGAGAGAGAGAGAGAGAGAGAGAGAGAGAGAGAGAGAGAGAGAGAGAGAGAGAGAGAGAGAGAGAGAGAGAGAGAGAGAGACGAAGGAGGGGAGTAAGGTCAACGGACCCGGCTGCAACTCTCACCCGCACGACAGCACGAGCTGCGCCCCGCCCCGCCGTGCGGCGTGAAGTTGCAGGGGTTAGGGGAGGGGGTGGGGGAGGGGGAGGCGGTAGTCAGGTGGACGACCCAGCAGCCACAAAAACCTGGCTGCAGCAGCGGTGGGAAGCTGCAGCACCGCGCTCTGCTCTCTCAGGGGAGGGGCCGCGCGTTCGAATTCCGGGCGCGGGGTGTGGCGAGCGCAAAGGTGAGCGAGCGAGAGGGGGAAAGGGAATGAGTCGGCCGACTGACCGCGGCACTCTTTTGCGGAGGGGAGGTTGGTTTGGAGAGCGTCGCGGAGTGAGCGCGTCGCTGAGCGTCGCTTTAGGGCGTCGTAAACACGCACATCCTGTAGCCCCCGCCAGCCCCCGCAGCCCCCGCAGCCCCCGCAGCCCCCGCAGCCCCCGCAGCCCCCGCGGCCGCGTCCTGCAGTCCCGCGCCGCGTCCGGCCCGCCCTGAGGCAGCGGCAACAAAGAAGGCGCCGGTGCGGTGGTGAGGCGGAGAGAGACAAAGAGAGAGAGGCCCGCCCGGCACACGCACCGCACCACACGTTGGCATGCACCCCACTGGGTTGCCTACCCACCCGGCGAACCTAACCTAACCTAATCATATGACTGTACTCCAGTGACATTACCATCATCATCATCCCCCAATTTCTGACGTTTCTGCTCTGACGTCCAGCGGCGCCCACATGGGGTTTGCGGTAGGGCAGTTGCCCTACCGCATTTCTTAAAGGGAGGGAGGTAGACGACTTTCAAGGGAGGTAGAAGGGAAGGGAAAAGAAGAGAGAAGGCGGGAAGAGAAAAGAAGAGAGAAAGGAAAGAAGAGGAAGAAAGGGAGAGGAAGAAAAGAGAAGAAAGAGGAAAGGGATGCAAAACTCAGGGATTAACTCTGTAAAAGGGATCATCTTAAAGGGAGGTTTTGTGCTTAAAGGGAGGGAGGTGAGGTGCCTTGCCCAACCGTCTCCAGAACGTTTGGGTGCCAAAGCTGACGTCAAACGGTACCCAGGGGATAGCAGGGCAGTCAATGGGGAGTCGCTCCTCTCACATGGCGGCCGGCTGGCTGCCTGGTCCGCTCCTCGTTCCGATTCGCACCATATAATTTTGGCCGAGGGTTCGAATACTCTTCTTCTCTCGCTCTCTCGCTCTCGCTCTCTCTCTCTCTCTCTCTCTCTCTCTCTCTCTCTCTCTCTCTCTCTCTCTCTCTCTCTCTCTCTCTCTCTTTCTCTCCTCTTCGCTCTGCTGCACCGCCTTCCCACCCCTTCGGCCCAACCGCAGAGCCGTAGCAGCGAGAGTGAGGTATTAGCTACGTACAGAGGCGAGTAATGTGTTCACAGCACACACACACATACACGCGCGCACACACGCACACAGAGTCAAAGTCAGTGGGCTGGCCGGGGGCCAAAGCAATGGCAGACAGCTTTTAACGACGTGTCCGCCACCGTTGCGTCGGCCAACGCGTCGGCGGTGCATCCTAGTGTGTGTGTGTGTGTGAGAGAGAGAGAGAGAGAGAGAGCAAAGACGTAAAGATGGGTCGGAAGGAGAGGGCTGACCGCCTTATTGAAAGCCGAGAGAGGCTGACGGTGTGGTGGGCATCCACCAGCCGACGGCCTGTGGGTGGCGGCGGCGGCGGTGGCAGTGGCGGCTGCAGCCCGTCCTTCTGCTCCGCTACCGCTGCTACCGCCGCTGCCACCACTGCTGCCCGGAGGCCGGAGGGTCACAGCGCCGATGTGCCCCCAGGGCGCCGCGCCCGCCGCGCCCCGCGCAGCCACAACACGTACGCAGGCATGTTATCACCCCTCTCTGTTTGGCTCTCCGGCCGCCGCCTCCGAGCTCTCAACCTCCTTCCTTCTCTCGCTCTCTCTCTCTCTCTCTCTCTCTCTCTCTCTCTCTCTCTCTCTCTCTCTCTCTCTCTCTCTCTCTCTCTCTCTCTCCCCCCTCCTGCTCGCGCCGCACTCTTGCTTTGGACTATTCTCCATGAATCCCATAGCTGTCCACACACACGCACACACGCACGCACACACACACACACACATACACACATACACACATACACACACATACACACACAGGTGCGCCGGCCGCCACCGTTTCTCTCTTGACCGCGGCCTCCAGGATCTCTCATCCGCTTTGTCCTTGCTAGAGAGGCGCCACGAGACACCCGGCAACGGCGGCGGCAGCAGCGGCACCCAGCACCGCGACGCGACAACCTCACCCGACTTTAGCGCGGGCGGAGGATTTGGACGCGAAAATGGCGGGATTTGGCGCGCAAAGGGCTATCGAGCGAGGCGGTGGCGGGGCGGCCAGAGAGAGAGAGAGAGAGAGAGAGAGAGAGAGAGAGGGCGGCGTACCCGCGCCCGGCGGTACCAACCCCACCGGCACCACCGCGGTACCGGCATGTCGGATCGACATCGGCATTGCGGACTCTGTCGATATCGATTCGGCGTGTCATATCGGTGTGCTTGCTGGGAGTGGTGTGGTCGGCACGGATGGCACGACCACCGCGACCCTCGGCACCCCGGCAGCGCGCGGCGCACACCTCCAGCGCCGCCAGCATGCCCAGCCCCAGGACCCCAGCCCAGCTCGCCGGCGAACCATTTACCCGGAGCCGTTCGGCGTTACCCTCCTTCCGAAAACGGCCAAAACGGCCCCGCGCAGGACGGTGGCGATCAGCTGACGGCGACCTGGGGCGGCTGCTGTGCCGGAGACCGGAGGCGACGAGGAGGGCAGGGGAGAGAAGAAGAAGAAGGAGAGGAAGGAGGAGGAGTCACCGCTGCCACTGCTGCCGCGACTACTGCCGTCACTGCTGCCGCCACTGCTGCCGCCACTGCTGCCGCCACTGCTGCCGCCACTGCTGCCGCCACTGCTGCCGCCACTGCTGCCGCCACTGCTGCCGCCACTGCTGCCGCCACTGCTGCCGCCGCCCTGCGGAGCACAGCGCCTCATATTCCTATCTTTTATTGCCGAAGTTGGCGGCAGCGGCCGTCCATAGTTTACGTAACGCGGTCGTGGAGAGGCGGGCAGTGGCAGTGGCAGGCGGGCAGTGGCAGGCGGCAGCGCCAGCGATAGGACAGAGCCCCCTCGTATCAGCGTTAGATGAGGCTGATCCTGGCGAAGGACACGATGGCGGCGGGCAGGGGGGGGGGGGGGGGAATGGGGTTGAGGACAGAGAAATCGGCAGAGTGGCGCGGAGCGGGGAGCGAGGGAAAAACAAGAAAGGAAGGGAGGTGCTAACAAAGAGGAGAGCGCGCGACGGTATCAGCGGGGGAGAGGGCCGAGGCAGGGCCGCGTAGTGCAGTAGGCAAATGGAGAGGATGGAAATCAGCGACCCGGAAGGAGTTTGTGGCACGACCAGCTCGCTTTCTCTCTCTCTCTCTCTCTCTCTCTCTCTCTCTCTCTCTCTCTCTCTCTCTCTCTCTCTCTCTCTCTCTCTCTCTCTCTCTCTCTCTCTCTCTCTCTCTCTCTCTCTCCCCCCCCCTCCTTATCCGTCTGCTTTTACTGTGAGCACCCTCTGCTTATCGGCCCGGTAGCACCACCTCACGGTCCGCCTGGCCTGCATCAAACAATGCAGCAGCAATGAGGAAGGAAGGAATGCCAGATCGTCTCTTTTGTCTCGAAATTTTCCGACCCATCAGCCCCCCAGGGATGAATTGATTTTCCATCGGAAGTTGTCGTCCGCGCGCTGTGATCCCAAAGCTCAAGGCACAAGTCGAGTCAAAAACAAAACAAAAATGAAAGCAGGAGTAGAAAATGGAGAATACGCGTCAAGCGTGATTTTAAAAGAAGGCATGGAGAACGCTTCAGCGTTCTCGGACAGACTCGTTCTTTGAGTTTTGAGGCAAAAAAGTTTGTTGTGTGAGAATGGTGTGTGAGGTACAAGTACAGAAGGGGGTGGGAGGGGGGTGGGAGGAGGTACAGACGAGGAACACGCAGGTATGCACACACTTCTCCATATGAATACTCTTTTTAACTAGATAATTCATCACTCTCCTGACACTTCGCTTCGCTTCCTAACCACTCAGTAAGAAACATATGTGTCGGAAGTGTCAAATATGCCCAACTGATGCCCTCAGATCAAAACCACTGGGTACATGCGGAGGGGATTCGCCCGGAGACTAAAGTAACTTGCTGTATGTATAGCAGCAGCGCGAGCCAGAAAACGCCGTTGACCACTAGCGCCATCTCTCGGAGCCAACGGTGCTGCTGCTCTCTGCGGGACAACAGTGGCTAAAGTATCAATAGCGCGCTGCACCCCTCCACCATAACTCCATAGCGTAGTGGACTAGCGGACCGGTCGACGACCGCAAGGTCCGGGGCTCAACTCTTTGCCGGGGTGAAAATTTGTCTGAAGTCTGCCGACCGAGGATGGTGGGTAAAATATACCAAAAGAACGTGTTCAAAGTGTGTTGTCTGAGTGACCGCGGACGTTGGGCCGCGGCCATTCCCCGGAGGTTGAATACACTCGTTGACTCAGTGGTTCGACGCCCGAGCAGGGGAATGGTGCTTGCCAAGACTCGGCAGAAGTTAAATGTAGAGGCCTAGGGTTCGGCCTTCTACATTTTTCAAGCGTAAGGCCTCGGAATCTGGAGTATTCGGGCAACACCTACTTGGATACATGGCGTAGAAGAGTAGAGTACAATCGGCTTCGGCCGTGTACGATCTGGGCATCCTACCTCCCTCTCAATCCGCGCGGGAGTGGCCTCAGGGCCACAGACCAACTGGCTGGTCGAAGGGGGCTGACTCCTGAAATCTGGTCAGCGGAAGGGGCGATGTTGGCCGTTGCGGAAGCCTGCCTACCAAGGCGGCTGCGTCGTGCCTGTGTCTTAGCGGCGGTCAACTCCTGGTACACCGGTTCCCATCCGAACACCGAAGTTAAGCAGGAACGGTTCCGGACGGAAGTCTGGGACGAGGTAGGACCCACCCATTTTTTTCGTTTTTTGTTGTTGTCGTATTTTTTATTTGCAGGGTCCGAATCTTGAGAATTCAATATACTTTTGAATTTAAAAAAAAATATTGAAATGAAACGCTTTCTACCAATTAAAAGAGGAAAACCGCGAAAAACCAAATTCGACCAATAGTGCATGAGTGTAATGAGCTCATCACTTAAAAAAAAAAAAACTTTACATCATTCGAATTCACTTATCCGCTTCTCACATTTCGTTCGGACTTAGCCGATAGCACTCCGCTGGACCGCGACGATTAGGAGGTATCTATTGTTGACTCGAGGCGGCGCCTCATCCCAAGACATACGACCGCCCATCTACGTTCTATAAAACGGCTTGAAACGAGATTTTCTTTTGAAGTTTGTGTATTGTCGTATGTCATTTTCAAAACTGCATCAACGACTGATCAAAATGTCCCGTAAACGCAACACTTGCGTTAAGCTGTTTTCGAATTGCAAGGGGGTCTTAACAGACAATGCGAGCGCAATACTCGTTCTTTTTTGCTTCTACGTCGTAGAAGAAGTAGTAGTAAGCAAAAGAACGAGTAAAAACAGCTTGTCCGGGAGTTGAGACGTTTCTGGTGGGAGTGTTGAAGGCGCGGGGCCCCGACGGAGCAGAGAGGCCGCGGGCCCCAGCCCGTGTGGTTTACTTAATCTAGTCCCAATCAGCGAGTGGGTAAATATCCGCCGGCGACCCTCTCACTCCGACACGCCGACATGGTGATTCGCGTTACGTCACCGAGCGCTCGCCGTGTAGTTTTTTCCGTCCATTATAGTGTGTGTTATGTCTCCATTTGGGAGGTGTAGCCGTGGCGTGGCTGAACGTGGCGGGGCGTGGCGTTCCGCTGTCAGCGGCTCCCTGATACCGTTATTAATCCATTGACCGAATTCGCTATGTGTCTCTCTCTTTCTCTCTCTCTCTCTCTCTCTCTCTCTCTCTCTCTCTCTCTCTCTCTCTCTCTCTCTCTCTCTCTCTCTCTTGCAGCCGAGGGCGCTGCGGCCGCTCGCTATGTCTGTCTCGCTCGCACACTGCGCCTCATTTGCATAAAGCCAATCGTCTCATATCACAAGAAAAATGGCGGCGGTGGCGGACCAGATCCACCAGATCCAAACCTCCACGAAGTAGGGCGGGACGAAAGGGAACAACTGTCATCAAGAATCGTCCGGATTTTATTTTTTTCAAAGTGTCAAGTGTAATGGATAGAAGTGCCGCAGCCCGTAGTGGTGCACAGGTCCCTCTTTCTGGTTCTGACGGCCACCCGAAACCCGCTGTGTGTTTTCGCTCAAAACACACGGCGAGCAGTGCCATCTGGCGGCGGAGATCAACATACCACTTGTACGTGTTTCCCTCTCGCTCACCTACACACGGCCCAGCCGGGGCCCGGCCGAGTGCAACTGCACCCGGCACAACAAACACGGCTGGCGGGCCTCGGCTATGCCAGCTCTGCCAGCGCTGCCGCCCGGGAGCGTCACTCGTCTCCTCAAAATATGAGCCGCCCTCCCGTCTGCTGCCCCTGATGGGGCCCGTGCACTCGCGTGGGCCGGTCCAGCAGCCCTCTGGGCCCTTCCCTTCATACTCAGTACGTCTAAATATTTAGACGAGCCGCGCGAGCAAAGAAAAAAAATTGTTTACTAAGTGTCGAAATCAATTAACTAGAACATTAAAATCCAAAATCACACTTAACTACAATCCAAATATCTTTGCTTCATCAAAAAAAAAAAAAACAATTATTCTAAATGTCATCAATTGCTTGCAGTTTGCGTTAAAAAGAAATAAGGAAAGGGAAAGGAAAAGAAAAGGAGGGCCAGCGGGGAGGCAGGCAGGCCTCACCGAATCCCCGCCTCCTTGCAATGCAGGACAAAAACAATCAGATACAGCGAGCGAGCGGCAGCGGCAAGGACGGCGTGCGACGGGCGCCCCGCCGTGCGGCCAGGCGGTTTGCTCTCTTCCGCACACGCACGCACACGCACACGCGCACGCATACACACACTCACGGATACACACACTCACGCACGCAATGCCAGCGATGCGTGCGGAAGCAACCTTCTGTGAACCCCCCAACATCTCTCTCTCTCTCTCTCTCTCTCTCTCTCTCTCTCTCTCTCTCTCTCTCTCTCTCTCTCTCTCTCTCTCTCTCTCTCTCTCTCTCTCTCTCTCTCTCTCTCTCTCTCTCTCTCTCTCTCTCTCTCTCTCCTCCCCCTGTCCTCTTACCAGGGGGAAAAAGAGATGGAAATGAGATGAAGCCTGTGTAACGCACGTAGTAATGTTATGTGCCCTGCCCACTATACTGCCCCTCACATGGACATCCGGGCGCTCACTCTCGTGCCCCCAAACCACAGTCCTCCGGGGGGACTATCCGGGCCGCAAGGCTGTCGTGACGCACACCCGTTACAGCATGGTCCCGGGGCATACCGCCGGCCTGCTAAGCTAAACTGCAGCCCGGCGACCACGGCGGAACAGGGAGTGTGTTTCTCAGCGCCAAACGGTGGCGGCTCCCCAGCCCGGCCCAGCCCGGCCCAGCCCGGCCCGGACAGCTACAGAGCGCCGCCTGGTTGCCAGTTTCTGAACCGGTCTCTATCGTGCTTTGAGCTCCCCCCCCCCCCCCCCCCCCCCCCTCCCCTAGTACCTGCCTGCGAACCCCTGCCGGTGCGGTACAGCAGATGCGAGGTGTGGGCGTTGTAGCCGCCTACGCGGCCTGCGCGGCCCCCCCGCTGAGGCCCCCGCCGCCCCCGCACACGAGACCCCGCCTGGGGCTCAGGGGTTCGTTATACTAGCCGTCTGGGCGGAGCAACGTTACGAACGTTTGAACGCCGTAGCGTTACATCGGGGGACGCGCGGTGCACTCGTAAACGTGAGAAACGGTAACAAGCGACGGGCAGTGCGTCGCTGCCGAGGTCGCTGCGTTTACATGTCGCTCCGGCGATGTGTGATAATGACAGCGATAACGATAACGATAATGCAAGGCGGAGCGGGGAGGTCGCAGAGATGCAATGCGATTCAGAGGACGTCCCTCGGTGCGGTCCGCTCCTGCATTTCTCTTTTCTTTGTGGCTGGACCGGGTGGGGGCGGTGGGGGCGGCGGGGGCGGCGGGGGCAGCAGCGGGGCGGCAGCTCGCGAAGAGTCGACGCCGCGCTCTGTATGGAAATGCCCCGCCCTTAACATGTCAAATGTTCGATTTAACTTTGCAGTTCCCGCTGCAGTACAATGCCCTTGCACGCCACCCCCGTCCGTGCCCCCGCGCCGCCTGTCCGCGTACCGCCCCCGGCCAGCTACCGGTCCGCCCCCGCGGTCCACCCCCCGGCCTTCCAGTTTCGTCCATCTACACCGAACGCCCACGCTCGGGTGGGACTGGTCCAGCCTGGGCACAGCACCAACAAGACCCGTTATGGAGTCTCTCTCTCTCTCTCTCTCTCTCTCTCTCTCTCTCTCTCTCTCTCTCTCTCTCTCTCTCTCTCTCTCTCTCTCTCTCTCTCTCTCTCTCTCTCTCTCTCTCTCTCTCTCTCTCTCTCTCTCTCTCTCTCTCTCTCTCTCTCTCTCTCTCTCTCTCTCTCTCTCTCTCTCTCTCTCTCTCTCTATCGAATTGAATAGAGGTTATTACTCGGCATCCCTGCAGACCGGCTCCCTCGGGAACCCCCTGGGCCCGGGATGCAGGCCGTGACCCCGCCGGGCCCCACATGGTACTAAAGTGCAGGGAGATGCCCAGAGTCCCCAGGTGAAACATCTGAGGAGGGCGGAGCGCGACACCCGACACCCTAGACAAACACAGAAATGTTGTCTTTCGAGCGCAGGGTTGGAAAGACTGCAAAATTTCTGGTCTGGAACAACTCTCCAAGGCTACAGACTCGGTCCAAGCTGAAGCTACTGCCTCGAGTCAAGTCTGTTAAAATACTCTCGGACAGTTGAAGGCCATGTCCACGGCGTTTCGTTTTTCGGCGGAGTGCATCGCTTCGGCAGGGCTGGGACCGCTAGTGGTCGGGACATTAGTACTCATCCCCGGCTGACGCACTGACTCATCAGCCGTCTCCATGGTGACGCCGGGCAAGGTCACCTCAAGGACAAGTCCCGCCTCGCTATTCAGCCGGCCTATCTAAATCGACTCCTCCGCGCGGAGCGTCCTCAGGCTCCCCGAAATTAAAGGAGAGTGGGTTCGAGTCCCGACGGCGGCGGCCCCATTGGCGGCCGATCACGTACGTGGTCTCTCTCTCTCTCTCCCCCTCTCTCTGCGTCTCTCTCACACCACGCTATCTTCGCTCGCTCTGGCTCTCTTACGCTGCAGAGTGCATATATCCGGCCTGGACTGCCGGGGGTCGTACGTTCTGCCCCCCCCCCCTCCCCCGGAGGAGGGGGGCGACGACCCGGATGGCGTGTTGGAGGCCGGCCGCCCCCGGCCGCCCCCGGCCGCCCCCGCGCCGCCCCCATCCCGCCAGACGTGACAGAGACAGAAGGGTAGAGAGCCCATGCAGCACCTCGTTTAGTCGGAAATTACAGCAGTCCGATCCGAGCGGATCCGAGCCGAGCCGAGGAGTCTCTCGCGCGGGTCTCCGCCTCTTTCGCACGAGTGCAAAAAGGACGCGCGACAGCCGAAAGTTAAGCGGAAGGCGGAAGGGTGGGGGTGAGAGAGGCAACGGTACGATGGGATCGAGTGGGGGAGGGGGGAGGGGGAGGTGGCGAATAGTAACGGGCCGGTCGGGGGCGGAAAAAGGCGGGCAGCTGCGGCGCCGGCCGGGCGGCAGCGGCGTACCGATGGGGTCAGGTTAGGGGGAAGGGAGCCGGCGGGGCGGGGGGCGGGGCGCGGGGCGGGGCGGTTGGCAATCTCGTGGAAAGGTAAGGAGACCCCCCCCCCCCCCCCCCCGCGCCCCCTCCTCACCTGCACCTGCCCGTCGGCCCCGTTGTGGCCCCGCCGGACGGACAACTTTGTTTATGACGCTTTACGACAAAAATCGCGCGAGTCCTGGCAGCACCGGGGAGGCTCGGGGCTTTATGTGTAAATAGCCCGGGCCTTGGCGGGGCGGGGTCAGCGGAGGCCGCCTGCTGCGTCACGGCGAAGGCCGCGGAGTGTGCGCGGAATGGTTATGGGGAATATTTCCGAGGCGGTCGGATTGAATGAAAAGATCGATGCGGAAAGGATGTTTAAACCGTTAAAGTGTGTTCTAAGCAGCTTCTAGAAAACGAACAATATCATTTTGATAATGTGCACTTGAAACTTGTGGATGCTGCGGTGCCCCGGCTGTGGGCTGCCTGCTCGGGCTGGCTGGCCGGCTGGCTGGCCGGCTGGCTGGCTGGCTGGCTGGCTGGCTGGCTGGCTGGCGCGGTTCATTGCCGAAAGCCGGTGGATCGCCAAGGACTTCCCTGCCCTCCCGTTCGGGGCGCCTTTCTTCTCGGCATCACATATGTCTTGTTGCAGCGCCCGGCCCAGGCCTGGCCCGGAGACAAGGACGGGACGAGGGGCCCCTGGGAGGAGGCGGGAGAGAGACAAGAGACGTGTGGCGCGCGCGCGGATGCAGCCGGACTCGCATGCGACCTGGTAGTCCAATCAAAATGCGCGCGCGGGCCGTTCCCGGCCACACCCGTGAGGAGGGGGGGAGGGGGGGGCCACAGCGGGACACACACTGGGGCCCAGGGAGCCGGCGGGAGCAACACGGTCAGCGGTAACTGGAGCCGGGGCCGGGTGGGTGCCGAGTGCTGTGCCGAGTCCAGGTCAGGGTATCGCACGGCACAACCCGCCGCCCAACGCCCCTATATATATATATAGCGCAGGCTATCAGATGCAGGCTGCACAGCCCCCGCGGCCCCCGCGGCCCCCGCGGCCCCCGCGGCCCCCGCGGCCCCCGCGGCCCCCGCGGCCCCCCCAGCCCCACACCGCCACGCCACCTTGCCGCCCCGGCGGCACCGCCGATTTGGAGAGTCGTAAATATGGCGCCGGTGCATCTCACGAGGCAGCGCGGCAGGGAGTGGAAGAAGGATGGAGATACAGCGACGAGGGCGGCGGGGGGTTGGGGGCGCCTGGGGGGGGGGGGGCACGCTGGGGATCGTATCGTCCAGAGGAGGTACTGTACGAGGAAAACCCATTCCTCGGCCGGCCCGGTCTGTGGTGGTGCGCGCCAGGCGCCCGGAGGGTAGGCAGCACGGGCCTGGGCACGCACGCGTGTCGTGCGGGCCGGCCTACCCTGGCATTCGCAGGCGCTCCGGCGGCGCGGCGTGATACGGATAGGGCCACTGTACAGTTGTCAGTGTGTTACCGAGATCCCCCCGGGCGGACTGGGAACTGACAGGGTCCTGCTCCTGCTAGCTCCTGCTCCTACTCCTGCTTCTGCTCCTGCTTCTGCTGCTTATTCTGCTCCTGCTCCTCATTCTGCTCCTGCTCCTGATTCTGCTCCTGCTTTGCTCCTGTTCATGCTCCTGCTCCTGCTCCCCTGCTAGCTCCTGCTCCTGATTCTGCTCCTGCTCCTACTCCTGCTCCTGATATTGCTCCTGCTCCTGATTCTGCTCTTGCTCCTGATTCTGCTCCTGCTCCTGCTCCTGATTCTGCTCCTGCTCCTGCTCCTGCTCCTACTCCCACTCCTGCTCCTGCTCCTGCTCCTGCTCCTGCTCCTACTCCTGCTCCTGCTCCTGCTCCTGCTCCTGCTCCTGCTCCTGCTCCTGCTCCTGCTCCTGCTCCTGCTCCTGCTCCTGCTCCTGCTCCTGCTCCTGCTCCTGCTCCTGCTCCTGCTCCCCTGTTCCTCCTTGCCCTGTGGCCCACTTCTGACGACGCTCCTCCGCGTTCCCGCGGGCCCTGCCCAGCCCAGCCCAGCCCGCACAGCCGGGGCACGGCGACAGTGATTTGGGTGCTGACTCGTCCCATCCCGTCCCGTCCCGTTCCCCTTCCCGTCCGGGTTCAGGGGGGACGGGAGCAGGAGAGGCTGCGATCCACGTGGAAGGCTGACATGCACAGACCATCCATCATAGTGCGAAAAGGGGGGCGGACGGGGGAGGGGGGTCCTACAAAATATCCCCCTGCTCATCGCGCCAACAAGAAACTTAACAAGTGACTCTCGTTGCGATATGAGACATCCCGAGGGAGGGATGAAAAGCAGTGAAAAAAAAATTATAGAAAATGTTCTGGCAGCCAGTGAGCGAGGGGGTGGAGGGGAAAACGTCATGACGTCACTGCTGCCCTCTCTCTCTCTCTCTCTCTCTCTCTCTCTCTCTCTCTCTCTCTCTCTCTCTCTCTCTCTCTCTCTCTCTCTCTCTCTCTCTCTCTCTCTCTCTCTCTCTCTCTCTCTCTCTCTCTCTCTCTCGCTTCTACCCATTTATTCGGTCTCCGTCCCTCCCGTGCACTCCAGCACGCACCCTGCTCGCGTTCATTCCTCTCTCTCTCGCTCTCTCCCTCGCTCGCATGGGGACGCGCAGGGAGTGGGAGGGAGAGGACGGCGTCGCTCTGTTTTTGTTTGCTCTGCGGTAACTTGATGGGCGCGGCCTGGACCGGCCCGGCCCGGCCGACTAGGCCTGGGCCTTCTGTTTGGTGTTTCGCAGGGAAACCGACACTCGGCTAACAAGAAGAGCGGGACACACACACACACACACACACACAC